>SJYA01000102.1:443332-551861 GCA_006410615.1 Neotragus moschatus
CCCCCTTGTAGGCAACATTGCTCCACCCCACTTATTATTAAGATACTCTTAATGCCCCTAACAGGACCAGATAACCCACTGCATTATCACTACTTCTGTTATTACCTAAACTGGGTCTATGACAATGACACGTTTACTATTGGAGACACCCTGACCTGCTTTTATGGAGGACTAGGGGAGGAAGTTAGTGACTTACATTCGCTTAGAGCAGTAAGAGGATAAGGCTTATGGCTGCTTCACCACATTCCCAGTCTCAGGGCACAGGCTTGGATTTCTTCACATCATGATATCTATTCCCATCTATGGTGAATAAACTGAAAATGAGCTAAAATTACAACCCCTTAATTCTTCCCAGCACTGGCCATCCTGGAGAGCTTGGGGGTGCCCAACTCCAGTCCGGGGGTCCCAGGAAGTCACCCTGCCTTGACCTGCCTAGGGGCCCAATTATCAGGAAGCCAACATGCCTCAACCTGCCCAGGGATTCAATCTCCAGGCAGCTGTCATGCCTCAGGTTGCCTGGGGATCTGCACTCTGGCTCGGGGACACCNTTGGGGGTGCCCAACTCCAGTCCGGGGGTCCCAGGAAGTCACCCTGCCTTGACCTGCCTAGGGGCCCAATTATCAGGAAGCCAACATGCCTCAACCTGCCCAGGGATTCAATCTCCAGGCAGCTGTCATGCCTCAGGTTGCCTGGGGATCTGCACTCTGGCTCGGGGACACCTGGCTCTCAGGTTGCAACAGAACTGGGTAGGATAAACTTCAAAAAGACTCATCCTTAAGGAAGTCCACCTTTGGAAATTGAAGGAGCCCTATTAGTTGTTTTTTTGTTGTTTGTTTGTTTTTCTTTTCCTCCCTATCATCACTGTCTTTCAGATGGGAAATAACCAATCCACTTCCTGGCAGATGCTTTTGAGACTCATCCTTTATAACTGATAGGTGTTCAATCCTGAAAATCTAAGGAGAAGTCACTTAAAAGTTTTTTGTGCCACTCCCTGGCCATGGTATCCTCTGGGGGACAAGGAACACTGGACTGAGGATGGGAGTTTAAATTACAATACCATCTTGCAGCTAGACTTATTCTGCAAAAGACAAGGAAAATGGACAGAGATCCCCTATGTCCAAATTTTCTTCTGACTAAAAGATATGAAGGAACTCTGTCTTAAGTATGGGATGGTTTTATGCCCTAGAAGTGAGCCTACTAGGCAAATGGTGTTAGGCACAGACAACCAAGAGAAGGAACCCCCACCTCCACCCCATGAAGGCTTACCTCCCACAACTCCCGAGTTGCCTGATGTTCCTTCCTTGTATCCAAACATGCCCCCACATCTGGGAGCACCCCCTCTACANTGGAATGAATTTTACAACCAAGAATTTCTCCATTGACGCAGTTTACAGTGACTACTGTAACATCTCTAACACTTCTTTCATCATTTACTTGCCTCTCTGCTCAATTTCCTTACAGTAATGGACCATCTCATAGGTGAGCAGCTGGCGCTGCAGTACTGGAGACGCACGAGTAGACACACCCCACATCCACGCTCACACTGTCAGAAACCAACGTAACGTGAAGCAAACACACCTAATCCTTAAACAAGGTGGGTGTTAGGGACACTGAACCTCCTCACAGTCAAAAGTCCACAAATAATTTAAAATCAGCTCCCCTTACCCATATCATCATTCATAGAGTCAACCAACCACAGTTTGTATAGTACTGAGTATCTAGTATTGAAAAAAATCCAAGTATAACTGAATCTGTAGAGTTCTCCACATCGTTTTTGAAGGGTAAACTGTGTATCCATCAAGGGACGTTCTGTCGCTAACTTTGAGATGATATCATAGTGGCAAAACAGTCAGTAAATTCAGAAATGCCTATGTTGCAATCCTGATTCAACTCAGGGTCTTAGCTTCCTCATATGTAAAGTTAGCATGATGAAAACTAGAAATGCAAATACAGCATTGGGCAGAGCATACATAGTATTATTACCATCATCAACCCAGGCGGCAACACTGGCTGGGCCATTTTTCCCAGCTGTGCCATTGTTTGCTGATTAGTAATTAGGACTAGTCACTATCTCCCCCCTCCCTTTTGTAACAGCTTTGAGATATAATTTACATACCGCCAATCCATTCTTTTAAAGTGTCTGATTCAGCTGGTTTTTAGTATATTCAGAGTTGAGTGACCATTCAGTTCAGTTCAGTCACTCAGTCATGTCCGACTCTTTGCCACCCCATGAATTGCAGCACACCAGGCCTCCCTGTCCATCAACAACTCTGGAGTTCACTCAGATTCACGTCCATCGAGTCAGTGATGCCATCCAGCCATCTCATCCTTTGTCGTCCCCTTCTCCTCCTGCTCCCAATCCCTCCCAGTATCAGAGTCTTTTCCAATGAGTCAACTCTTTGCATGAGGTGGCCAAAGTACTGGACTTTTAACTTTAGCATCATTCCTTCCAAAGAACACCAAGGACTGATCTCCTTTAGAATAGACTGGCTGGATCTCCTTGCAGTCCAAGGGACTCTCAAGAGTCTTCTCCAACACCACAGTTCAAAAGCATCAATTCTTCGGGGCTCAGCTTTCATCAGAGTCCAACTCTCACATCATACATGACCACTGGAAAAACCATAGCCTTGACTAGACAGACCTTTGTTGGCAAAGTAATGTCTTTGCTTTTTAATATGCTATCTAGGTTGGTCATAACTTTTCTTCCAAGGAGTAAACATCTTTTAATTTCATGGCTGCAATCACCATCTGCAGTCATTTTGGAGCCCAAAAAAATGAAGTCTGACACTGTTTCCACTGTTTCCCCATCTATTTCCCATGAAGTGATGGGACCAGATGCCATGATCTTCATTTCTGAATGTTGAGCTTTAAGCCAACTTTTTCACTCTCCTCTTTCACTTTCATCAAGAGGCATTTTAGTTCCTCTTCACTTTCTGCCCAGTGACCGTTACCATTATCTATTTCCAGAACATCATCATGATCCCAAAAAGGATGCCATACTCATTAGCAGGAACTCTCTAATACTCTCTTCCCCAGCTCCTGGCAACAACAAATTTATTATCAGCGTCTATGGATTTGCCTATTCTGTATATTATGTATAAGTGGAGTGATGCTGTATATGGCTTTTCTGTCTGGCTTTTTTCACGTAGCATAATATTTCAAGGTTCATCCATGTTTTAGCATACATCAGTACTTCATCCCTTCTTATGGCTGAGTAACACTCCATTGTACGGATATATCACATTGTGTTGATCCATGCACAAGGTGATGGACATCTGGGTTGTTTTCACTTTGGGCTTATGATGAAAAATGCTGCTATGAACATTCATGTTGCTGCTGCTGCTAAGTCGCTTCAGTCCTGTCTGACTCTGTGCGACCCCATAGACAGCAGCCCACCAGGCTCCCCCATCCCTGGGATTCTCCAGGCAAGAATACTGGAGTGGGTCGCCATTTCCTTCTCCAGTGCATGAAAGTGAAAAGTGAAGGTGAAGTTGCTCAGTTGTATCTGACTCATAGCAATCCTATGAACTGCAGCCTACCAGGCTCCTCCGTCCATGGCATTTTCCAGGCAAGAATACTGGAGTGGGTGCCACTGCCTTCTCTGATGAACATTCATACATAAGCTTTTTTGTGTATAAATATATGCTTTCTCTCCTCTTGGATTTCTACCTAGGAGTAGAACAACAGAGTCATATGGTAACTCTGATGAGATGGTTGGATGGCATCACTGACTCAATGGACATGAGTTTGAGCAAACTCTGGGAGATGGTGAGGGACAGAGAAACCTGGCGTGCTGCAGTCCATGGGGTTGCAAAGAGTCAGACACAACTTAGCAACTGAACAACAACAACAATTGTAACTCTATATTTAACCATTTGAGGAAATGCCAGAATATCTTCCAAAGCAGGCAGTGTGTGAGGGTTCCAAGTGTTCCACATTCTTACCAACACTTGTTATTACTTGTCTTTCAGACAAAAGATATCGCAGAGTGTGTGAAGTGTATTGCACTGTGGTTTTGATCTGCATTTCCCTGATGGTTACTGGTGTTCACCATCTTTCAGTGTACTACGTGGCCACCTGTACTGTGCTTTTGGAGAAACGTCTGTTCTGATCCTTTGTCTATATTTAAACTGGAGTTTTTACCTTTTTATTCTTGAGCTGTAGAATTTCCTGGTATATTCTAGGTACATGTCTCTTCTAAAATATGGGATTTGCTATATTTTCTCCCAATTTATGAGCTCTCTTTTCATTTTATTGATGGTGACCCTGAAAGCATAAAAGTCTTAATCTAGATGAAGTCAAATTTACCTATTGTGCTTTTGGTGTCATATCTAAGAATCCACTGCCTACCCAAGGTTATAAAATTTTACTCCTAGAGCTATGTAGTTTTAGCTCTTACACTTATATCCATAATCCAGTTTGAGTTAATTTTTGTATATGATGTGAGATAGAGGTCCAAATTCATTTTTTTGCATTTGGATAACCAGTTTTCCCCATGCTGTTGTTAAGGACGCTATTTCTTCCTCTACCAAATTATCTTTGCATGCCTCTCTCTTAAGTCCACATTCAGAGCTTTTCATTCCTTGTAGGTAAACATCACGATGAGCTTGTCAATTCCCCAGCTATCAGGTGTTTTATTACTCTACTCTATCCTATATTTCCTTTATTTCAGCTTGGCCAATCACTTACACATTTGAAAGTACTTATCAAGTACCTACTACATACCAGGCAGAACTCTAGATTCTCAGATATAATCCCAAAGAGGCACCAAGATTCTTGGAGATGGTTATAAAACGTATTGTGTTTCATGACAGAGATGTGGAGAAAGTACCAAAGATGCTGAAAAAATAAAACCACCATCTCTGTTGGAGGTTCTAAAAGGGTCACAATGAGGAGGGGCATTTGAATAGAAGAATGACTGAACTGTCAGACAAAGAAGGGCTCTTGAGTTCTTGAAGAAGAGAGAAATAGTGGGCACAAAAGTAAGCAGGTGAGAAAAGACCAGGGGACAGAAGTTTAAGGTGGTAGCAATATGGGACAACAGGTAAAGGTGATTCTCAAAAGGAGGACAGTGTGGCATATGAAGAATTCATAAACCAAAGGGCTTTAATTTTACTTCTATGCAATGTACATCCAACTCTAGATCTGAACAAGTAAGCCACATGTGATTGAGCAAAAGGACCAGGACCGTGGGGTTAAGAAGTAAAATTGTATTGGATAGTGACAGACTAGTATTGGGCATTCTTATGTATGTCTAGCCAGGAGGGGGGCTTTTTTCTTCTTTAAGTGATGCTTTCTCCTCACAACTGAATAACAAAAAGACATTCTGCTTCTTGACAAGTCGAAGATGTTTTATACTTGGCTCCAACCCTCTTCATTTCTTTGAAGTCTGTATATGGTCAGCCTTAAAGAAGATGCTGTATATTTTCTTTGGCTTCAGGCTCTCAATTTTCTTCACTGTAATAATTTCTTTTACTTAGACACTTCACTGTCTGATATTATTACCATTATAATGCTTACCACTGAGGATCACTTAACTCCAGGCCCATCTTCTGATCAGAAAGCCCAATCTAAATGAAACTGAACACATGTCTTACAGGCTGTTTCTTGTGCTTTTTTCTTTTTCTTTTTTAATATTTCTATCAACTTTAAAATTTTTATTTTATATTGAAGTATTCTTGCTCTTTTTCAATTCAGAATCCAAATTATTCCATTTTTACTATTCTTCCAACATGTCTGAGCACACACTGCCATAATTCTAAATTGAGAAAGTGTCCCACTATACTTCCATCATGAGTTTTATGAAAGTAAGTTTACAGCTCTGTTTTTCCTCTTTGTACTTACATTTTCTATCAAAGTTTTTCAGAATCAGAAATACACCATGGTCTAAAATTCTCTATTTTCCCTATGAAACCTAATAAATGTTTGGCAGTTAGTACACTCATAGCAACACCACTAGCAAGAAAAAGCACATTACAGCTTCCCTCCACTAGAATTTTTTGCTGGTATTCCTTAAATGGATCTTTAGCATAAAAGGAGGTGTTATTTCAACCATCACAATGGTGAGAACTGTACTCTGTTTCACAGGAATGAAACACTTCCTCAAAATACATGAGTGGGAGACATAATAGAATTCTGCATTCCTTGTTCTTTTCTGTTAATTGACTGGTGACTGAACGTGATCCCTCATCCTAGGTCTCGGTGCAAGGGCCTGCTCTGCACCCTCTTCCCCTTTCAGTGGTCCTTATTTACAAAGACTTGTGTAAAACAAGCCATTTATTTGCAACAGAGCAAAGACAGGCCAATAGTCTGCCTACTCAAAAAAAAAAAAAAAAAAAAAATCAGATGTCAAATTGACTTGTATAAAAAAAAGTAGGGATTGAAAAAATGAAATTATAGTGGCTAAACTATGTCTTAGAAAGTGAAGAAATGGGTGAATTTTTACAACAGAGAAGGATCAATCTTCTTTGATTCCTGCCTGAACTTCAGCAATTTTCCTATGTAGCTGCCAATTTTTTCACCCTTAGCAAAATCATTAAAATTGAAAATTACAGATTTTTGATCTACTTTAAAAGCAGACAGAAAGAAAAAATCTGGAAGACTATAATCCAAAAAACGTTAAGATAAAGATTATTGTCTTCTTTGAGTGGTAAACTTATAAATATTTTTTTATACACTTCTCTGTCTTTTCAGAGATTTTGCCAATGAATATAAGATGCCTTCATAGTCAAAAAGAAAAAAAAAAGAAAAAGAAAAGAAAAAGAAAACAAAGATAAAAAGTGGAGAGACTTGGTTAGTTAGGTATTCAGGGGAGGAGGTAGTGCAGACAGGAGTTGGTCTTGTCCTAGGAGAGAGGAGAAAAACTCAACTATACCCAGACGGGCAGCCTGAAGACCTTAAACCGTACAAAGGTATAACTTTATCTTTTTAAAAAAATCCTTCCAACATACCTCTGAAATTGCCACTTCTTTTTAAACTATTGTTCTTTTTTTTTTAACTTAAATAATCCAATTTCAGAGAAATTTAAATACAAACAGCCAAGTTCTTACATTATATTCGTAATTCACCAAGACCAAGTTGTGCCACATTACAGAGAAATTAGGACATCAGAACAGAGCATGGACTCTGTTGAAGTTAACTACGTCTCCTTTAATATTTTTGCTAATCCAATCTATACTTCCCCTACAACTAGCAAATCATGGTACAGTGGAAGGAAGTGTTTAAGGCAGTAGACTTTATGAAGAAACCACCATCAGATGGTCGAGGGTGAAACCCACCTCGATGGAAGGAGGCCTCCCAATCCTACTGTGTTTGCCTCCAACCGACTTTCTGGCAAGCAGCAAGAATCAAGAAGGGCCTTGTGGTGCCCAAGCCCACACACAAAAAATTTAAAGCCCAAACAAACAAAAACAAAAACATCTCACAACTCTAGCAGTATCCTAACTAAATTAACCCGGGATGAGTTTTCGAAGCCATATATTCTTTTGAAGTGACAGGGCCAACAGTGAGTAGAGAAGTCTATTAAATGGTTTACCTGTGAAATATAACCTGGAGGCACATGGATGGGAGGAATGGATCCATTGGGTGACATCATGGGAACTTCAGCAGGTCCTAAAAGGAGGAGGAGTAAGGTATTAACAGCTGAAGAAATATACATTATTCAAAACAATCTCCGATATGTTTAAATATTATCAAAATTGAAGAGAATTATTTTGACTATTTTCTCTTCAATAGTTGGTATCTCGTGCCTTAGATCTGAAATGGATGAAAAGGAATTCTCCAGTTGCATAAGTCAAGGGGCTGGGAAGGAGGGAAACCGCTATGAATATCTTTATAAAGATTTAATGATTCCCAAAGCCTCAAGTTCCATAAACTAAAGCTGTGCAGATAAGAGTATTCTAACAAAGTGGGGCAAAAATTTTCCTTTTTTGCCTTTAAAAGAATGTACTATTAATACATGCTTAAGCAAGTAAACTTTTTAAATGAGTTTACCTCTTCTGTTTTAAAAAAGCTTTGGGTTTAAAATTTTATTTTGATTATTGTTTTCAATAAGCTACTGCAACACGCTATTAATTTGACATAGAAGAAACCTTTAAAATACTCCAAACCTACTTGACATATCTCTGATAAGGAAGGGGGTAAAAATAGAGCATGTTTAAAACTAGGCACTACTACTACTAGGAATACTTATACAACATTTAATTGGATTATTTCAGAGTAAAGCATTCAATTAACAAAAGATTAGTTTTCAAAATATTCAGTTATACAAATGTTAATGGCATGTCTAACGCAAACAATCAAAGGCAAAGCGATCATCAATTACCCAAGACATAGTTTGAGTTAAATATTTAATCACAAGGAAACTAACTGTCATAACATCAAAATCAATTTCTGACACCCTTCCAAAGATTCTGTGAGTAACTTGTTTCCCTGGAAGAGTACGACCTCAGGTTACAGGCTTTCAGTTTGATAGGTGGCTCCCCTATTTAGCAACCCACATCCCAAATGTCAATCCAAAGCCACTTTTCGAGTCTGAGATGTGACTTCCTGGCTCCAAGGGCCCTGTATTGTTTATTTGCTTTCTCCTAATGTGTGTTGTGCCGCTGGCAATGAAAATTGCCCTGCTGTAACAAAAACAAAGAAAAATACAACGCTTTTCTTGGCAAAAGAAGACAGATCCTGCCACCCAGTGCTGTATTTACATATAAGTACAATATACCTTTCACCTCACAGTTCAATCCACTGTTAGAACTACTTCTCAGGAAAAGTGTGGAGGAACAGGGATGTCAGGGTGCCCATCGAAAGGTCTGCACATATAGGAAAAATACAAAGATGGGCAGAAAGGATTCCAATATTCATGTAACATTCCATATGACTAGAGTCACTGAAACTTCATGTACAACGTGCCAAAGCTCTGAACCATTTATCTGATAATCTAAATATGTACAAATAGCACAGCAGTCACTTACACTGTCACACACTGGTAATCAGTTAAAGCAAAGGATGACAATGGCATAAGAAAGAATAATTCCATGACCCCAAGGTATTTTTAAGTATGAATCAAACTAATGCATCCACCTATCACTGAAGACAATTTCCAAATTCATCCTTATCGGCTTTAGCATTTTTTCCATAGCCCTTATTTACTCTATATTTTTATTTTAATTGATTCACTCAGAAAAATCATAAGTGACTATTTTACGCTTAGCGTGAGTACTATCCTTGAAATCCAAGGGTCAATGAACTCAGACCTATAAATAGGCATTACAAACACACCCGCTGTCTAGCTTCATTTAGTAGCTCACTATTCACACTGTAACACTATTCACAATTGTAACCTTGAACAATTCACTTAGCCTCTCTGAGCCTCACTTATCAAGTGTTAGTCGCTCAGTCATGTCCAACTCTTTGTGACCCCATGGACCGTAGCCCACCAGCCTTCTCTGTCCATGGAATTCTGTCCAGGCAAGAATAGTGGAGTGGGTTGCCATTTCCTTCTGCAGGGGAACTTCCCGACCCAGGAATTGAACCCAGGTCTCCTGAATTATAGGCAGATTCTTTACCGTCTGAGCCACCACAATTTCTACCCCACAGGACTGGGTTTAAAGGTTAAACCCTAAAGGAGATCAGTCCTGGGTGTTCATCGGAAGGGCTGATGTTGAAGCTGAAACTCCAGTACTTTGAGCTGACTCATTTGAAAAGACCCTGATGCTGGGAAAGACTGAGGGCAGGAGGAGAAGGGGACGACAGAGGATGAGATGGTTGGATGGCATCACCAACTCAATGGACATGGGTTTGGGTGGACTCCAGAAGTCGGTGATGGACAGGGAGGCCTGGTGTGCTGCAGTTCGTGGGGTCACAAAGAGTTGGACACAACTAAGTGACTGAACTGAATTGACTGAATTCATGCAAAAGCACTTAGGGCAGTGCATGGCACAATAATCACTCATCAAAATGTTAGCAATCTTTACAATTTCTTCTTTTATTTATAGCTTTTTGTTTTCTCCTGTTCTTTCATTACAATTACATTTTAAGCACTATTTTTTTTAGATGTATGTCCCTGCAACACACAAAATCAACACACATATACTCTGTACGACACTGACTTAACGGCAAAAACTTCCTCATCAGATAAATATCAAATAGTTGACAGCATGGAGTGTGAACAGAAATGCTACCACCTCAGTAAAGTACTACTTTTTAATCACCAAACTGTATACCAGACAAACAGTCTCTTAACCCCAGGCAAGACCCCTAAAACTGTTAAAGTCATTTGTATAAAATGCTTTAAAGAATGTAGGACCAGTCAGTGATTTACAGCCAGAAAATGTTTTCTTCCCGGCCTTGATTTCGAAAGTAGCCAAATGACTTTACCACGCTTGTTCCCCCTTCCTCTTGTCACTGTCATCAAAACCCTTTTAAAAAGCATTGCAAAATATACAGTAATGGTTTCTGAAACTCAGCTCTGCCTTGGAACCTTAAGATTTCACTCCTTTCTGAAATAAACCATTGCACCCTCAGGCATTTAGGAGTTTCAAAATAAAATCCCTTTGCACAATGGTGGTATGAGAAAAGTCACTGTCTTCCTAAATACTTATCTCCCAATCAGTGATTTTAAGTGTTTCTGCTCAACTGTTTGTGTTTGAGAATCTCCTATACTATTATAATTCTTCCCTAATTAAAACACAAACTTCTCTTCCTAAACTTTTAGAATTACTAGATACCTTTTGATTTTTTAATTGGTGATCTCATGACACAAGATTTAAAGGATATAGCTATGAGAATACAATGGAAAATGGTTCTCTTCTTATTCAAACCACCAACACAGGATATGTGAGGCAGGGAGAAAAGCCACACAGTCTCCCAAACAAATTTCCTCTTTGACTGTATTGTGAAATCAATAATCTATTAAACTTGAGAAAAAAATTTTAATCACTTAAGATAGCTCGAATCATCTTTATTTAAACATTCTTGGTACATAAAGGTAGGTCTACACAAATATACATACACATAGATGAAATAATTTGAATCCAAACATACACCTCCAAAATACTGATTTTTTTTTTTTTTTTTGAGAAACTAATTAAGAAGCTCACCTAGAGACCACATGAATTCTTCCACAGACAGATAAAAGATGTCACATGTACAATTTCTAGAACTGGAATTAGAATGTGAGCTAAAAGTCAAGTAATTCCATGAAAAAATGTCTTGGGAAATTTGATCAATTTCAGCTTTTAGGCTATGACTTCGAGAGTCAAGACCTGCCCTCCCCACCCCCACCTCAGCTTTTTTCACTGAACAAGATGTGAAATGCAAATAAGAACTATGATCCATTTATAGTCATTAAAAATTTTAACTGCAATATTCATGTACATGATCTGACATCTTAAAAGTCTGTTAGCATTTGTTAGTGAATTGATTTTTCATTTACTTATAACAAACTGTGCACAAGAAAGGTTGGAGAGTAGCTTAATTATTCAACCAGTTTTAATTCATGCAATGATCCTACAACTTTATTCTCGTATCAAGAAGACTGAAGGGAAGGCCAGCAATGTTGTATTTTTAGGGCCATACATAGCTTATGGAGCTATGCCCCCACCAAGGCTGTAAGCCCATTCTACTTCACTTCATGTTTCTTCCCTGCTACTGGTGATCCCACACAGCTCCCACAATATTCACCTGTCCTGAGACTAACTAGACTGATTAACTAGATTGACTCTTGACTGGAGGAGGATGTGCAAATGAGGCTCAGACACCTAAAAGTGGTGGAAAATGGGAATCCAGGGTATCAGTTATCATTAAACCAGTCTCAGAAATAGACCAGCTATAAATAATTATATCACAATGTTGCCATTTTGAAAATGTATTGTATTTTTATGAGCTGAATATTCACCAGTAGGTAAAAACTGGTGAATAAATAGAATGTTATTGCTGTATTTGTATATAAACTGGTACCTGTGTGCCCAAATGGCTAGTTTCAACAATAGCCATTAGTAGCACTAGATTACATTCTTAGCTTATTAACTTAAATATTATCTTGTTCAAGAAGAATGAAACAGGAGGAAAGGATGTAAGAGGACTGAGGGCACAGCACAGCAAGATGAAGGGAAACTAACGAGAAAAATAAAACAGGGGCAAAACCGGGATGTGATGAAATTCAATACTCTCTATTAAAAACAAAAACAAAAGCCTCCAGATCTTCCCAAAGAGCCAAAAGAGAATTTCCTGCTGGCTGAAGTAGTCATAAGGAAAAGACCACAGCTAGTAGGTAACCAGATAATTATGGTGAAAGCAATTACCAAGACAAACAGCCTAAATAAAAGTACACTTATGCTGTTTGCTATGCATGGGTCTAAGACTAAATACAAAATGTGAGGTCTTCTGGTGACTCTTGTGATTGTCTAATAATGAATCTCCAGTTACTTATGGTGATCTGAGACATGAAGACAAGTTAACAGATTACGTAGGCACTCTGGCAACATTGTTGTTGTTGTTTAAGTTATTCAACACTAATTAATACCATAAGAGGACTAAAAGGAATACAAAGATAAAACACAGGTCCTAACCTAAGCTTAAACTCTAGTGTAGAGGTCCTTAAACTTAGTACACATCAAAACCATCCACAGGGCTTCTGGAAATCCAGATGACTAAATTCCACTTCCTGTAGTTTCAAAATCAGAAGATATGGGGTGGATCCTAAGAGTTAGAGTTTCTAACAAGTTCTCAAGTTGGTTAAAAGACAATGAGCATACACAGCAAACATCACACTCAATGGTTAAAAAACTAAAGCTTTCACCCCAACATCAGGAACAAGAGAAGGATGCCCACCTTCAACATCACTATCAACATTGTAACCAGAAGTCCTAGCTAGCAACTTGGAGAAAAAGAAAAAGCATCTAAACTGGAAAGAAAGAAGTAAAAACCTGTTCCCAGATGACATTATCCTATATACAGAAAGTCCCAAAGATTCCATAGACAAAACACTATTAGATTCTAAAAAAGAGTTCAATAAATTTACAGGGTACAAGAGCAACACACAATTATGTTTCTATGCACCAGAAATGACCATTCTGAAAAGGAAATTAAGAACATAATTCTATTTACAGCAATATCCAAAAGAATACAATACCTAAGAATAAATTTAAACAAGGAGGTGAAAGCCTTCTGCACCTAAATTACAAAACACTGCTGAAAGAAAGTAAAGAAGACCTAAAGAAGTGGAACCCAAGAACACCTAAACAAAGACATGGAGTGGAAGACAGAATTACTAAGATGGCAACACTATTCAAAGTGATCTACTAAGTCAAAGTGATCTACAAAGTCAATCCCTTTTCCAGAGGATCTTCCCAATCCAGGGATCGAACCCAGGTCTCCAGCACTGCAGGCAGATTCTTTACCAGCTGTGAACCACAAGGGAAGCCCAAGAATACTAGAGTGGGTAGCCTATCCCTTTTCCAGGGGATCTTCCCAACCCAGGAATCGAACCAGGGTCTCAAACATTGCAGGCAGATTCTTTACCAGCTGAGCTACCAGGGAAGCCAAGTCAATGTAATCTCTATCTAAATTCCAAGTCTTTTTGGCAGACATGGAAAAGCAAATCCTTAAATTCATATGAAACTGCAAGAGGCCTCAAACAGACTAAAAGAATCAACTTGGACTCCTACCTGATATCATATACAAAAGTTAGACTAAATATAAAAGCTAAAACCATAAACCCTTAGAAGAAAACATGACTATATTTTCATAATGTTACATTTGGCAATGGATTCTTAGATGTGACACCAAAGCTACAAGCAACACAAGAAAAAACCATAAAGAGGACTTCATAGTAACTAAAAACCTCATGCAAAGGACATTAGCAACAAAGTGAAAAGACAACCTATAAGACAGTCAAAACACACTTACAAATTCTGTATCTAATAAGGAACTAGTATCCCAAATATATAAATAATTCTCACAACTCAACAACAAGACAACCCAGTTTTTTAAATGGGTAAAAGGCTTAAACAGTCATTTTACCAAAGAAGACACAGAGCCAACAAATATGAGAAGATGCTCACCACCTCATTAGTCATTAGGGAAACAAAACCACACTGAGGCACCACTTCAAATTCCTGTAACAGCTATTCTCAGAAAAATGGAAAATAAGTGTTGGTGTGGATGTGGAAAAACTGGAACCCTTGTACAACTGCTGGTAGTCATGTAAAATGGTATAGCTGCTGTGGAAATCAGTTTGGCTCTTCCTCAAAAAGCTAAACAGAAAAGTACTATGTGGCCCATCAATATGATTTCTAGGTAAAATATACCCAGAAGGATGAAAAACTGGGACTCAAACAAATACACAAACACATGCTCAGAGCAGTACTATTCGCAACAGTCAAATGGTACAAAGAGCCAAAATGTCCATTTGGGGGAAAATGGGTAAATACAATCTGATATAATGCACACATGGGAATATTACTCAGTCATAAATGAAGTACTAAGTACTGATAGATGCTAGAAGGTTGAAAATATTAAACTAAGTAAAAGAAGCCAGACACAAAAGGTCACATATTGTGTGATTCCATGTACATAAAATATCCAGAATAAATAAATCAGAGATGAAACTCTGATCTGTAATTTCTGATGGTTGAGCAGTGGGAATGATTTGGGACGTTAACTGCTTAAAAGATGGAAGCATTTCCTTTGGGGGTGATGAAAATGTTTTAGAACTAGAAAGAAGTGAATGACCAACACCGCAAATGCACTAAATGCAAATGAATCAAAATAGTTACTTTTATCTAGTAGTTCATGTTAATATTATATGAATTTCACCTTAATAATTATTTACATTTTCTAAAATGTTACATGTTACATGATGAGTACATAACCAAAAAACTGTAAGATGGTAAAACTCTGGTTACTAATAAACTGCCAAAAAGGAACTGAACACAAATCTCCTAGAGCACATTTCATGACTTGTACATTAATTTTAGGGAGGACGCTATTTCTAGATACTGTACTATGCAAAATACCAGTAAGCTGCATTTTCTGTCCTCAAGGGACTGACGGTCTAATTATGGGGTACAGATATATAAACAAACGCACACAAGGATACATTTCAGGCACTGTCTAAACTCAGCAAGATTTTAAATGATTATCATCCTATTAACATGTTAGTGATTACAGAAATGAGCTGTTAGAAGACCCTCAGGATTTGGGAGAGGTCTCACTGTTTTACAAGTAAAGAAACTGAGGCCCAGATGCAAGCTGAGCATCAGGCAGGTGAGGGAATAATAGAGTCTAGAAGTCAGTTTTTATAGTTTTTAGCTCAGTATGGTTTCCTTCAGGAGTAAATTTTGCTGTTTCTTAAAATGTTGCTCCAAAGGCATTTTTTTCTCTCTCTCTCAAGGTGTAATTTTCATATACAGTCAGGTACAGACTGCACATCTCTCTGGTTCAGATGTACTGGTCTCTTCAGTCTGTAACTACTTCTTCCCCCAGTCATCCTGCCAGAGAGGGAACAGACTGGAAAGAGCAGAATCTGAGCAGCGCAGGAAGAAAACCCTTGGAGCTAGGGAGGCTTGGGTTTGAATGTGAGCTCTACAAATTTCTAGCATGACCCTGGACAAGTTACTTAAAATCTCTCTGACAGATCAGCAGTTTTCTGAGATACAAATAAAATAAAATAAAAAGAACTAACTTCAAGGGTTGTTCCAAGGACTGGGAGTTGTAAGGATGCACACAGAGCCCAGTATAGTACCTGCTAAAATAATGGTATTTCAAAAACAACTTTAACATTGTGCCATGAAGAGAAATAAAATATGAACAAAGAGGTTAATCGAGAATTTATCAGAAAGACAAACCTAGACAGACTATAAAAGAAACAGAGACATTACTTTGCCAGCAAAGGTTGTTTGCATAGTCAAAGCTATGGCTCTTCCAGTAGTCAGATATGGATGTGAGAGTTGGACCATGACAAAGGCTGAGCAGCTAAGAATTGATGCTTTCAAGTTGTGGTGCTGGAGAAGAGTCTTCAGAGTCCCTTGGACAGCAAGATCAAACCAGTGAATCCTAAAGGAATCAGTCCTGGGTGTTCATCGGAAGGACTAATGCTGAAGCTCCAATACTCTGGCCACTTGATGTGAAAAGCCAACTCACTGGAAAGGATTCTAATGCTGGGAAAGATTGAAGGCAAAGGGAGAAGTGGGTGACAGGATGAGATGGTTGGATGGCATCACTGACTCAATGGACATGAGTTTGAGCACACTCAAGGAGATAGTGAAGGACAGAGGAGCCTGGCAAACTGCAGTCCTTGCAGTTGCAAAAAGCTGGGCACAACTTAGCGACTGAACAATAACAGCAACAGAAAGACAAGTGAAGAGTTACACGAGCTCTCAAATGAGCGGGTCACTTGTTTTGCCCTTCACATTTTCTCCTCTAAAAATGTTTTTCCATCTTATTGATTTAAAATAATATTCTCCTTTTAAAAAATAATGCATTCAAGATACATGAAATATAATGATTAAAAAACAAGGAACAAATTTCTTTAAAAGGGAAAGATTGCTGCTTTGCCATAGTAATCTACTTCCCCATCCCTAACTACTAGCCCTTCCAATCTCAAAACTACCTGTTATCTTTCCGTAATTTCTAGGAAACCTTAGAAAATTGCAGGTGTCTAACTTTCTAAATGTCTGGACAACTCTATAAATAAGAAGATCAGCCTTTGTTTTCTGAAAGTCAATCCTCTACTTCTCTCTGACACTGGCTTTATTACAAGAATTTCTAGTCTGGCTCAGCACTGTCCTTAAAAGTAGCAAGTGACCATAACAACAAATTGCCCAGTGACTAAAATATTCCTGCTGAAGTCTTCCTGAAGTAAACCTCTCACAAAACTGAGCTGCTGATAGAACTCATAAATAATGGGATACCCCCATCTTAACAATTCTCCATTCAAAACACAAGAAGGTGCGACCTTAGTTAAGTATGTTTCCCATGCTGAATTCAACTTTTTCTTTCCCAATATTCCTCTTTGAACTTGTCCTGTTACTGAGCTGTTATAAGGGCATCAGTAGTAGAGAGTTTAATCTCACACCAGATTAAGTTTCATCAATCCCAATGTTCCTTAGTTTCAATAAAATCAAGTTATCGACTTTATCAAGTTCTTTTTAAGGCTTAAATGTTAAAAAATCTATATACTTGTTGAGTGATTATAGAGTGATTTTTCTGTATTAGTTTATATTTTATTACACTCAATGCAATAAACATTTATTGTACGAGATTCTGTAAGAGATTAACCACCACACAGGAGACTTTATAACAGAAATGTTACTAACTACTACATAAACAAGCAGCAATTGTTTTATTAGAGGCCAAGAGCACTGGAGCTAGACAATAATCATCCATGGTGGGTAGAAGGAGCATATTTAAAACTCCCAGTGACTGGCATGAATGGAAAGGAAGTTAGAGAATCCATTCACAACAGGCACGATGGCTAACACAGTTTTAAAAAGAACTTGATTTAAATTCAGGGCTACACTGGATAGGAGGGAAGTTTGTGGGACAATGGATACATGTGTATGTGTGGCTAGGGGCTTTCCCGGTGGCTCAGCGGTGAAGAATCAGCCTGCAGTGCAGGAGATCTGGGTTAGATCCCTGGGTGGGGAAGATCTCCCTGGAGGAGGAGGAAATGGCAACCCACTCCAGTATTCTAGCTTGGGAAATCACACAGACAAGGGAGCCTGGCAGGCTACAGTCCATGGAGTCTCAAAGAGTCGAACACAACTTAGCAACTAAACAACAACAACAAATGTGTTCACCTGAAACTATCACAACATTGTTACTTGGCTATACCTCAGTACAAATAAGCTTAAAAATAAATACAGTCAGGGCTACAGAAATACAAGCTCTAAAACTGTTAAGGATATTAGATATCATGAGAGAGGCGGGTAATACAGTCTTCAACTCCTGATTTTAGAAATCCTGGTTGCTGCTTTGTTCTGTTCAACAAACCTTTGCTGAACCCGATCTAGTTGCCAGACCCTGAGCAGGATGCCAAGGACACGATGACATTGACGAGAACAAGGATTTCTGTTCGTAATTATGGAGAGAATGGCATGCAGAATGAGCAATGCACAGGTGCAAAGAAGTGGGGAGGGGGGCGGGGGCGGGGGCGGTACAGGAATGCAGCTCTCTGTCCTGCTTCTGGCCTGAGATGTCTCTGACAGATAACTGTGTAACTCAGGATGGAGTCAGGCACATGGCCCAGACATCTCAAACTGCGTGAGCATTTGGTAAGAATCTAGTCCAGCAATAGAACTGATTAAAGAATTAGACAGGAGGTCTATGAAAAATGGTTCCAATGGTTCATCTTTGGGCAAACCAAGACACAGGACACTGAGTTCATAGATCCAGCCTGATGCTGAAACTGGACCTTCCAAGGTCTTAGGGCCCTGCTTTTCATGCTAAACTTTCTCATCCTATTCAAACTTGGAATATAACTTACCCAGTCCACAGATGAAAACATTCAGTATCATCCTCCCAGTTAAACTTATCTAAATGAACACTAAAAATCAGTACGTCTTTGATTTTTAATGTCAGGTTTTAATGGAAGATGATCCAAGGATTTCCTTATTTATACTTAAACCAGGAACTTATAAACTTCAAAGCTCTGAGCAATGATACAAACACAACTCATTAATACCAAGAATGGGCTTCTGATATTTTACAAAGAAAAGTCTCTGCAAAAGTTCACAGCAAAAAAAGTCATAAAAAAGGCATTCACTGCAAAGCCTTTTGAAGCAAATCTTTCCTTGCATGTTTTCTCTATGTCCATCAACGGCATCAGAAAGCCCATCACATTTTCTTATTGAGGGAAATGAGGACCCTTTTGCCCAAGTACTGCTGTTCCAGCTAACAACTAATTCAAGAGGAAACTGCCAAAAAAACTGAGTTGGGATGGGTGAGTGTTAAGTTCAGTGGAACCCTCCAAGACAGTCTTGGTGAGGGTAAAAATTTATTAGGGCAGAGTACTTAAAATTTCATTTTAAATGTACTGAAATAAAATGCAAACTGATGTTTTTAAGAAATAAGTCTATTAATTTTGTAGAGAAAAAAATCAGAAGAAAGATTATTCATTAGAAGGGCAATGGCAGACACAGCAACTAAGCAATGTGCCAGCAGGAATGGGGCAGACCTTATTCACTGTGACCCTGAGTATTTTAAACGGGTCTCCTTCATTCTTTCATCAGCCTTCCCTGCTCTCAGAAAGGGTCATGAAAGGGAATGTGCATGCTCAGTCACTCAGTCGTGTCTGGCTCTTTGCGACCCCCTGGACTGTAGCCCACCAGGCTCCTTTGTCCATGGGATTTTCTAGGCAAGAATAGCGGAGTGAGTTGCCATGTCCTCCGCCAGGGGATCTTCTTGACCCAGGGATGAGTAAAACGCAGTCCACGCTTCCTCCCCAGGTCTCAATTCCCACCCCATTTGGCTGACCAACAAGCCTGTTTCTCCAGAGAAGGACAGAACAGCAAATAAAAGGCAGGACAGCAAATGGTTCATAACTCTGAAGAACTCAGGGGCAAATCTGCACTTCCTTACAACTCCAAGGTCATGCTGTAGAGGGGCAGGTTTGAAAATAGCACTGAGTCATTAACCTGACAACAATATGTGATTGTATTCCTCTCAAGAGCTGTTTTACATTACCCATCTGTTAGAAATCAAAGAACATTTAAACATCTCCCACCTGAAAGCTGAATTACAAATAATAATAATATATAGCTTTACCAACATATTATTACACAGTATATTTGGGGTGGGGGGGGTTTCAAGTATCCATTGCTCTGATGAGGTTTTAAGTCAACCACAGAGGATCCCTTTTAATTGCCCTCAAGGCAGGCTCTTCTGCTCTCCACCCCTACCCAGCCCCCACCAAAAGCATGCTTCTCATAAGGGAAAGCCTTTAACAACATTCTAAAGACATTTTATTGACAGCATCCCCACATGGCTTACTATCTTGGTTCTTTTAACTCATGTACCTCAAAAAAAGAGAGAAATGTCTGGGATCCATGGCATAAAACTGCTAAAGAAACTAATAGCTATTATGGGAATAGAAAAAAACAAAATAAAACACTAATCCATAGAACACAAATTACAGTTTATCTACCTGATGCCATTTTTTCTCCAGTCTATAAGGTTATTGTATTTGCTCATTCACAACCACACATCAGGTTGGAAGTTGCTTCTCAACAGAAGACTGTCAATCTTCTGAAATAAACTTAATTTTACAAAAGTATTGTGATTGCTAATGAAAACCCTCTAAATTGTCCAGTGGCTGGGACCTAATAATGGGCTTTGAGATGACTAGTTCAGTTTACAGTTCTAACATCTACCTTACCTAAACCATGCGGAGGAAGCCAAGGGAGTAAGTGAGAGTTGCTATAGACCAGATATGTTTACACAGCTTGTTGCATTTACTCTTTTGTTTGTATGTGAAAAACAAAGGGCAGGCTGAGACTGACAGTAAATAACAACTACAAATAGATTAGACCCTCCTATTTGAAGTCTGATCAAAGGCAGTCAGTAAACACCTCCAAGTAACTGCAGGACGGCTGGATCACTCTGGCTGGTTATTTTCTCAGCTATAAAAATGAGCTGACACAGTTATTGTTTGAGGGGCAACCGACTGCTTTATGGCACAGATGCTTTCTTGTCCTGGCACACTGGTTCAACACAAACAAAAAATCATCCTAAGTAAGCCACAATTCCAACTACCAACTCTTCATTTACAAAGGGGCCTGAGACAAATGAAAATGGAGAGTCTAAGCTTGGGGAATAGATTACCAGAAAGATCTCCTAACTGATTAACCGCTGTTCTTTCTGAGCTTTAGGAAAAAAAAAAAAGGGGGCAACCTTTTCAAGAGAAGGATAAATTTTAAACTTCTCTCATCCACACAACTACCAGACAATCAGGAACAGCCAAGACTAGGTCTACAGGGATAGATAAGAAAAGGAAAACGCAGAATTATCAATATGTTCAATGAAAAACAAAAAACAGTAATTTCACTTATACTGCCAACAACGGTTAAACAACATAACCACAAATATACACAATATACAAACACGAGCAACTCATAAATCCCTTCAAGGCAAAATGTTCACATTACACCCTTTCCAGTCCAGACATCCCTACTCAGATTAAACTGTGAGTATCAGAAGATGTGAACAAGTCTTTTTCAAACTCTTCATCTCCATCACTGCCTTTGAGAAACCGATGTTTTGTGACTTTCCTTCCCCATGATATCACCTATAACTCCCATATGCACAAGTCTCTGAAGATCTTCTACTGATATACACCTTAAGCCTCATACTTACTAAGTGATCACCTTCACTTTTACAAGAGTAAAACAATGTTATATATCTGATTAAAAATTTCTTGGTCACAGATATGAGGTCAGGTTTGTTAGGCAATGTATTGCTAGAACAGAGTGAAGATTGGATAACAAGGAGAAAGAAGGTTTGAGGGCAGCAAGTTGACATTCTCCAAAAAGAAACACGGAACTAGACAGCGAATACAGAAGAAGGAAGAAGGACAAACAAAACCACAAAAGAAGGAAGTAATCTGATGGATTGAGGAGAAAATCAAACCACGTGGGAAAACCACACCCAGAAAATACATGGTCCCAGTTCATCTCTGCCGAATTGCTTTCCAATTCAATGTGATGCATTAGAAGGTCTGTGATCAGAGCACACGTATGATACTCAAAATAGCAACTCAAAAAAAGCATGATAGTAATAGAGACGCTGGTCAATGGTTCATTTCAGCTTTCAAATGGTATTTTTAAAAACTCTGATCTTCAACACACTCCATCAAAACCAACTGAAGCTCCATGAGATATGGGATCCAATCCATAAGGCCTTGGGTAAGTCACTTAACTGCGCATGTTAATGCCTCAAATATAACCTAAAATAAACCTAATGATTTTCATGCTTCCTTCTCGAGCAGTAGCACTGGTGTCTTTTAGGCCTATCCTTGCAGACTGTAGAAGAGAACTATTAGATGACAATCCCTAAAACCTTTCCAGTGTAGTCAAAGCTATGGTTTTTCTGGTAGTCGTGCATGGATGTGAGAGCTGGACCACAAAGAAGGCTGAGCACAGAAGAAGTGATGCTTTTGAACTGTAGTACTGAAGACTCCTAAGAGTCCCTTGGACTGCAAGGAGATCAAATCAGTCTAAAGGAAATCAATCCTGAATATTCATTGGAGAGACTGATGCTGAGGCTGAAGCTCCAATACTTTGGCCACTTTATGGGAAGAGCCAATTCATTTGAAAAGATCCTGATGCTGGGAAAGATTGAAGGGAGAAGGAGAAGGGGATGACAGAGGATGAGATGGTTGAATGGCATCACCAACTCAATGGACATGAGTTTGAGCAAACTCTGGGAGATGGTGAAGGACAGGGAAGCCTGGTGTGCTGCAGTCCATAGAGTGACAAAGAGTCGGACACGACTGAGTGACTGAACAAAAAAATGAGCCTCAAGTGTGAATTACACTAGAATCTCTGGTGCCTTTTGAAAATGTTGATTTCCAGACCTCAAGAATCTGCTTCCTTTCACAGGCTGACCAGCTCGACCTTCCTCATCCCTCACCTATATACCCCATTGGCTTTATTGTAGATGTCCTATGAATCAGTCAGATGAATAATAACCTATAAAGAATGAAATAAAATTAATAAAAGAGTAAGAGAAAAGATTAAGCACATCCAAGATCCTTGAAGCACATCTCATTTGCACTTCAGTTCAGTCGCTCAGTTGTGTCCAACTCTTTGTGACCCCATGAATCGCAGCACGCCAGGCCCCCCTGTCCATCACCAACTCCCGGAGTTCACCCAGACTCATGCCCATCGAGTCCGTGATGCCATCCAGCCGTCTCATCCGTGGTCGTCCCCTTCTCCTCCTGCCCCCAATCCCTCCCAGCATCAGAGTCTTTCCCAATGAGTCAACCCTTCACATGAGGTGGCCAAAGTACTGGAGCTTCAGCTTTAGCATCAGTCCTTCCAAAGAAATCCTAGGGCTGAGCTCCTTCAGAGTCAAATTAGTTGAGTCTTAATTTCAGCACAATGTTTAAAAAAGTGAAGAGGGGAAAAAAGACAACCAAGTTCCAGAAATTTTATCCAATTAATGGATATTTAATTAAATATATATCAAAGATGACTATAATTCGGCTAAAAATACCCCTCCAGTTTAGTCATAATAAAGTAACTATTATTATACTCCTATGGCAACAACAAAATCACAGAATTTCATGTAACACAAAATAATAAACACTCTATTAAGAAGCAGTCTAGGGCTTCCCTGGTGGTCCAGTGGCTGAGAGTCTGCCTGCCAATGCAGGGTGAGGTGAAGGTGAAGTTGCTTAGTCATGTCCGACTCTGTGACCCTGCGGACTGTAGCCCACCAGGCTCCTCCGTCCATGGGATTCTCCAGGCAAGAATACTGGAGTGGGTTGCCATTTCCTTCTCCAGGGGATCTTCCCAACTCAGGGACTAAACCTGGGTCTCCCACATTGGAGGCAGATGCTTTAACCTCTGAGCCACCAGGGAAGCTCAATCCCTGCTCTGGGAAGATCCCACAAGCTGCCTGGCAAGTGAACCCTTGCACTTCAGCTACTGAGCCAGCGCTCTAGAGCTGGCAAGCTCCAACTACTGAAGCCTGCTCACCAAGAGCCTATGAGCTGCAACAAGAAAAGCTGCCGAAATGAGAAGCCAGTGTAGCCCAACCACAGAGTAGCCCCCGCTCGCCACAACTAGAAAAAGCCTATGCACAGCAACAAAGACCCAATATAGCCCCAAAATATATGAATAAAAAAAATCTAAAAAAAAAAAAAAAAGAACTGAGATCGTTTAAAAAATAAAAGCAGCAGTCTATACACATATTGCATTTATTTATATGCTTACCAGGCATCAGTGATACTTTAACATGAAACTCTATGCACCTAAAAATAGATAAACAGGGAAAACATTTCACAAAGTCTTTGTAACTGTTTTTAGTCAACAGCCAAGATCACAGAATCAAAATTCCCTCAGGGGTGGGAACCATCTTAAAGGTCATTCAGTTCAATTCCTCAGCTGAAGCGCCAATACTTTGGCCACCTGATGCAAAGAACTGACTCATTGGAAAAAAACCTGATGCTGGAAAAATTGAAGGCAGGAGGAGAAAAGACGATAGAAGATGAGATGGTTGGATGGCATCACCGACTTGATGGACATGAGTTTGAGCAAGCTCCAGGAGTTGGTGATGAACAGGGAAGCTTGGCGTGCTACAGTCCACGGGGTTGCAAGAGTTGGACACGACCGAGTAACTGAACTCAGTTCAATTCCTAACTTAAGGCTTGAACTGCTGATCAGAATCTCTAGTAGGTGGCCAGAATATTTTACATATATAGAATTCGCTTTCTCAAAATGCAGCAAATTATTTTTTAGAAATCTTAATTGATAATGGTTTTTTTCCCCTTTTAATAAGCAGAAATCTGAATGCTGTTCCTCAGACTGTTACAGACTAAATGTAATCTCAATCCCATAAAACAATCCTTCAGATATTTAGGGAGTTAAATCTCATTAGGCCTCCCAAAGACAAAACCATTAGGGATTTCTTTATCCTCCCCTTCTGTGATGTGGCTTCTAACTGCATCCCCATTGGTCATCCTAACAATCTATCTTGTCAATGACCTTTTTAAACTTAGGTTCTAAAAACATTACACTCTATCACTCTAAGCACAAGATGTGGAGAATCATCACTGTCCTGGTCAAATTCTCCAGGCCAGAATACTGGAGTGGGTTGCCTTTCCCTTCTCCAGGATATCTTCCCAACCCAGGGATCGAATTCAGATTTGCACTGCTGCTGAGCCACAAGGGAAGCCCAAGAATACTGGAGTGGGGTAGCTTGTCCTTTCTCCAGGGCATCTTCCTGATCGAGGAATCGAACCAGTGTCTCCTACATTGCAGGCGAATTCTTTACCAACTGAGCTATGAATCTCTAAATTTTCCATGCCTTTGGAGACCCATGAGCCTCTGCAGTTGGGAACTCAACCCACTACAGGAGTCAGGCAAACCCAGAACAACAGAGTATTGCCAAGTTCAAACCTGAAGGAGACGATTTCATTGTTTTTCTTTTCATTTTAAATTGTACTAGGTTATTGAGATCACCAATATTAGAATCATCATTATAGTCACTACTTAAACATTTATATCTTCACATTTATATGCTATGAATAAGTTTTTACGATATTATGTGAAATCATCTAGGTATTATAGTTTACTTGGAAGAAAAGTTATGACCAACCTAGATAGCATATTCAAAAGCAGAGATATTACTTTGCCAACTAAGGTCCGTCTAGTCAAGGCTATGGTTTTTCCAGTGGTCATGTATGGATGCAAGAGTTGGACTGTGAAGAAGGCTGAGCGCTGAAGAATTGATGCTTTTGAACTGTGGTGTTGGAGAAGACTCTTGAGAGTCCCCTGGACTGCAAGGAGATCCAACCAGTCCATTCTGAAGGAGATCAGCCCTGGGATTTCTTTGGAAGGAATGATGCTAAAGCTGAAGCTCCAGTACTTTGGCCACCTCATGAGAAGAGCTGACTCACTGGAAAAGACTCTGATGCTGGGAGGGATTGGGGGCAGGAGGAGAAGGGGACGACTGAGGATGAGATGGCTGGATGGCATCAGTGACTCGATGGGCATGAGTCTGAGTGAACTCCGGGTGTTGGTGATGGACAGGGAGGCCTGGCGTGCTGTGATTCATAGGGTCGCAAAAAGTCAGACACGACTGAGCGACTGAACTGAACTGATTATAGTTTATATGTTTTTTGTTTTAAGTGTATTGTCATATGAAATTATAACAAAGCTCACTTCATATTAAGTAGTCTTATTATCTATAACACAAAGGTTTTTGCAACAGAATAGGCATTACACATCTGATAATCAAGATACTTTCTCATTTTCAATCCCATCTTATACAAATATGTCAGCTGCAAAATTTCAACTCTCTTAAGAATACGTATATAAAGAATGACAACAATTCTACACATGGGTAACACAGTAGATAAAAAGCAGATAACTTCTCAGCTGATGTTTCTCTCACTTGAGCCAGAAAAGAGAATGTTTTCTTCCCTAAAACTTTTGTTTATTCTTCTCAACTTTTATACTCTTTTGGGTATTTGCATGCAAATTTTTTCATTTTTTGTATGTCGCTACAAAGGTTTTTTTTTGAAAGCATACTACACAAAAATATAGAATCTTATGAAAAAATTAATACTTAGGTTTTCTTAAACCCTGAAACAATCTGATAGTGATTCATTTTACTGAAAAATATCAACAATTTGATGGCTTTTATTCCATCACTTCCTTAACCAGCTCCCCTACCCAAGAAAAAGAATGAAAATAATAGCTTATAATTTACGAAGGCGTGGATCCACTTTCCAACTTTGCTAAATTTCATGAATATTTTGAAAGTGCCAATATAATCTGTGAAATATTCTGGAAAGGTTTTCTCAGAGACTCTTGATTCTATTTGAATTTGTTATTTTAAAAAACAAAATTTTCCTTTTTCAAGAACTCGCTTTCTCATTTTACGCCACTCTGCAGGTTTTTCATGAGGACTGTTAGCAATTATATCTATATTGGGATAGGCTTATAGCAACTTACAGATCTCTCTACTAGTGAGGTTCCCAGAGGGATTACTCATTCAAAAAATTAAATTTAAATTCATTTCTGTTTGTTAGTGGTCCAAAGTCTAGAATCTCGACTATGGCCCAACAGAGTAAGGAGCAGAAAAACAAATGATGCATGTTATTGTGTGTAGTATAGGGGCATATTTTTATAAATATCATATTCTACCAAGTCTACGATACTGTCAATAAGACAACAAAATTTTATATGCTACTAATAAAGGAAAAAAATGTTGCCTTTAATTGACATTTAAAGATGCATGATAATTCAAAGGGTGTTAAAATGGGAGTCGAAATGCATCCTTTAGAATTCATGAGATGTCTGAGAAGAAACTAAAAGAAATTAGAAAATTCCTGGTCCCAACCTTTAGACCTATCCAATGGTCCAATGGATCACAAAATTTCCACTAACAACCCAATTTGGATTTATCATAAGAGCCAGCTTTAAGTCTAATGTCCCAGAAACTACCAAAACTCATTTCCTGCACAAAATCTTCCACGTTATAATTACAGAGTAGTTTGCTAAAATAAATGTATTCTGCCCCTCTCCTTTCTCCGTTAACTTCAAAGTTCCCCAGAGAAAAGCAGGTAACTGCCCCCTGGAAGGACTGGCAATTTCACTATGCATTAACCTAACACTGAAGACGATTTCTGAGAACAGCCATGCATCTCTAGCTTCCTCATATTCTCAAAGTATTCAAAACCACTGGTTCAGGATTCTCAGGGCAATTGTTTAATAAAGTAAAAAAAAATAATAATCATTAAAAAAACACTTTTATATCTCTGGACAGTGTGTGAGCAAACAGTGTTAGGAAGGTTTGGTCATCCCATGGACTCAGCAATACATATGATTCACATTAAAATGCCATGTCTTACAAATGTATGTGTTCCTAAAACTCACTCTCAACATAATGAAAATACTGCTTTACCCCATGTTTTAAAGAGTCCTGAATTCCTCTTAGTTTCATTCTTGTAATGGAATAAACATTTTCTGCTTAAAAAAATATAATCTGTCTCCTCCATTTGCTTCCCACCTGCTTCCCTCCACTTCCACTCCCCACACCTTCAGATGAAGGCTATATGGGGAGGGGCATAAAATAAATTCACACATTCATGTTTCGAAAAAGCCACTTTTGACAGTGGACAGTGTGTCAATCTAATCTATGTTATGCTATGCTATGCTATGCTATGCTAAGTCACTTCAGCCATGTCTGACTCTGTGCGACCCCATAGACGGCAGCCCACCAGGCTTCCCCGTCCCTGGGATTCTCCAGGCAAGAACACTGGAGTGAGTTGTCATTTCCTTCTTCAATGCATCAAAGTGAAAAGTAAAAGTGAAGTCACTCAGTCGTGTCAGACTCTTAAGGCTCCTCCACCCATAGGATTTTCCAGGCAAGAGTACTGGAGTGGGGTGTCACTGCCTTCTCCGATCTAAACTATGACTGCACAGTAATTAACGTTCTGACTACNTCATTTCCTTCTTCAATGCATCAAAGTGAAAAGTAAAAGTGAAGTCACTCAGTCGTGTCAGACTCTTAAGGCTCCTCCACCCATAGGATTTTCCAGGCAAGAGTACTGGAGTGGGGTGTCACTGCCTTCTCCGATCTAAACTATGACTGCACAGTAATTAACGTTCTGACTACTATTGTTCTCCAGCAGTTAGGAGAAATGCCAGATGCCTTTAATTTGTGCTTCATCACTCCCTGTGTTTTCTTCATCCCATGTGCTCACATCACACTATCCTTATTAAAGTTAGCCAACGTAAAGGGAGAAATAAAGATGAAGATCTTAGGTACCAGTGTATGGTCCTAACCTGGACTTTACAAGATGAGATTTACCAGGAAGTTAAAAAGCAAATATTTTCTTTAAAGACTCTGGAATAAGAATCAGTGTTATTGATAAGGTTTTATTTTGTTATCTTTTAATGTCCTAATTTTACCAAATTCACTACTCACAAAATAATTCAGTACATCTGGGAGAGTCTAGTCTATCAAAATTTACCAAACAGAAACCTAACAATCTGAAGCATATGTACAAAAATAAAAGTAGCTAAATGTGACAGGGTGCTTTGGTTGCTTTTTTCCCCTGTAGATTCTTTCATTTGATATTCACTGTTTCTTAATGATTTACTCAATGATTGGGAAGCAAGTGCTAAATTGTTATGCTACTTCAACACTCAAGTGGCTATCAAGCAAAAGTAACACCAAATAAGTTTTCCAATTTCTCCAGGTTTTCATACACATTAACATCTTAGCTGCAATTTACAACTAATCCTAAACCAAGCAGAAAGACTGCTGAAGACTACTAGATGGCAACTGCCAAAATATTAAAGTAGTGACCACAGGTGTCATTCAGAAAGTTGGGGCTGGGAATTCTCTAGATGTAAAGTCACCACTCTCTAACGAGCTCTTTTGTGAGGAGTTTGTGAACCCCTTAAAAACAGACTCCAAACAGGCAAAAGAGACTCAGGTCAAATAAAGCAAAATTAACAAAGGCAAGGAAGGCCAAAACAAAGGCAAGGAAGGCCAAAACAAAAGAAGTAATCAGAAGAGGTAGAAAGCTGAGCTACTTTTTTGGTCATAATTTCTCTCTCAAGAACTTGAACACATTCTCATTTTAGAGCAATTCTAAAACTTCTGGATAGGTTTCATGTGCTCAACACATTTGCACAAAATTTTTAATTTAGCTAGTGTTTATAAACCACATAAAACATCACAATACAGCATGACCTACATTTTTTCAATAACTGATTTTCTGAAATATACTCTCTAGAATATACTTCTAAAACTCTCTTTTTGACAGACTCTTAGAAATGAATGACAAAACTTGCCTTACCTTATTCATGCACTATTTTGACTCCTTTTCAGAAGCCATATGACTTCCTCTTCATTTGGTACACCTTTTCAGATGACCAGTAACTACTCAACATAGCATTCATGAGCTGCAATAAATATAATTCCTAAAGAAAAAAAATCATTTTAAACTGGCCAATTTCAATCATTCCTATAATCCCTTGAGAAAAATTAATTATGCTGCCAATCGTCATATTACCTTACAGTAGGAAAAATTAGTCTAAAAACATTCTTTCCAAGTCTTATCCTTCGCTTTCCCTCATCACATCATAAAGAAATAGATAGCTGAATAATTTCTATGTATTTTTCATACACAGCATACAAGAATATCTAAACATTCTGATTTTATACTAAGATACTGGATAGTGACTCATTGCCTTCATGTTTAAAATAAAAATGCCAATTAAGGGCTGAACAAAATTTACTACCCACCTACCTATTAGCCACAATGTAATTCAATCTATTTATAGTAACTTCCAAAGAATTAAATATGGAACTTCTCTCTGAGCTAAAAACAGATGTAGAAGGGCAAATTCCTTTACCTATAAAACACATTATCTTCCTGAAGTGATCTCAGCTTCCTAGTGTTTAGATTTTAATTAACTTGAAACACTTCTCCAAAATACACTATAAGAAATAAAGAAAAGGTAAGCTGAAACTCTGCAAGGAGAATGATACTGGGCCTACTCTTCTAGATTCAATTCCAAGCTTCACCAGGTACTAGTTGTGTGATCCTACACATATTAATTACTAAACTTCTCTCTACCCCTCAGTTTCCTCATCTATAAAACAAAGAAGGTAACAGCACCAGTCTCCCAAGATTACCAGAGGACGGAGTGAGGGAGGGAGGGAGAGACGCGAGGCACGTCTCAGGAGAATGCCTGGCAGCTTAGCTCCCCCCGGGTCAGCTGGGGTCACCACTATCACACCAGAGCCGCCTAGCCTCTTCCTCTCCAGCCCAACCATTCCTGTTACTCCCGTTATACTCCAGTTTTAACCGAGTGAGGTAATAGACCCAGATTGTCCTATGAGTACAGGAAATCACAAATAAAATTACACAGACAACAAAAACAAATACCAATATCCAGACCATAAAAATGATTAATATCTATCCGGTCAACAAAAATGGTTGTTAACACCACAGTTTGGGATTGGGTGGTGAACCTGGTTTTAAGCTTTCTATCAGGTTAAGCCAAAAAATCATTTACTCCATCTAGGCAAATCAACATCGGTTTCTCATTGGCTGCAACATAGATTTATTGCTGTGTGGGAATCTATTTTTCCATTCATAAAAGCACAGTCCTTCCCATCAGTTACAAGAATCCCTCTTCATTTTCCCCACAATACTCAAGCAAAGTTGGCCCAGAGGTTTAACAGACACTTGATAAATAACTCAGGCTAAAATGGGTGTTTCCCATGAGTGCCATGTACTCATTTAGTTTCATTACCAGACAGTGTTGTTGGTTCTGTCCTATCTCCACTCATCCAAGGTTTCTAAACAACAGGTAATTGCAAAAAAAAGTCTAACCTTGTCCTGTGAGCTGTGTCCTCAGTTCACACAGCTAATACTAGAGCTTACCAAAAAGCAGATTTCAGTAGAGAAAATGACTCACTAAAGGGACCAAAATGACCAAAAAAAAAAATCCCATTTTATTTTATTTTATAGAATAGGTTTGAAACTCTAAAAAGAGTTTATAAAGTAATTAAGACACATATATCAATTAATCTTTTCTTAAGGAATTATTCAAGTGGAATGAAACCCTATTACCCACTTTAATAACATGACTGTGTTATATGCTTTGGGAGGTAGCTGCGTGTAAAAGTGAACAGAAGTGAGCCACGAGCTGGAAACTCGGTACTGAAAGTTTTATTTTGCTCAGGGGAAATCAGGAAAATTCTCACAATTCTATTTACCAAGGCAGCCTGGGTTATTTATAAAACCCTGGCCATGAGTGGCCAGAATCAAGGCATTTCAATGTGGCTGTCTTTTACTTTCTTCCTTTTTTTCCTCTACCCCCCCCCGTCTCAGCCTCCTTAAGAAGCATCTCCGGTGCATGCTTGGTTTCTAAAGGTCTGATGAGACTATGGATGCTACGGTGAATACTTAAGTCTGAAAGAAATATTTCTCTTTCCCTCCTTTGAGTCAGAAAATTCTGAACACAAGAGGATCCATTCAAGGCGTGATGGAGTGCCTCACAGAGGCAGCAATATGTTCACAGTTGGCAAACAGAGATCTGTTTGGACAGTGAGCACAGCCATCCACTCAGCAAACATCAGCTTCCCTATTAGTTCACAGCAGAAAGAACCAGACGCTGGCGGCCCTTCTTTCAGTCTCCAACACCACTTTGGGGCAAGCCTTCTAAACAAAATGCCTTTGTCCAACAGTTACAATTCAGTGAGTCCCAACGGCTTTCCTAGAAGCTATGTCTGTCTATTCACAAATTGAATTTGGGCCCAAAAATCATTTCTAAAGGTCTAGAGGAAAACAAGTTAATGGGGAAAAAAAAATTCCATTGAAAATAATAGACAAGGAGCGACTGAATGGCTTTACACAATCACCAACTACAGCAGCAGGAAAGGTGTGAGGTGCACAACGCATCTAAAGGGCTATCAGTCCCCTCAAGGCGGTTTTGGGAAAACAGTGCTTGTGCTGAAACCTGGACGGACACCAAGTATAACCTTTCAAAGGAAGTTAGCGAAGAGAGAGAGCACATCAAACAGCAAGCTTCCTGTGGAGTGTGTGTGAATATGATACTCCTCTCCACAAGGCTTCCAAATAATATGCAAGTTAAAAACTATTTTCAGAAAGACAGTAAAACTGGTTAGGCCATCTGGTTCTACCCAACCTTTCACCAAATCCTCAGTTATGAGTTTAAATTCACATATATACACACAAAAGCCAGAAAACAAATGCATGGCCTGTCTTGCTTTCTCCCACTGTAGGCATGAACTTGCTATATGAGCACTTGTTCCTACAGACCCACTAACACAATTCTGCCATTTTTCTTTGTATAAATATGAAATCAAATTAAAAATATGAGTACATTCACAGGAGAAGGTTAGGGGAAGAGAGGGCAGTGTCCTCCAGGATAGTACAGTGTCCACAGCTGATAATACTAATATATTCTTATTACTAAGAATTCACTTGTTACCTTACCTCTGTCCACCAACATTATTTCTATATAGTTGGAAATGGATAAATCTGAGGACTCTTATGTAGTAAAACTACTGCCAGCCCATAGTCACATTCTGTAGAGCCTAGAAGCTAAAAATGGTTTTCACATTTTTAAAGGTTGTAAAAGAAATAAAGACTTTGCATCAAAGACCATATGTGTGCAAAGAAAAATGTTTACTATCTTGTCCTTTACAGAAAAAGTTTGCCAACCCTGAAAACCATTAAAAAGTCTCAAGTAACTCCAGATTCTATTTAAGCCAAATCATGAATGTGGAGCCAACTTACGAGTATGCTTTCAAATCTCTTCCAGGAGTCAAGGACCAGACTCAGGAAGACAAAAATGACACAGTTGAGGACCAAAGGACCTCACTAGGACTCTGCTCATTCAACAACAAAGGGCTAACAAGACAATCCTAAGATCTAATAATAAGACAAACCCTTTATCCTCTGGGAAGATACCTAAAACAGTGTTCAACTTGGAAGAATTCCTGAAAAACACTGGCCCTTACAAGAAGCTGTTAGTTGGATCAAGTAAGTCCAAGAACATGTAAGAGAGTACCTAGCAGAGTGTGGGAGACATCTTTATTTGTATCACATGGGGCATTCTGGTCTTCTTGTAGAATATGCCAAAGGAAATATGGACCAAGTAAAAGACAAAGCAAGGTGGAAGGAGTTACATATGAAACTCTTTCTTTTTCCTACAAGCACAAATGCAAACTCAGCTATCTTTTTTAATGAATAAAAAAAAGAAGCTTTTTATGAAGGAAAGAAAGTGAAGTCGCTCAGTCGTGTCCGACTCTTTGCAACCCCATGGACTAGGGCCCACCAGGCTCCTCCGTCCATGGAATTCTCCAGGCAAGAATACTGGAGTCTCCAGGGGATCTTCCCAACCCAGGGATCGAACCTAGGTCTCACACATTGCAGGCAGATGCTTTAACCTTTGAGCTACCAGGGATCCTATGAAGGGAAAGTTCAGTCTAAATTTCTAACCTAGAAGCTGAAAAGCCATTAAAGAGGAGGGAAAAAACAGGTAATCTGAAATTCTGGATGTTGTAACTTCAAATTCCTTTCTCAAGCTGGCTGATTTAACTTAGTCTGGGCGCCTGATAAATGTGAGTTGCCAGCTCAATTGCAATTCAGCTGCCTTTTAAGGAGAGTTAAGATTAAGTCTCACCCACTCCAGTGTTCTTGCCTGGAGAATCCCAGGGACCATGGAGCCTGATGGGCTGCCATCTATAGGGTCGCACAGAGTCAGACATGACTGAAGCAACGCAGCGGCAGCAGCAGCAAGATCAAGTCTCCAGTTTTCATCCACTCAGGATTTATTTGTGAACCTTGCCATTTTTTTAGAAATTGATCACACATACATTTTATTCTAGGTATAATATGTATCCAAGTTATTGCATCATGCAAAAACTCATGAAGTAGGGATGCCAGATAAGATACACAGAGAGGACAAACTCAGTTAAATTTGATTATCAGATACACAATAATTTGTTCCAAATACTGCATGGAACATGTTCATGCTAAAAAAATTATTTGTTGCACATCTGAAGACCAACTTTAGGTACCATGAAGACATGAAGGGGACTCTGGTATCAGTTAAACAGCTGCCATTTTGTAATATTCCACAGGTTGGGAGCTGAGAAACTGATAAGCGTGAGTCAGTCTCTCAATATGTCAGCAAGCTGTACAAAGAATGCTAGAGAAAAGAGGCTAAAGACCCAGCAGGAGAGTCCCATCGCCTTACTCAGACAACCACAGGGAAATAAAGTGCCCAGGACAGAGAAATCCGCTACAGGTATTGCTACCACTTCTCATGAGGTCACCCTCCTAAGAAAGCCAGTGGTGGAAGAGCACTGCTGGGGAGCCAGGTAAAAGGGCCAGCTCTAGCCCTCCAGTCCCCTCACCAACAGGCACACATGCTCCACACATTGCCTTCATCCCCAACACACCACGCTAGTAGTGTTACAGTACTTTTTAAAGGGAGAAAGAAAAGAGAAGAGACCTTACGGACATTAAAGTGTCTGGAGATTGGCCAGAATCCGATGGAAAAACACCACCCTGTGTCTTTCCCACTGGGCTGTGGCTCTCTTGAGGGGGCACTCGGCCAGAACCCAGTCCGTGATGGGCTTCCAACGCAAGTGCTAACAGAACGTCACTGCAGGGGCCCTTAGGAGAGGCTGGCTGCAACACAGAGCTCTGAAAACATGGCTGGCCCAAACATCCACACAGGGATAAGACCATAAGCATAAAAATTCCGAACTATTGTTCAAATAAATCCTCTAAGAAGCTGGCTTTAGCTAGCAGGTGCTATTCAAACTCCTTCTGTCCACGTATGCATATGGCAACAATTATACTGGCGACAACTGCCATAAAGACAGTCCTTTTGCTAAAAATTAAAGGTCAAGGTACTTAGGTACAGTTTTGAGAAAAATAAAATTCACTTCTCTCCTCTCCCCAAACTACGAAGTCATTTCAGTCAGTTTCATGCTCCAAAGTAAGACAACGAATTGTGGGCACATAATTACTGCACTCATTTGTCCAAATGCCAACCCAAAGGCCAAAAATAAGTTGTATATGTAACTTTTTCCTTGATGAGATTAGTATAATAGGGTTATCATAATTGCCTAACAGCTACCACAGCTTCACAAGGCATGAGAAAGACATGAAAATAGTTCCTCATTTTACTGCTTTCTCCTCCTGTGCCCTCCTCACAGGTTAGACTTCCCAGACTTAGAGGGTCAGTCGGGCACGGGGAATGATCATTGGAGTGAGGTGAGGAGGATGCCCAGCATGGAGAAGTCACATAAAAGAGCAGTCTAGCATGGGCATCTGGAGACAGGTCAGGTTCAAGAAGACATCACTCATGGTGGCAGCCTGGCACTGGGCAAGGAGAATGTCCCTGCAGTGAGGGGGTCTGACATGTGCTATCAGCCAAAGGAATGAAGCAGGGGAAATAACGGGAGGTTGGTTGCATATACAGAGAGCCAGACTTGTCAGTATAATAGAAAGGAGTTTCACAAACATGGTGAGGAAAAGTAGAATGCCTGTGTTGGACTGGTATTAGAAGTATCAGTGTAAACTCATTTCAATATATACAGTAAGATGTATATATAGAAATACATATAAAATGTGTATTAATGTATGTTTTTATGCCTATATGAGTGTGTTTCTTCTTTAACTTTGGTCACTGAGAGTCTTGGAGAGGTATAATCCCAGTAGTAATGGCCTACATACCATCCAGATCATCTTGGATTCTAAATATCATTCTCTACTAAAAGAAACCAGGGTTTCCTAGGGAAATGGTTAATTGAGAACAAAGGTGAGAGAACCTCAAGATGAGCCTAGAACATCATTTTGTACTAGAAAAGAAGTACTCAAAGAATGATGGGGATATGTTAAAACAATACATAAGGTGGGTGGAAGAGATTTTATTTGAGCACCAAAATAATGTTAGTAGTGGGTTATAACCCACTAAATTAAAAAAATATATATATATATATGCATTTGTATTAGTATAAATAAATAAATGAATAAACTGACACTTTGATATTGATTTATTTTCATCACTTTAAAATATCTCCCTACAAAATACCTACTCATTACAAAGGGAAATTGAGCAAGTCATCGATAGAGAAGGTTGGCAGATACCACCTTAACCAACTGATCAAAATGATCATCAGAACAGGAAAATCAAAGTCATGGCCTCCTAACAGGACATAATAAGGACACAACCATTAAATTCCTAATTGTGATGCTTGTGCTGTGGTTTCACAGGAGAATGTCCTTGATTGTAAGAAAATACAACTGAAGTATTCAGTAGTGACAGACATCGGGAGACCAATTTACTCTGCAGTGGTTTTTCTGTACTATTCACACCATATCTGCACAATTTAAATACAAAGTTTTTGTACCATTCAAATTATTTCCCCAAAGTAAACTGTTTTTAGCCAACTAGTACCAGAAGATATTTTGTACTGCACTTGCAACAAATTCCTAGAGACAGATACAAAATTTTAAGTAATTATTTTTTAAAAGAGGAAAATGATAGCTTAAAGATATATTTAACACAAACAAAGAAAGTCCACTTACTGCCTCTGAGAACTCTTGCTGCTATGCATTCATGTGGCCCATTCTGCTTTTCAGATTTTCAGGCTGTCCTCAAACTCTAGATCTCCTCCTCCTGTTCAAAATGGAACCTCTCACTATGCACACCCAGAGCTCAGATAATAGAGCTAGGCATGACCTAAGACATCAACTAAATCCCACCTCCGTCCCTCCATTTTATTTTATTTTTTTTTATTAATTTTTATTTTTTTAGTTTGTTTTGCTTTACAAAAAATCCATTTTATAGGTGAGAAAACTGAAGCCCCAGAGAGAACAAGAATTAGGGTAAACACCTAGAAGGCCAAACCCCAAACTCAAGGGAAAAGGATAAATGGAAACAAGCTATGAAAAGTATAACATAAAATAAAAATGTTTAAAGCTGAAAACTCTTCAAGCAATTAGAAGCTTTTGTGGGGGTGGCCTTGTCAAATGTCAACTACTAAATTTTTAAGATCTGAAGAAACAACTCTCACAGTCTCTCCCAAATATCCTCTGTAATAATAATTAACATTGAACATTTATGGAAGTCCAGAGTAAGTGCCAGAAATTATGCTCTGGATTTCACATAATCTCATTTAATCCTTATATCTCTTTGAAGTAGACACTGTTATCATCCTCCTCGTACTCTTAAGGAAATCTAGAATTAGTCATTCCCTGACTCATTCAAGGTCAGAAGGTTTGAGGCAGAAGACTCAGAACTGAACCCACAGAGCCTGACATCCAAGCCTGGGCTCTTGACTGCTTACACCCACTCACGCATGCTCTCCTCTGCTCCCCAGGCCAGCTTGTGATTTCAGTGCTACTACTGGAAGAAAACTGGGGTCAAACGGGCAAGAATCCCTTCTATCTTCTCCATCTGGACAACAGTCAAGAAAAGGTGTCTCAAAACATGATTTGCTAAAAACAAGCACCTTAAAATCTAGGTAAGTATTAGAAGAAAATAAAGTGGAAGAAATCTAAGTTATCCAAAACGATAAACAGTTTACAGCGCAATTTTTCAGATTCTTCACTAATATGTGGATTTACATGTAGAGCTCTAAGAATCTGCACTGATGCCAAATTTATCTATGATGGAAACCTTTTGCCATGAAGCAAAGCTAGCAAAGCCAGGTTTCTGCCCGGAATGAAATTCTTAACCTAATAACAATCTTAGTGCATTAAAAAAGATGCTATATAGGGCAGCCTTTTATAAAAATAAAATGTCAAGTCATTTCATATCAAAGAGCAATTTCTATCAAGTTACAAATTTTATACATATTTTCTCTCACAATCTCAATTCAAACACTCATCTATACATTATAAACACACTGCCAAGAATCTAAAAAAACAAACAGAATGCAAAGTTAAGGGGTGGGGGAGAAAAATGCACCATTCAATAGACAAACTGTTCTAATTTAATTATTACAGAGATAGTTTTGTATTTTGGACCACAACTTTTAAAAAAATAACTAAAGATCATAATTTAATTAAAAATAACTTGGACTTGTCTTTCATGTCAGTTTTTACAGACCCAGTCTTGTTTCCCTTCCTGATGAAAAATTAATTATAACCTGGGAAACAAATTCTCCAAGGTTCTTCGTAGTCCTGATTAACCACCTCCCAGCAGTGCTAAGGAGGCTCAAGAAGCCATTGCTTCACCAAGGCAACTTGATAACATAACAGGTTTCTTGGCAACATGGTAGTCACAGTAACCATTCACCATGGTATTAGAATTAGACTACCCACCCGGGTTGGGGGCCAAAGGAATAATTTAAACTTATTAAATCTTTAGGCCCAAGGTAACAAGAAAAATAAGCATTTTTTTAAGTTATTCATAATTTACCTATGAAATTATGTTCTTATGTGACTATTCAGTGTTGGGTTAGGTGAGCAGGTATTAAAAACATAATTACAAATCAATCCTTAATGCTCTTAGTACTTTGCTCTGTTTAAAAAGAAATCTGGAGCTTGGTATACAATCTACACCACAATTAGATGATCTTCAAGAGAAAAGTACCATGCATCATTTTAACCATGGTAAGAAGATGATTATATAGAAGCAGTAAGTTATAATTCAAATATGGAAAACTAAATCTTTTGCATGTGTATGAAAGTATTCTTAAATTCCATTTAAGAAACAAATGACAAAGAATGAAAATAATTTCCAATTTATTAAAATGTCTACTAAACAAACACTAATTTGGTTTTAAAGTCAAATTCTATGAATGTGCTCACATACTATAGAAATTGAATAAATGTTCTATATACAAAAATAAATAAATTCAGAATTTACATAAATTCTACTTTCCAAAATCTACAGCAAAGCAGACACTGTTTGTGATAGGGACAATATATTTGAATTTGCAACCAAGAGTTAATGAGCTATTTAATTTTCCAGTACTTGCAACCCTAGTCATTTCCAATGTACTAAAGATTTCATCACTCATAAATATAGAATATTTTCCACAAATGCTATACTTTCATGTTTGCAGCTTCTCAGGCTCACCCCACTCTTTTATTTTTTTGGCCACACCGTGTGACTTGTGGATCTTAATTCCCTGTCTAGGGATCGAACCCAGCCCCTGATACACCACCCTAGAATTAAGTGCTGAGTCCTTACTACTGGATTGCCAGAAATTCCCTCACCCCTCCCACTGAAAGAACATTCCAAAAGAAACATAGGCTTGATTATCACATGTGATGAGGTTCCACAGTAGTGACACACAATCTCAGTCCTAACTGTATAGCATTCACTCCTGTCCATGTCTTATTTCACATGACAAGTAAAGTCATACAAGACACACTTACATTTTGGAGCTTTCAAAGCATCCACTGGAGCACCCAGCAAACAGCAGGACCTTACTAATGGCTGCTGGTTGAAGAAATTTGTGAATCAGCGCTACTCTACAATGGGGTAACTTGTTAATATGGCTCTTAAAATTTTGCTTGTTCACCTACAATTAACCTTTTTGTATTCATACTTCTGTGGGAGCCCTTCTGCTATTATAAAGATGATGCAGTTTTTGAAAACTTGCATTGATCTTCCTTTTGTGGTAATACCTTGAGCTGTTACACAAGGGCACATTTCTAGACATCAAAAATATCTTCCTTTCCTCACAGACTGCCAGTATGAGAAGAAAGAAAGACGCCAGGCCAAGCAAACCCAGACAAACCTAGCCTTTCTTAATCTAAGAAAGTCATGCAGTAGTAGAGGACAGACCAGGAGCCATCAGCTCACAACCAAAATAAGATAAAACATGTGGAGGAGAAGCCCAAGNTTTAAAGCAGTATTTCCTACAGAAAAGGAAGCTCCAGAAGAAAATTCCTGACAGCTGTTATCTGAAAGACCGGTACTGTTAACTCTGGAAGAACTGGAAGGCTGGTGCTCCCAGCCTCCTTCACATTTACCTCCTGCCTGGTCACACTCCCCTGTGAGGTACACAAACAATCGGCCGTTCGAGTGTGCAGGCTGACAAGCCATCTGTCAGCAAGATGTGAAACTTTACAGAAAGTCTGATCTGCTTCTTTCTTGCCTTTTTTTAAAAACTGTCCTAGGCTTTAAACAGACCCCAATGACTAGAACAACATCTCATGTTTTCCAAGTTTTGCCGGAAAGCATGCTCCTTCCATTACTCTTCCCTAGTATTTTCTTCATAGTCCATCACCTCTGGCGATGTGATATGTTTACATATTTAATTTCCATTTACTCCCAACTCTGGCTGTTCTACTCTTCTGTCCTCTCAGCACACAGAACTAGACACTGTAAGTGCTCATTATACAAACTGAATACAAGAACAGTGTGAGAGGCAACAAGCAGAGATTAAATAAAAGTCAGGACTCAGAGGTCAATAGAGACCTGTGTTCCCATCGCCACTCCATTACTTAACAGCTATTTGCCTTCAGATAAATCAAGTTTTCTATCCCTCTATTTCTACTTTAAATAATAGCACCTGTCTCTTAATTAGGGCGATCAGAAACAGGTTATATACCTAGCCATGTGCCTGGCATACAGTAAGAATGGATAAAAATTCAGGAATACATAAGAGGGTTATCTAGTCAAGAAAAGTAATAGACCTGGCATACAAACTGCTGCCTGAGACTGAGCAAAATCTGGAATAAGTTATGAAATGCCACTGAAGCCCAAAAGAAATATGTCATTCAAAGACAAAACAGATTGTATTTTCTAATAAAGCAAACAGGGAGACCAATAAACAAATATATCTGCGTAACATAAGGTTAAAGGGGCACACATTCTGAGAAACTTCTCTAAGAGCCATACTGGATATACAATTAAAACAAATGCTTTAATGACACAGTGAAAGAAAACTAAAATCAGAGTTTCTTAATGCATTTGTAAAGCAGAGGAGAAATTCTACGCTTTCGTGCACGGTAGTTACAAACCTCCGATAATGAAATCGAGAACAAGAGTGTAATTTTCATTACCTATTTTATTAGAAATATAACTTTAAATCTTGTGTAACAAATCATGTTTTTAAATCAAACTTAAAAGTTACCAGACTGAAACTGACTCACTAATCCAAATGTCCCACTTCTTAAAAACACAAAGAAGTACAAGGATGACCTGGATCTGTCCACACAAATTCCAAAGAGCAATTGCCCGGGAGCTTCTTATGTCTTATATTTAGAACCTTCACGTCACAGAAAGTGAAAGCAATCTAGGATATTCATCTTTTAGCTTGCTGTATCTTGCTTTGACTTGCCCAACAGACAACACAATCAGCTTTCTGTAATTTCTCTGCCACTAGTATAGCAAAGGGGTGGGACTTCAGAGCAAAAAGCTTCGTGTAACAGAGTTCTTTTTTAACCCTTTTTTAAACAAAGTAAATACTTCATCTCTTTTTCTCATTCACAGATCCAAATGTCACTATATCCTGTCACCAAATGAAGCAGATTCTACTCTAGGAACCCTTAAAATTTACTCCAAAATTATCATTATCTTTTGACATCCGTAGACATTAATAATGTGCATAATACTCGTAGTAGAGAAACTTCCTCAAGAGTCCATGTCAGAGTCCCAGGTCCTTCACAGGTTCTTACAATTTGCATTTGGCTGCAGCTGATGAGCACTGTTGATTATGCCCAATGCAAAATCACACCTTGACCGATTAGCCTGCAAGTGCCGTACTCTTGCCTGGAAAATCCCATGGACGGAGGAGCCTGGTGGGCTGCAGTCCATGGAGTCACTAAGAGTTGGACACGACTGAGCGACTTCACTTTCACTTTTCACTTCCATGCATCGGAGAAGGAAATGGCAACTCGCTCCAGTGTTCTTGCCTGGAGACTCCCAGGGACCGGGGAGCCTGGTGGGCTGCTGGGGGTCGCACAGAGTCGGACATGACTGAAGCGACTTGGTAGCAGCAGCAGCCGCCTCTGGCAAAAATACTGCCTCCAGGGCTCTGCTAGGGTTGATGCTCTGGAGACTAGATGGGGGAGGAAGCAAGGTGGTGATCACTGGTTCCCACACAACAGGAAGAGCCCAGGAAACTCTGAGCCTAAGAAAGTTGTCTTGGTGTCTGACACATCACATCCACTGTGCTGCCAAGACCTCTGGCCAGGCAGCTCTGACTCAGCCCTCGGCCCCAGATCCCAGCTGTTGCTGGTGTGAGGAGACCATGAAGAGCCATCAGCCTGACTCATTCCTCTTCCTGAGTCTATCCTTCCTGTGACCACACCAGCTCCTTGAATCACTCTCCTCCATGAGGCCCGAGGAGTTGGCTTAAGACTCAACATTCAAAAAACTGAGATCTTGGCATCCAGTCTCATCACTCAAATGGCAAATAGAAGGGAAGGAAAAAAGGAAACAGTGACAAACTTTCTTTTCTTGAGCTCCAAAATCACTGCGGATGGTGACTGCAGTCATGAAATTCAAAAACACTTGCTCCTTGGAAGAAAAGCTATGACAAACATAGACAGTATATTAAACAGGAGAGACATTACTTTGCCAACAAAGGTCCATCTAGTCAAAGCTATGGTTTTCCAATAGTCATGTATGGATGTGAGAGGTGGACCATAAAGAAGGTTGAGTGCCGCAGAATGGATGCTTTCTGACTCTGGTGCTGGAGAAGACCAACACCAGTCAATCTCTCTCTCTCTCTCTCTCTTTTTTTTTTAAACTGGTCAATCTTAAAGGAAATCAGTCCTGAATAATCATCAGAAGGACTGATGCTGAAGCTGAAACTCGAATACTCTGGCCACCTGATGTGAAAAGCCACCTCATTGGAAAAGACCCTGATGCTCGGAAAGATGGAGGGCAGGAGAAGAGGACAAGATGGTTGGATGGTGTCAACTCAATGGACATAAGTTTGAGCAAACACCGGGAGAAAGTGAAGTACATGGAAACCTGGTGTGTGCTCTTTGTGGTTGCAAAGAGTCGGACACGACTGAATGACTGAACAACAACACAGAGCCAGGCTCTTCTTTCGAGTTCTGGTCTTGCTGGCAAAGGATTGCTCCCAATTAACCATGCTGACTCTGGTGGGACAAAGGGAACTCACAGCCACAAGTACAAAAACAACTCAGTGCTGAAGCTACTGTTGTTGAGAAGGGCGCACACACTTAAAACTACTACTGCTGTGGAAGTCCAAGACCCTTCAAAACTCAACAGCCCTCTCTGCATCACCCTCAAGCCAAAGCAAGAGAAAAGGAACAATGTAAACTTCAATTTAGGAGACAACAATGGCAACCCACTCCAGTGTTCTTGCCTGGAGAATCCCAGGGACCGCGGAGCCTGCTGGGCTGCCATCTATGGGGTCGTACAGAGTCGGACATGTCTGAGGCGACTTAGCAGCAGCAGCAGCAAACTTCAATTTGTTAAGCAGTGTGGGGAAACACTATGAGATGATCCAAGAAAATCCACTCCAGGGGTGAGAACCACAGCCTGTGCCCCCCACCTGTGAGAGGGGTACCTCTTGGCTATCATCTTTAAAAGATGACACAACACTCTACTTGACTATGGAAAGTAAATTCTAAAGGCATTATTTTTAAACCTCAAATGAACCTATCTGCTTAGAATGCCTATATCATTTCAAATCATATTTCTAGGGGTCATTCTGGCAGAGATTCAAAATCAATTACAGAGTATTACTAAAACCAGTTTCAGGTCTGAGAGGAAAGGTCCCCTTTATACATAATAGCTTCCTTCATTATATTTTTTCCTGGGACCTAAACCGTAGCTGCTTCTGAAGAGACTAAACAGCATCTAAAAGATCCTCCCCCCACTTTAAAATAGTATGAATCTCTAAGTGATTCCAGTTTTATGACTGGTTCCAAAAATTCAGGCCTGTCTTATCATCACTCTACAGGCTCCCATTCACGTAGGCATCTTCCTTCCTGAAGCTGTTGCCTGATCTGCCTCTGAGCCCATTTCTCTTAACGGCACTAGATCCCACACTCAACTATACACCAAGTCCCTCACATCCCATCAGTCACTACGATCTGTCTGTTCGGCCTCCACTCCCACAGCAACTAACACAGGACTTTGTATACAGTAAGCATGCAAATTTTTGTTGCATGAATGAACAAACTAAATGATTACAACTTATTCTGAAAAGTGTTATTTATACACACACATATTGGTAGGGGGCTTCCTAGGTTGTGCTAGTAGTAAAGAACCTGCCTGCCAATGGAGGAGATAAAAGAAACACGGGTTCAATCCCTGGATCAGGAAGATCCCCTAGAAAAGGAAACGGCAACCCATTCCAGTATTCTTGCCTGGAGATTCCTATGGACAGAGGAGCCTGGCAGGCTACAGTCCATAGGTTTGCAAAGAGAGCTGGACACGACTGNAGTAAAGAACCTGCCTGCCAATGGAGGAGATAAAAGAAACACGGGTTCAATCCCTGGATCAGGAAGATCCCCTAGAAAAGGAAACGGCAACCCATTCCAGTATTCTTGCCTGGAGATTCCTATGGACAGAGGAGCCTGGCAGGCTACAGTCCATAGGTTTGCAAAGAGAGCTGGACACGACTGACGTGACTTAGCATGTATGCATATACTAATACACATACAACATGGCGCCTGCCTTGAGAGAACCAGGGTTAAAGCTAAAGACCACAGTATATACTTGGAGCTAAATCATTCAAGCTCTTTCTTGTCATGAGCACAAAGATCACTTTGGAGGCTTGTTAAAGTATAGACTCCAGAGTTTTACTTCCAGAAATTCCTGCTCAACAGATCCGCAAGAGGTCCAGCAATCTTCACTTCCATGTAACACCCAGGAGAGCCCCAATCCACACTGGAGAAGCGCTGTCCAGCTGAACGGACCACACAGGCACAGCTGGAGCCAAGGGATGACATGCCTGTCCACACTCACTTCTATGTGCATCAGAGGAAGACATGCTAGCTTCGCCTGTGGCCCCACTAAGTACTAGGAACTGTGCAATCAAAACATGCTAATAATGCGAAGAAGAGGAAGAAGAGAAATGTTTCCGTGAGTCACCAAGTCAGAATGGGGCTAGCCAGGGCCACCTCAAACTATGGTTGATGGCTGATGCAATGCCTTTCATCAGACAGGTGGGGAAACTAAGGCCCAAGAGATAAAAATCACCAGTCTAAACTCTTACAGCTGGGGAGTGTATGTATATATATGCATTTTGGCAGGGAGGGATGTGGCACAAAGACCTAGGCGTCCCAGTTCATATCTTCTCCCCTGTATCTATAGAATGAATGTCTTAATTGCCTCAAAATACTTTCTGCAACTTATATCCTCCATTTCTCTTGATCACAATTGTTATTTTTATGAGACTCCATGTTCTATCGGCCCTACAACAAACAGCAAGTATACAGTAAACCTTTCCAAACCCATACATTTTAAAGACAAAGCAATTTTCTGATCAAATGCTAATGTCTCTGGTAATCATATTTAATCACAAGGCAGAAATATGAATATTAAAAACACTAGAGCTTACCCACTGGGTGTGAGAGGGAGCCGAGCTCAAGAGGGCAATGCGGAAGTAAAAGACTGAGGCTCTCAGAAGGTGGCATGGGCTTTTTACCCCCAAATTAACTTAAGCTTCTTCCAGCTGTCTTTATCTGTGAACTTCTATTATAGCTCACATTCTTATCCCTCCTACCATCACTCTCTCCAGTTATCTTTGGTTCTGAGACAAAATAAAATGACAAGAATGTGGGATTACAGGAACATCTGGCTCACTCTAGGTCTCCAGGCATGGAGCTTTCCGTGCTTTCTACCCCCTCCCTTTTCCCCTTGTTATTCCTGCAACTGTAGCCTTGATTCCCTGCAAAACTTTACACTGGCCCCTTAATTCTTACCAGTCTGCAACTGACCATCTGTCAAGAAAAAAGCATATGAGTACTGATTTGCAAAGTCTTATTAAAAGTTCACAAGCAGTTTTAAGTAGAACTTGTGATTCTTCCACCTTGCTTTAGAGCTTTCTGGTACCAAAGCAGCTAGCTTCCTACAAATGTCTCTCCGAGGCCTTGAATTCCCATGCAGTATATCATGCCTACTGGGTTTTCAGTCNGTCTTATTAAAAGTTCACAAGCAGTTTTAAGTAGAACTTGTGATTCTTCCACCTTGCTTTAGAGCTTTCCGGTACCAAAGCAGCTAGCTTCCTACAAATGTCTCTCCGAGGCCTTGAATTCGCATGCAGTATATCATGCCTACTGGGTTTTCAGTCTGACTTCGGCTGGTCAGCATCCTGACCCTACCAGTCCAGATCACACCATACCATACCATACCACCGCTGAAGTGATGTCTTGGCCTCCGCCTGCCCCTACTCGCCCTGCTTGCTGAGACCATCTGCCAGACCTCTGTCCAGAGGCTGGGAAGCTCAGCTTCAGGCTCAGACAGGTCAGAGTTCAAGTCAAGCTCCTTGATGAACTCTTCCTGATCCTCAATTTGCCCCTGGGTAAAAAGCAGGAGTGATGACAATTATATCTTCTTCAGGGCTATTGGAAGAACTGTATCAGTTAAATGTAGCAGATAATAAACTTTCAAGACATGAGTCTTACATCTTTATTTCCAAGACCATAGTGATGTTTGGGAACCCCTTCACCTTGTAACATTGTTGTCAGCCCTGACTGAAAACAGTAACACTTCCCTGCCACGCCAGTACTCTTGCCTGGAAACTCCCATGGACGGAGGAGCCTGCTGGGCTGCAGTCCATTGGGTTGCTGAGGGTCGGGCACGACTGAGTGACTTTACTTTCACTTTTCACTTTCATGCACTGGAGAAGGAAATGGCGACCCACTCCAGTATTCTTGCCTGGAGAATCCCAGGGATGGGGGAGCCAGTGGGCTGCTGTCTATGGGGTCGCATAGAGTCAGACATAACTGAAGCGACTTAGCACGCATGCACACCTGCATACAGGTAATTTAGAAAAGTTTTATCAACCTCACTTAAACACCAAGCTACAGTTTTAGATGAACTTAAGGTTCCCACAGCACTCTCCAGCCATAGAGCAGTCTCACATCATCTCACTGACCATTATCGTCCTGGGAAAGAACTAAGTTAGGGGCCCCCAACCGCTGGGATCTAATGCGTGATGATCTGACATGCAGCTGAGGTAACAACAACAGGAACAAAGTGCACAATAAATGTAGTGCACTTGAATCATCCTGACACCATCCTCCCTGCCCCCATCCACAGAAAAATTGTCTTGCACGAAACTGGTCCCTGGTGCCAAATAGGTTGGGGACCACTTCTCTGAAGGGACGCTCCAGAATCATCTCCTATCACTGGCCCCTCTTTCATCCTCTCCATGAAATCTGCAGTTAGCGCAGGAACTATGTTTTTAAACTCAATTCGGAGATTATTTTTATTTGGCTCTCATAACTAACAAAAGGCATCTTCTGAATGTAAAGTATGAGTTGAGGTATCCCATGGAAGGCTAAGCCTCTTAAAGTATCAATGTTGTAAATGGAAATCTCACTAAAAACGACCATGCTCTAGGAACTCTGACATTCACTTCTTGTAGTTTCACCCTTGTTGTTATCTCTCTCTCCCTCTGAAGGTTCCCCTTCCTTAAAGTTTGCTGACTTTAATTTTGTTGGTCTCAGAAACCAAAAGCTTCAGTGCAACCAGAAGTAAATAACATCAGGCACTGGTGAGAGAATACAGGGCTTTTCTACGAACCCAGTGCACAAAAGCTTTAGTGCTGATCTCAAGTCTGATTGGCTAAACAGAGGACTTTTCAGCCAACTGCCTGGCCAGGGGCTGATTTGGGAATGGAACACAGAATTCTATTTCTTTAGGCAATATTTCAGCCAAATAGGGCCTGAATATCTATATTAAACTCTCACTTGATAGGGGAAAATTATATTCTCTGTAGATATTTAATGTTCAAAAAAGAAAAACATATTTAAAAAATCATATAGGGACTTTTCTAGTTAAGACTTCCAGTGGTTAAGACTCCACACTCTCAAAGTAGGGAGCATGGGTTTAATCCCTGGTCAGTGAACTAAGATCCTGCATGTGCCTGGCCCAAGAAAGTATAGACAGATAGATAGAGATAAAATTATTTGGTACAGAAGAGTTTTCATTTCCGTCCCCTCAGTGCAAGCAAGGAATATCAGGGCAGAATTTTTCCATCTCTACTAACTCTGGTCCCTCCCCTGGAGAAACAATGACCTCCTGGGAGAGCCCTGATCTACAAGGTTGTCACATTTTTAACCATGTGCTTATGTATTGGTTTTAGATTTATGGTTTTCTGTGTAGACACCTCTCCTAAATTTACTTAAGCCTGTCTAGTCAAAGCTATGGTTTTTCCAGTAGTCATGTATGGATGTGAGAGCTGGACTATGAAGAAAGCTGAGGACTGGAGAATTAATGCTTTTGAACTGTGGTGTTGGAGAAGACTCTTGAGACTCCCTTGGACTGCAAGGAGATCCAACCAGTCCATCCTAAAGGAAATCAGTCCTGAATATTCATTGGAAAGACTGATGTTGAAACTGAAACTCCAATACTTTGGCCACCTGATGCGAAGAGCTGACTCATTGTAAAAGACCCTGATGCTGGGAAGGATTAAAGGCGAAAGAAGAAGGGGACGACAGAGGATGATATGGCTGGATGGCATCACCAACTCGATGGACATGGTTTTGAGTAAACTCTGGGAGCTGGTGATAGACAGGGAAGCCTGGTGCGCTGCAGTCCACTGGGTAGCAAAAAGTCAGACATAACTGAGCAACTGAACTGAACTGAAAGGCATAATTCTAATCAAATTGATTCTATATATTCCACAGTGTTCAAAATAAAAGAACTCAATAAATCAGTTATTTGTTAATGAAGTCATTCAAGGTCTTTCTTACCACTATAGCTCCAACTCCATCCCAAAGTTAAACCTTCCTCAGATACACATACTCTAAAGTGCCCTTTTCTAATGATCTGCAATGGGAAGAGACATTTGAGAACAAAAAAGGAAAAAGAAGGATGAAAAGATTATTTAAGCATTTAGCTAAAACATCTCTCCCACAGAACTGTAAAATCCTGAAGAAATCATTAAAAAAAAAAAAAAAAAAAAAAACCCAGCTTGGAAAGGTTTTAAGGGAAAACCCTTTCTCTACTTAGCTTCCCTGTGGCTCAGGTGGTAAAGAATCTGCCTATGATTCAGGAGACCTGGGTTCGACCCCTGGGTTGGGTGACTCCCTGGAAAAGGAAATGGCAACCCACTCCAGTGTTCTTGCCTGGAAAATTCCATGGACAGAGGAGCCTGGCGGGCTACAGTGAATGGGGTTGCACAGTCAGTCACGACTGAATGACTAACACACTTTCCCTACTATCTTCACTCCTTCATTCCACAAAAGCAAGGAGCAGCAGACATCATCTCCCAGAGTTTTCCTTAACTAGTTTCTCTATCACTAACCTGAGATAGAGAAGAAGAATCAGACAAGAACCCCAGGCGGGGAACACAGCCGAGGGCAAAGCAGCTGGGGCCCGATAAGGAAACAAAAGTAGAACAAGGAGAGCAGCTGGGAACCCCTCTAAGAAAGCCTGGCAAGAGACGAAATCAGGCCATGGGACTGGATGGACAACAAATGGGGCGGGCGGGGAGGTGCGGAGGCTGGGAGCAGAGGAAAGGTCTCCAAAGTCCATAGAGAATCAGCAATTTGGCCCAAGCATGTATGAATAATTGGGAATTAACTGTATACGCAAAGGACTTCACCTCATTTACCATAGCAGCTAGATAAACAGCATACCAAATCCAATAAGAGGCTATTCACCCACAGCCTAACCAAGATCATTTGTCTTCATTCTCCACTATAATTTTATAGAAATTTCAACCAGGTCTTTGCAGTCACTCTCTCATTCTGTGTCAGGCTTCTGTTTGTTTTGAAGTGACTGATTCCACTTTTTAAGACTGAAGTTTGAATAGGACATTAATCCAGATGCTCATTCTAAAAATCTTTCAAACCTGCCCATTCAAAACAGTAACACAAAGATACTCAGTGAACAGCTGTTGCAATTAACAAAATTGTTTATATTTTCCTTTCCGCTGGCTTGAAAGTACTAGAAAGAATTTTAAGCCAGAAGAGACAACCATTCAGATTTGGGATTTTTAAACAGATGTTCTTCATGATTTTTCAGGCTAAAAATAATAGCCTGTATGTTGGACTTCATGTTGTAAAAACTGGTTTCAAATCACAAGATTAAATAACTAGATAGGAGCTCCAACATGGAGTAGAAAACAAAGCAGGCAGAAGAAAAACTACCTCTGGAATAAGCTTCAGTATTTGGAAACATCTGATCTTTTAGAATTTTCCCACTAGGGAACAAGAATGGTCTTTCCCAAATATGTTCAAATTCTTTTGGTTGTAACAAGTTGAATGATGAATTTGCCCAGTGGTCAGGGAAATCGGGAGTCATTCTGTACCTAGAGGTGTAGAAGTGGCAATTTTCACGGCCCCTATCAAGAGCAGTCCAAATTCCCCCGGTCTGAGGAGGTGTCACAGAGCTCAGAAACATTCCCCCAATGGGCATCTTGTACTGCACCCATGAATGGATTCTCAGTTTGCTGATGGACTCAGAGTTTTCCCTATAAATAACACATTCCTGAGCCATGCTATATCAACACCAAGTCTCACTGGCAGCAAGTACCACTCCCATCCCCTTGCCACAACCTCCTCTTCCTAAGACATCATAAGCTTCAGATACCTTCAATATGATTCACACAGTAGCCCAAAAATTACACATAAAGTCTTCTCCAACAAGCAGTGGATTTGAAGAACCCATCAGAATTGTTTTACCCCTTGTATCTTCGTAGAGAAATCTCTACTAAGGTATTTGGTAACTTTAGCTTTATTATAAAATGGTTACAGACAAATTTAGCGATACAAAGCATGGGTAAGGAAGAGGTCTAAAAGAAGAACCAGACAGCCTTATGTCAAGGAAAAAAAAAAAAAAAAAAAGAGGGGGCGGAATTCTACAGATTGGCTTGTCATTTAGCCCAAAGTCAGATTCTCATAATATGCCTCCCTCATTGGATTGTACGTCTAACAGTATACCCGAATTCCAGTTTCTTTTTCTCTAAGTTGAGAAACAAGGAAAAGAAAATTCCCTTAACAGATTCCTGCTGCTAAGTCGCTTCAGTCGTGTCCGACTCTGTGCGACCCCATAGACGGCAGCCCATCGGGCTCCCCCGTCCCTGGGATTCTCCAGGCAAGAACACTGGAGTGGGTTGCCGTTTCCTTCTCCAATGCATTAAAGTGAAAAGTGAAAGTGAAGTTGCTCAGTCGTGTCCGACTCCTAGGAAAAGTTAATAATTTAACTTTAAAAGTTTTCTATAAATGACTTTAGTGGGATTTTCTCACAACAAACTACACAATCATTTCAATGCTCATATTACATGGATAAGAGGCATTAAAAGATTAAAGTAAAGCTGTAGTAAAACTGACATCACTCAGAATATTAATAAGCCCTTACTTAGAAACCCACTTCTGAGCTCTCGTCTTTCATTGAAGAATTTTTTTTAATGAAAGAAGGAAAAGAAATAGGCTCTTTGTATTTAAATTGTGACTTTTTAAAACCATGACTTGATAGAACAAATGGAAAACAGAAGACTTGGGTGATAAAATTACATATTAAAAATACACACTGAAACATCAAACCAATATTCCTAAACCTATATTTATATTAAGCCATCTGACATGTAAAGGTTTAAAAGAATCTGGGGATTCCCCAGGCAAGTTCTCGGAAATGTATTTTTGCTGTGTTCCCATAGAGCAGGAGCTCTTCAATACTAGTTCATTTCTTCCCCAGGACCAGTCAGGAATTTTCCTTCCCCCAAGAAACATACTGTCTTGGACCCAAAAAATCACAAAAAATGATAGGATCTTTGAATTTTCCCTCTGATTTGTAGTCTTAGGAATTTGTATTCCTTACTTTGTCACACACAAAAAATCCAGAAATTGAAATCTAGGTAATTCAAGATATTTCTACTCCTAGTCTTAGACATTCCTCACTTAATCACTATTTTTGAAAAAATCCAGAAACTGAGATCTAGGTAACTTTTGGTCACAGGTTAAATGTACTCCAGAAAAAGTAAAGCACAGAAATTCCCATAGGCAACAAAAAGAAAATGTCCATTTCCAGAAATGCTTTAGAAGACACATATCAAATTGTAAACCCCTTCAACTACCATTTACCTACTGAAAGCACTTAAAGCCACTAAATGATTTAGACCATTGCTGTCTGAAGCCTGATAATGGGGCATGTTTGCAGGCTCACAATGTTTTCTTTTTACAAAAAGCAAGGAGGAAGAATGGAATGACTGGCCTAGCAGTAATAGACTCTCTTAAAATAATAAACCTGAAAATGCTTCTAGTCAACCACAATATACCTTATTTTGCTACAAATGTATCTACTTTCACCACAAGACCACCTCCCAAATTCTGGCTTCCACTTATATCCCTGAACAATGGTGCTGAAATACAGGGCAGACACAGGGAGAAACCACTGTGCACATCTATTGTTTAAGGGGGAAACCCCACTATTGGATTTTTTTCAAAGTACCTCTATTAGTAATGTATACAGCTGTTTTCTGTTGGCTAATAATCAGAACTGTAATACACACGGACACTGACTCCAGGCATAACTCTGCCAAGCTGTTTGTGCTCAGCTGTAAAACACTGGAATTCTGAGTGTCAGGGGAGATGCCCCTGGACTGCCCCCTCCCATCTCAGTCCCCACCCCCAGTGGTTAATATAGCTGTTTTCCTCTCAGGAATGCCAAAAGAATGTGATTCCTCCCTCTAAACCTCCCCCAAGCCCATCTCTACTAGTATTATGTTACCTATTCATACTAATAGATGAAGAGAGTTTTTAAAAGATACCCCATTCTTTAGTAAAAGAATGGGCGGTGGTGGAGGGGGATGTTAGACATCCAAGCTTCCAGTAGTAATATGTGCCACACTACAACAGGAAAAAAAAAAAAAAAAAAGGAAAGAAATAAATCAAGCAGAATCTTCTAAAAATAAGGAGTACTAGATCATACATAAAATGGCAGTCAGTTTCAGAGAATTTTAGTATGTGTTTCTGAACCATATGTTTTTTAAGTATGTTCTTAGCCTGTCTTCATAATAATCAAATGAAATGTCTGTGTACTTGCTGGAGTGTCACTTTATTTTGTAAATAAAGGAGCAACTTTATTTTGAAATAAGGGAGCTTCAGCTTTGCATTTTCATACACCTCCCCTCTGGGAATGGCTCACCACCTTTGTAGAACCACAGAGACCCAGCACAGAAGGCCTTTGTGTACAGGCCTCAGTCGCCTATCTTCACACAGCCACTCGCAAGGGCCTCCAAGGAGTCCCTTTCTTTTCCAACCAAACACAAAGGTTTTATCTTACAGTAAACAGAGAAGACTTTAAACATTAGAGCAACACTAAGACAGTGATGCTATAAAAGTGGTTCAAAGATTTGCATAATGAAATTCTATTGTCTTGGTTTGAACTCAAAACTATTTAAAAAAAAAAAAAAAAAAGGTCAACCATGGGAAAGGCATGTTTCATTTAGTTGAAAGTTGTGTTTGTGTGTGTTCAGTTGTGTCTGACTCTTTGCTGAAAATTATATTTACAAAATGTGCTTCATCTGAGCTCTCCTGTTTCACCCAGGGAGCTCAGAGGAGACCAAGTGAAAGGAGCAGTAACGATATACAGTAGGTTTCTGTATAATATTCCCAACCATCTCCATGCACTGGAGGCTCAGCTTCCTCACATTCTTCACTGAGCCTCCCAGGCTCTCGGAGCAAGGAGGGGGGAACAAGTCATCGTATCCTTCCTTCCTCTCTCCCCATCAGCCATGGGAGCCATCCTGGAATGGAGACTGAAGGCAACCACAGCCTAGTAAGAAACAATTCACTTGTAAGCAATGAATCATAACCTTGCTTATTACCTCCTAACCCCAATCACCAGAACAGCAAAGGTGAAGTTGTGGTATCTGCCCTGACTCACCAGTCTTCTGTGAATGGTACCTGTGGTTTGTTCACTTGTGTGGACAACAAATATCTGACTTGTCCACAATCCTGAATATTCTACACTCAACTCAAGAGTGACAATGAAGGTATGGCCAGTTCCTTAGGAGGAAAATTCTACAGGAATCTATGGAATTAGGAAATAATCATTCCCTCTAAACTTGCATTTCTACTTTCAATAAAAGTCAGTAAGGGGGGAAGTGGAAGAGCACTTGGCTAAAATTNTGAATATTCTACACTCAACTCAAGAGTGACAATGAAGGTATGGCCAGTTCCTTAGGAGGAAAATTCTACAGGAATCTATGGAATTAGGAAATAATCATTCCCTCTAAACTTGCATTTCTACTTTCAATAAAAGTCAGTAAGGGGGGAAGTGGAAGAGCACTTGGCTAAAATTCTTAAACATAGCACTTATGTAACAAAGATAATAAAATTTAAACCCAAAAGTTAGATCTGAGTGTTAAAAACTCTACTTGAAGGAAGGTAAATAGTGGACCTTGACAGGAAGCCAGTTTTGCATAAAACCTCAGAGGCAGGATGGAAACTGATCACAGTGGCTTAAGTTGATGTGTTGAAGTCAGCCTGTCAGGGTCATCTAGTTTTTAAAAACGCTGTTTTTAAATTTAATTAAGTACTGAATTTCCTTCTTTGTGGCTCACATAAAATGTGAAGATACTATGGAATTTTCATAAAGTGCTATTTAAACAGAAACATTAACAGTTAGCTTTTAGTACAGAGAACAAAGTAACTCACCCAGTAGAAGTGAATGGACCAGAACAATCTACTTGGCACATGTGTTACTTTCATCATTCAGAGTTACATGGCATGCTCCCTAGTGAGGACAAGTTAAGTTCTGCCTGCTCTTTTCAGTAAGTGTATCATAAAGTCAGTCCCTGTAGGTATTTCTGGCTGCACAGCCCTATCCATGAAATGGTTTTTAATTGTTTGATGTTGGCCAAGTGGCTAGGAAATAAATGACTCATCTCCACTGTACTTAATGTTATTTCCAACAAATGTGCATTCCCTGCAATAAACACAACCATCCGGCTTGAAAAACATCTTTTCAGGGAGGATTTAACCCCTGCATCTACTTTAATATTTAGTGACTAGTTTGTGAGCACATACAAGCACCAGACCCCATCCCTCCACGCCCAAACGTGCCCTCTGGCTTGGTTCTACAGGTGGACCTCAATCTGAGCAACGTGCATGGAGCAGAAGGCTGCACAGCATCCCCGAGCCCTGCTCAGGCAGCCCCTGGGCGGCTCCTCTAAAGGGCTGCTCACCTCTAAGGGAAGAGACGCAGCAACGCAGCCGTCAGTGTCCCGCAGGTGCTCAAGGTGCCCCGGAACAGAAACGCCAATGGGAGCTGCCATGGGCTTGTGAGTGAAGATCAGTGATACATTCTGGGGAGATGCTCAAAANGGCTCCTCTAAAGGGCTGCTCACCTCTAAGGGAAGAGACGCAGCAACGCAGCCGTCAGTGTCCCGCAGGTGCTCAAGGTGCCCCGGAACAGAAACGCCAATGGGAGCTGCCATGGGCTTGTGAGTGAAGATCAGTGATACATTCTGGGGAGATGCTCAAAACCTACGACACTGGCACGAGTAAAACTTCTACGGGGAAAGCCCTGAGCAATCTAGCTTAGCTGTTTGACTGCCAGGCCTGTGTAAGCATCTCCCAGTGGACATAAATTATGAAATGCTAAATTATTCACTACATACACACACAAACACATATCACCGCCATCATGTGATTAAAAATGAGGGAAAGTTTGTACATTTGAAAGATATACAATATGATACACTAATTTTATCTAAATTTTTTAAAAAACAAATGAAGACACCTCAAAGATGTTTTTGTCTCAAAAGCATATCCAACTCCCTGAGCTCTAAAAATGTATGAAATTATTCTAGAACAGTTTATATTTAAAAAATCATTTAATTTTGGAGTGTAAATGTTATTTAAAAAGGATTTTAGCCGAGAATAAGATGTTGGGTAATCATTTTATAAAGCTGTAAATTTTCCAAAAAAACCTGCAATACCAGTAAATAAGTCAGTACAGTTTTATCACACACATTCTCTGAGGTAGTCCCATGTTTGCTTCTAGGCTAAGGCATGCCTTTGTATTTCCACCTGCTTCCTCACTGTTGTTCCCATATCTATTAGCTATTTCTTTCCCTCACTGTGACAATATATTTTAATGATAACCAAACAAATAACACAAAAGAAAGCAGTATCAATCTCCTTGTTTCTAGGCATCCCACTGAGTGTGTGGTTGTAAATATTTAACAACAAATGCTTCTCCAGGAAAAAAAAGGGGACGGGGGTATGTCCTGGATTGTAGTGTTTGCTAGTTTCTGTGGTATATATATTCTCCCACCATGTCCAGTATCAACCCAGCAACTTATCACTGAAGAAAGACTTGGAAAAGACATGCACAGCAACACACTGCAACACACTATTTCCACCACATACACACAAGAGACCTAAAGATAACGCAGCATGTACTTAAAAAAAAAAAAAAAAAAAACAGGAAATGAGGTTCAAGTATTTGTTACCTTTGTTATTAAATACAATTTAAATTGTAAGCTTGTATATCTTAATGTCTAGGCAAAGCTATGGTTTTTCCACTAGTCATGTATGGATGTGAGAGTTGGACTATAAAGAAAGCTGAGCACTGAAGAATTGATGCTTTTCAACTGTGGTGCTGGAGAAGACTCTTGAGACCCTCTTGGACTGCAAGGAGATCAAACTAGTCCATCCTAAAGGAAATCAGTCCTGGGTGTTCATTGGAAGGAGTGATGCTGAAGCTGAAGCTCCAATATTTGGCCACCTGATGTGAAGAACTGACTCATTGGAAAAGACCCTGATGCTGGGAAAGATTGAGGGCAGGAGGGTAAGAGGACGACAGAGGATGAGACAGTTGGATGGCATCACCGACTTGATGGACATGAGTCTGAGTAAACTCCGGGAGTTGGTGATGCACAGGCAAGTCTGGCAGTCCATGAGACTGCAAAGAGTCCAACATAACTGAACTGAAATCTTAATATTAAACAATGGCTGTGTTTAACCACCAGGTACTGAGATGTCTGAAACATTTGATAGTCGGCTCTCAGCAGATGGTACACACCAGCTCCAGCATTCCATTGACATGGTCTGTTCATTTCCACTACACCATCCTGTGCAAAGGTGCCACAGAATGGCAGAAAAATAGCAACACCTTCCCTGATTCTCAAAACTTCAAAATAGCAAAAATCCAAGAGTAAAAGAAAAGACAGCTTATCCGGTTTTATGAGATTAGCAGAACAGGAGGCACAGTAGAATAGAATCAAATCATACTAACAAATGGCAATGTGTATAATTGTGGCCAGTTTTCAGTTACACTTATTTCCTGGTTATTTTCAATGCTATAACAATTTGAAAATATAAAACTTTGAAAAATGAGGGTAAGCAGTACATTATATAAGATTAGCAGCCAGTGATAGTCATTAACATGTTCTGTGGAGAGAAAAAGCCTTCACCTCCCTGCAGGATTAAAACAGGTGCCATGCCAAAATCCTATCCATGCTGAGAAATCTAAGATAGGCATGCTATTGGGATATAACCACTTTTTCTGAGAGATGTGTAACTCAAAATCACTTCTCAGAAAAGTACAAGAACTACAGTGCCAGAATTCAAAGGCTGTGGAATGAGTGAAAACCACATGTAAGCTCAGTTGTTTCCACTAAATAGTCATGAGATCCCAGGCAAAAGTAAAGCCAATCAGTATTTACCCACCAGGTGAGGCATTGTATTAGTTTAGTACAAACATAATTGCAGTTTCAGACTGTGAATTTTAAATAATCATAACTAGGCTCAAACACATCTTTATTAATCAAACTAGGAACCATTACAATCAACACATTTTTGTCAATGAGAAATAAGTTTGTTTATTCCTGTAGTGTAAACAAATCCATATTTCAGGATTTGATGAACTCTTGGAAAGCATTTTCTGCCTATTGCTGGTTGTGGAAGCATTTTCCCTGCAAAAAGTTGTCAAGATACTTAAAGAAGTGGTAGACGGTTGGCAAGAGGTCAGGTGAATATGGTGGATGAGACAAAACTTCATGGCCCAATTTGCTCAACTTTTGAAGCCCTGCTTGTATGACATGAGGTCGGGCCTTATGCAGAAGAATTGGGTCCTTTCTGTTGACCAATGCCAGTTACAGGCATTTGCAGTTTTCAGTGCATCTCATCAATTTGCTGAGCATACTTCTCAGATGTAATGGCTTCACCAGGATTTGGAAAGCTGTAGTGGACCAGACCAGCAGCGGACTACCAAACAGTGGCCGTGGCCTTTCTCTGGTGCCTTTTTTGACTTTGGGAAGAGATTTGGGGCTTCTTCTCCATCCCAGCACTGAGCTGGTCATAGCCGGCTGTACCACTTTTGGTCAGTCATCACAGTCTGACCAAGAAATGGTTTGTTGTTTCATAGAATAAGACAACACTTCAAATGGATGATTTTTCCGATTTGCAGTCAGCTCGTGAGGCACCCACTTAGCAAGTTTTTTCACCTTTCCAATTTGCTTCAAAGTCAAATGAATGGTTGAATGATTCACATTGCATTCTTCAGCCATTCCTCATATAGTTGTAAGAGGATCAGCTTCAGTGATGGCTCTCAACTGGTCAACTATCAACTTTCAATTGCTGGCCACTACACTCCTCATCTTCAAGGCTCTTATCTCCTTTGCAAAACTTCTTGAATCACCACTGCACTGTATGTTCATTAGCAGTCCCTGGGCCAAATGTGTCGTTGATGTTGCAAGTTGTCTCTGCTGCTTTATGACCCATTTTGAGTTCGAATAAAAAAAATAAAATCACTCAGACTTGCTTTTTGTCTAACATCATTTCTACAGTCTAAAATAAATATAAAATAAACAGCAAGTAATGCCACTAGCAAATAAATAAATAAATAAATAAAAAGAAATGTACATTAAAATGAGGTACAACATAACCATGTTAAAGAATGTATTCCAATGGCAAAGATCAACAGTGCAAAACTGCAATTACTTTTGCACCAGCCTACTACCACATAATGAAAACAATGGTGAACAAGACATGCACAACTGTAGCCTTCATGAGCATATATTCCTGGGGGCAAATGCAGCATCTGAGAGCCTTGGTTTCCTGATCTATTAAAAAAAGAAAAACAAAAAAACAAAAAACTTAAGCCTGGCATGCCTCAGGTCGTGGGGTCGCAAAGAGTTGGACATGACTGCAACTGAACAAAATGGGCTAATCTCTATTCCAATGCTGCAGGGCCATTAGGATAATGAGACAACACAAACGGCACAGAGGATATTCTTCTCCTTTCTGTCAATATCTAAATGTGTTCCCTTGTAGAAAAGTAAATGACACCAACATTTTCAACCTCTTTCTACCATCTTGGAGGAAGATCCAAAGAGGAACAGAGATGAACACCTCCAAAATTCTCAAGCATTTGAACAGGTAGAGAAAGAAATGACTGTTGGCACTACCAAGAGTTCTCTTGTAGCTTCTGATTCATTAGCCTTTAGACAGTCATAATTATTCTTAAAAGAAAAAATGAACACAAAGGAGAGTTAGGATCTAGATTCCAGAGTGTCTGGAACAAGCAGACCATGACATGAACACATGCATTCTTCAACTCTGTTATTATTTCTGACTGTAATTTGTAAGAACCATTTCAATGGAGAGAGATCAAACAACTCAACACGGCTTATATGCTCTCCATCAACAAAAGATCAGTGGTTACTCATTCATTCATTCATTTCATGAACTCATTCAACAAAATTTTAGACAGCTACCCTGCAACAGGATCGAGGCACTAGAAACACAGCAGTGATCAAAACAGTCCAATACATATTGGAAAAAGGCAGAGATTCACAAAGTTGGTTGAATTACAATCCTAATTCAGAATGAAATGGGTAGTTTTCAAATGCTGACTTTCCCCCCCTCCAATGTCAGTGCATACACATAATTAATAAATCAGGGACACAAAAATCTGAAACTTTAAATAGTTGCTTATTCTGAAATGTGCATATTGCATAATCTCTTGATTCTATGCAATTTAATCTCTTTGGTTTCTACTTCAACAGGCTGAAATGTGCCTAGTAACCACTGGCCTGGCAAAATGCAATATATCTTAAATAAATTCTTTGTGGAAATGAATTAAATATAGTTTCCTGAAGTGTCCATAGATTTACTGACATAAATAAATGTATTTTAGGCCCTTTGTGTATAAAGGAAGACTGACAAGACTTCTTAACCAACCTTGAACTCCCATGGTGTTAGGAAAGAGCAATACCTCCCAAGAATAAAAACAAGTGCCACTAAAAATAATAAAATGAAACCATCTCTCCTGAAAACCAGGTTACTTTCTAGCACAAACATATGTATCCTGGATTCTAAATCTGATGTGATTTATGAAGGTTATAGCAAAATTCAAGGCAGTGAACATTCCCATCATGTAAGCAAACAATTTCTGGCAGCTTCTCTTTTTTGTATCTTCTACCATGACTTGTAAACATTGTTCTATTTGTGGACATCTTTATGAGACAGTTTATAAAATGGGAAACAAAACAAAGATTTATGACTTTAAACTGAAATTCAGTGTACTTAACAAAAAGACTCACTTCTATTCTGCATGGTATAGTATGAAAATTCAATCTAGAATAAGGTTATAGGATATTGCTATAATATTACAGGGAGAAACTGTTTTTTGGTCTAAAGAGTGTTCAATTATAAAAACAAGGCCAAAATATTTAAAGCAACTAAACAGTTCTATTTTGATTTCCAGTATCAAAGGGAGATCCTCCCTGTTTCACTCTTCCTTGAAACCACCCCCTTCCCACAAAATTCAATGAAAATTCACCCATAAGGGTACAAATATTCCTGTGACATCTTGAATAATACATAATACTCATGAGTGAGGCATGTACATGTGCTGTGCTTAGTTGCGTGCAACTCTTTATAACCCCATGGGCTGTGGCCCGCTAGGCTCTGTCCATGGGGATTCTCCAGGCAAGAATACTGGAGTGGGTTGCCACATCCTCCTCCATGGCATCTTCCCAACCCAGGGATGGAACCCACGTCTCCCACATTATGGGCAGATTCTTTACTGTCTGAGCCACCAAGGAAGCTATTAATTAATAATAGCAACTTCCCAAGTGGCACAGTGGTTAAGAATCCAACTGCCAACGCAGCAGATGCAAGAAAGGCGGATTCAGTCTCTGGGTTGGGAAGACTCCCTGCAGTAAGAAATGGCAGCCCACTCCAGCGTTCTTGCCTGGAGAATCCCATGGATGGAGGAGCCTGGTGGGCCAGAGTCTGTGGGGCTTCGAAGAGTCAGACACGAGTGAGCAAACGGCAGGCACATGGCACATAATATAAAGGACACTTGATCTGAGAAGCCCCCAATAACAGCCTAAACTCATCTCTGCTCAAGAACTGAAAATAAAGGCAGCAGTTTGTTAGCTTTCGTCTCCTATGCACTATCCGAATCACCCAACAAGAAGGTTCATCACCTGTGCACACACGGCTCAGTTGTTCAGCTGTGCCTGACTCTCTGTAATCCCATGGATCGTAGCCCTCCAGGCTCTTCTGTACCGGGAGCTAAAACCTCCAAGTACTGTGTGCTACAATTTAGTCTTTCCTCTTATAGGAGTCCTAGAGTAAGTATTCCTAAGTACTTTTTTTTTTTTTTTTTACTTTCACACCCGAAAGTTCTGCTTTTAGCCCATTTCCTCATATCTGAAGTGACGGTCTTACTTTTTCTCATTAAATTAAGCCAGATTTGGTTTTAGGTTACTGTTCAGTTTTTAAAATACTTGTTTCCTCCTTTAAAAACAGTAACTTTCTTTCTCTGGCACAAAACACTAGTGGAAAAGATCAAAATGGCCCACATACACAGACACAGATGCAGGCACACACACACACAAAAAAAGGCATTACTTTCTAATATCTAGAATCTCTGAAATTAGATGTTACGAGTTCCCCTGAAGTATTTTATTCACCATAAGCACGTGACAGTTTAGATATACTGGTCTCAGAGAATCAATATCAGCAAACCACAAACTTACTGCTGGTAGTTGCCTATGTGTTAGGTAAAGGGTATCAAGTTAGTAACCTAAACAAGTAATTCCATATATTTTTAACTTTATCGTACAAAAATTTATATGGCAAGAGAAAAATCTTCGGATTGAAAAAAAAAATCTAACTGCACAAGTTCTCAGTTATGATAACCTAAGGAACATATCACCTCAATGATTCTGCAAGAGCACATAGGATTTTCAGGCAATCCAATGTCCGCTTTTCTTCGAGGAAATAAAAAACATAACTGCTCATGGGCTAGATGAAATTTTAAAAGTAATGAGACACTCATGGAAATGCTAATTAAAATCATGATGAGATATTGTTACAAGAACCACCATCTTTAAAGTCTGAAAACATTAAACATTGATAAGACTGTAGAAGAAAGCACTTACCGCATTTTTAAAAAGAGGTTTGGTATTATCTAGTAAAGCTATAATTCTATTATTTGGTAAATATTCCAGAGAAATTCCTGCAGGCCTGGAGACATGGACAAGAATGTTCACAGAAGCATTGCTCAAACTTATTCAAATCCAGGAACAACCCAAATGGTCATCAAGAAATGAGTATAAAAATAAAGAACTGTGACACTATCTGGTAACAAAAACAAACAGCTACACACATTATCTTTGAAACTCAAAAATTAATGTTTAACAGAAGTATTCAGCAGACAACGCATAGAATGGTTTCATTTACATAAAGTTTGAAAACAAGCAATCTAACCTACATTTCTGTGTGTATATGGGTGTACACGCATGTACTCACATGCATGCCATTAAGACTATAAGGAAAAACACAAAAAGTTATTACCCCTAAAGGTTAGTGATTTTAGGGGCTGGGGAATGTTAAAGAGAAAGGCACAGAGGAAATATGTTAATGATTATTAGTATTTATAATGTTTATATACTTTCTCAGCAATCTTCATTATTAATGGCTATCTAGAACTATAAATTTCTACTTTATAATCTTGGTGGATTATTGTTTGCTTTACAATTGTTTTTTAACTATACATATATTTTATGTATTCTCATGTATATCTGCTATATCTCAAAGATTAAATCAAAAGATCAGATGTGAACTTCTGAAAAGAAATATTTCTTGTGGTACATATGTGGTTTGGTTAATGCTGTGATTTGGGGTCAAGGACAAAAACAAGGAAGCATGCTGGTTCTAGCACAGAGCTTCATTACAGCTCACAGGCATACCAGAGCTAACCACATCCTACTTCCTTAGGTATATAAAAGTCCACTCTCCTGAAGAACAAACGCTAACAATGCAACGAGAAAAGGAAAAAAAAAAAAAAAAACTGCATACAAGACCAAAAAAAACAGATAATAACTAAGTGCTGGTGAGGATGCAAGAAAATTGGGAAAGCTCATATACTGCCAATAGGAATGTAAAATGGTGCAATAACTTTGGAAAACAGTCTAGAAGTTCCTCAAAAAGTTAAAAAAGTTACATATGATCCAGCAATCCACTCCTAGGTATATATCCAAGAGGAATAAAAGCATATGTCCACACAAAATTTATACATAGATGGTCCCGGTAGCATTATTAGTAACAGCTAAAATGTGGAAACAACTCAAACATCCACCAGTTGATGAAAAGATTAATAAAACGTATATCTAAAGAATGGAATATACTATCAGGCAATAAAAGAAATGAAGTACTAACACAAGCTACAAAATGGATAAACCTTTAAAATTATGCTAAGTGCAAAAGCCAAGCACAAAAGTCCACATACTATTATTATATGATTCCGTTTTATATAAAATATCCAGAATAGGCAACTCTATAGATAAAATAGATTAGTGGTTGCCTAGGGCCAGGAATGTGGGGAAATTGGGGGTGACTGCTAATGGATATAGGGTTTTTCCAAGTGATGGAAATATTCCAAAATTGATTGGGGTGCTACCCGCACAACTGTGAATATACTGAACCACTGAATTGTATACTTTAAATAGGTGGATTACAGGGTATGTGAATTATACCACAATAAAACTTTTATTATAAAATATTGCATTACAGGCNAATTGGGGGTGACTGCTAATGGATATAGGGTTTTTCCAAGTGATGGAAATATTCCAAAATTGATTGGGGTGCTACCCGCACAACTGTGAATATACTGAACCACTGAATTGTATACTTTAAATAGGTGGATTACAGGGTATGTGAATTATACCACAATAAAACTTTTATTATAAAATATTGCATTACAGGCGATCCCTGCCATAAATAATATACAACAGTGTATAGAAATTGTCAGTCTTTACTTATCACATCCATGTGTGAAATAAACTTCTACACTCAGCCCCAAAGTCTGGGAGAAATCTGACTAGTCATAAACCTGAATGCTACACAAAATGGCTTTGCTTCCAATTGTTAGTACCATAATCAATAGGTTTTGATCTTATCCACAGAGGCTGGGCGAGAATCCACAGTAGCCTGCAGAAGGTGCTAAGTCTTAAATGCACGCTGGGCAGTTTCTTCTATAAGTGACCCATAACCTCTTTTCTGAAGTGATTTTCCAGGACTCTCCATGAGAGGAAAAACTGAACCTCACTAAATTTGTTAACCAGAAGTGTGCTTTCTTGACTTCATATGTAGAGAATTTTTTTTCCAAACCACACTGGAAAATAACAGGATTGGAAAAGTGATCAGTGAGTTCACATTCCAGCCCACCAATGTCCAACAGCCTGCCCAAATGCAGACGTGAAAGTAAAACGCTTCCAATGTCATTCAATCCTATTTCTAATGAGAGCTCTATATAACACAGTGAGAAATGAATACAATTGAAAAATTATAGAAACATTATGTCAAGAATAATGATTGACAAAAACAAGACTTAATTGCCTTGTAAAAGCCAAAATTACTCCTGGCTCTCTCTTACTGAAGTGACATTTTCTTTGCATCATTTTTTTCACTTTTAAATTTTATCTCATGTATAGTATACATATCTGTATGCTGCCAATAATCTTTTCAAAAGTAAGCTGGGGTTGAAAACAATCCAAAGATGAAAATAGGGATTCCTTCCATTATTCTGGATTTATAATTGTTATAACCAATAAAGAAGTTTAGCGAGTTTAGCAATTAAGCGGCTTCTTTATTTTAAAAACCTAATTTTAAAAATCAAAAGCCAACATTNGGATGGCGCAGGGAACAGTGGACTTCCCACAGCTTTTAGTAACTATTACTTAATTTGAGCTGGATCCAAAGGATCTGCTTCCCAAGTGACTGACCATCCAGGATCAAGACACCCTCTCACATAGACAGGCCACCTGCCCTTCCGTAGGTGAACCAGCTTATTTACAAAAGAACACATTTTCTACCTGCAAAATGTCAGTGTTAAATAAACTGACCTCTACCCTCCTCTCCAAGTCTAAAATGTTGTAGTATCTTTGCTCTCCAAAGATGACAAAACATACAGAAGGCTTCAGTGAGAGTAAGGTGCCTTAAAATACACAAATGAAAATGGTTAACTTTTCTTTAATGGATCTGAATCCTTTTTTGTTTGTTCTAACTTTCTGCTTATATGATTTCTTTTTTGATTGTCAACAGCTGTTATTTCAGGACAAACAGACCCAAAGATCTAGACTTTATAATCATTCTATACTTAAGTCCTTAGGGATCTCAGTGACAGCTGTGGAGAACCTCAGACTTACAACCCAATTATCATTTGTCTTCATTTTTTTTTTTTTTTTTGGGGGGGGGCTCACCACCTTTGCGGGCTCTCTACAGATTTTCTCAAATTAAGTCAAAGCTGAACCAACACAGAACTCATATTTATAAGTACCCGTTTAAGAAGAACTGACATATCTTTATTGGTTCCTTTATCTACCCTAAATACCTAGTGTAGAAATTATTTTTTAAAATACTAGGGTCCAATGTTAAGGTTTACTTTGAATAGTGACAGTAACCAAGACTGCATGGTACTGAAGAAGGGGGATAGACACATAGATCAATGGGATAGAAATAGAGGACCCAGAAATAGACACACACAAGTACACCCAAATGGTTTTTAAACGGATGTGTAAAGCAATTTATTAGAGAAAGGTAGTCTTTTCAACAAATGGTGCTGGAGCAACTGGACATTAATAGGAAAAAGAAGAGCTTAGTGTTAAGATCAAATGCTGGCAAAGATGAGACTCCAGATCACTCACACATTGTTAGAAGGCATGTAGAATGGTATAGCCTCTTGGGAAAAATTTCAGAGTTTCTGATAAAACTAAATATGCAGTTATAACATAACACAGCACTGTATTCTTGGGCATTTATCTCAAAGAAACAAAAGGCATGATCACACACAAAACTGTACATGCATGTTCACAGCAGTTTTATTTTGGCAATTCTGCCAAAAAACTAAAACCAAATGTCTTTCAATAGGTGAACTGTTAAACTGTGGTTTGTTCATAACAGGGAATACTACTCAGCAATAAAAAGGAACTAATAATACATGCAACTTGGATGGATCTCAATTTATGCTGGGGGGGGGAAGCCAATCTCAAAATATTAAGTACCATAAGAGTCCATTTATATGACATTCTTTAAATAACCCAAGATATGGAGAACAGCTTAGTAGTTGCTACAGGTTAGGGATGGTGGGAGAACAGGAGAGTGGCTATAACTGATAACACAGGGAAGCCTTTTGACAAAACAGTTCTTGATTGTGGTAGTAACTACACAAATCTACCTCCACATGCAAAAGCCATGTACAGCTGGTGAAACCTGTATAAACTCTGTAGACTGTACCAATGCTAATTCTTGATACTGATATACTATCAAAGACATTATTATATTAGCCAAAATTGGATCAAAGATATATGGGATCTGCCCTGTAAATTTTTACTAAATTCTTGTGAATTTATAATTATTTCAGAATAAAAAGGTTGTTTTTTTAATACCAGTAGCTCTGGAATCTTGAGACCAAAATCTGGTTTTGCTACTTACACTACTGTGCGTAAGTTATTTAGCCATTCTGAACTTTCGTTTCTTCGTGTTTTAAGTAAGGATAATAATATTAGCTGGCAGCTTAATGAGAATTAAAATGAGCAAGAAAAAAAGCTGTATTCTTTTTTCATCTGAGATAAACGGGACCAGATGGCAAAGTATTTTTCAAGAATGATGCTATATATGGGAGTGCTTGTATGATTAAGCTACACACTGTACCTACTAATTTTTATAATCCATTTGTAAATCTGACTTTTCTTATTTGTAGACAAAATTAGGTCTACAGTTAAGAGCATTATTGGAATAACAGCTATGCCACCCTATAGATTAGAAAACTGAGGACAAATAAACTTTCTCTAGTCCATAATCTGATGAAGTATACCTCAAAAGGTTAAGCAAACATTCTACTGGGGAAAGCGATTTGACCTGGAATTTGATATGGTTCATTTCCACATCAAGATCAAACAGATTCATTAGCTGCTTTTGAACCTAAGAAACTCCAGTTGCTTTGGAGAATGAGCACCGAAAAATATTTCAAAAATCGCAACAGCCACCTTGCCCTGTGAATGCCTCCACAATAAGCCCTTCCAGGTCCCATCAGCAAACAGTACAAAGAAGCGCTCAAGATCCTGGCTGGCACCGTGGCACCCTCGGGCTACCCTGTTCCCTCTTGCAGTGTGACGGAAATTCCTGTGCCTGTCCCTCGCTGGCAGCCCCTGTGAAGGCCCGCCCGCTATCAGGTGCCCAGCCTCCTGGCAATAATTCTGCAGTCAACCCTGAACACTTCCTCTTGACTTCCTCCAACACCAGGATGAATTGACACTTGGCGGGTACCACTCCGAGTGGGTGGCTGCGGTGGGAACAATAGCAACTCTTAACTAGACTTGGTCGGATTATACTGGGGAGACAGAAGGAGAAAAGAGAAGATACCAAAACACATGGTGGCCTGAATTCTTTCATTTAAAACAATCGAGTTAGTTTATGCAACTGATGGCAGCAAAACATATGACATTAATAAAGACTTTGTTTAAATGAAGCAGAGAGACTTGGTAAAGTGGCTTTGCAAAAAGTCTCTGAAGTTTCATTTGAACAAAGAGTGTCCTGAAGATTTGTAATGCAGAAATTATCTCATTAACCTCACACAAAAGAATGACTGCTCCCACTGCCCAGGCTTCCTACTCACAGTTGTACATGAAGAAAAGAACTATGAAAAACTTTGGAAAGAAGTCTCTGAGTATTTTTTGTTTCCCCAGTATGAATTGGGGAGGGGAATGCATAATAATTAAATACACAGCACCTCTGCCACTGAAGCAAGATCAACAGGTAAAATCGTTTCTCCCCTTCTAGTCTTCACAAGGTGTACAGCCAGTCTGCAACATCAACAACAAAACGCCACAAATATTTGAATAACTTTCTGATTCTACCCATTGATGGCCCAGGAAAAATCAAAGCCTCCTTAAAGGAAGTCAGATGACCTTACTAAGAATGTAAGTAGGTCTATTGTACTTTTACTACCCCATCCTCTCCATTCTTTCCTACCCTGCTGGCTCTTCTGAGAATTCATTTGCTATGGGCAGAGGCTTTAGCTGACTGAGCTGAGGCGGGGGAATAATCCGGACAGCAACAGAAGGACGTGGCTTGCAGGAGCGAGGAGACACTGGAATATACAGCCACTGTGAATAATTCCCAAGTGTTTTAGTCCAAGTCCACCTACTCACTAAATTTGCGGGGCTATGCAGAAAAGCCAGCGCTGAACCAGGAATGAGGTCCGTACGCTGGATCTGCATTTACCTCAGCTTCATTCCATAACCTAGAGTAAACAACCCACCGAAGAACACATTCAAATGACTTCTACAAATAAATGATACACCAGGAACTAAGTAAGGGTTATACCACACGTCAAAAGCCACCTGGCAATCACATGGAGATGCGGAAACAGTAAAGAAAATCAGACCTTAACTGGCGGCGAGTCCTCGATCTAAAGAAGCTAAAAGACCCAGAGAACTGAAAAGTAAGAACATTTTCCTAGTATCTATGGCAGACAGGCTCCACATTCTCCCTACTGCCTTGTCTGGGTGTTTGAGAATCATTTTGACCAAGTTCCCTTGGTTACTTTTCCATATCCAATTTCTGTAACTTAAACCATACTCTAAAACTTAACCATGCTTAAAAAGTGCTGACGTCTTTTCCTTTCCAATGGTTCACTTCATCCCCAGTCTCACTGCCATCCCTCAATTCCCCTCACAAGTGCCATAGCTGGGTCTTACTCACGCCATCTGGGTCGTAGTTGGTGACTCCCCTCTCTCCAGAGGGATTCCCAGGTGGTCCTAGTGATAAAGAATCCACCTGCCAATGCAGGAGACACAAGAGATGCGGGTGGGTTGGGAAGACCCCTTGGAGTAGGAAATGGCACCCCACTCCAGTACTCTTGCCAGGAAAATTCCATGGGCAGAGGAGTCCAGCAGGCTGTAGTCCACAGGGCCGCAAAGAGTCAAGACTACTGAGCACACACACACAGCCTGTAAGACAGTGCACAGCAACGCTGTCTGCCCTAAAGCTGTGCTGGAGGCAGGGAGGCCAGCGAGGCTGTCGCAACAGCTAAGAGATTGTGAAGGCTCAAAAGTAAGAGACAGATCAAAGAACTTTTACTCTAAGGCACTTTGAAAGTCACTGTCATATTATCTAACAAACTGACCTGAGACAAAATTCCCTCACCTATAAATGGAAACGGTGCATTCGATCAGTGATTTTTGGTTTTCCACATGTGCACGCTAGGAGGGCAAGCTGGTCAGGGGAAGTTTTAAGAGCCTTACCAGAAGAAAGAGGAGCAGGTGTGCCTCAGGCCCCTCTGCCCTCAATCAGCACCATCTGTTTTGTACAGTGGATGTCCATATCAGATGAACTGAATAAAAGGTTCTACAATAACCTTTAAAAACAGGTGAAGCCATTGAAGGTCTACATCAGAATTAAAGTCCCATCTCACTCTAAAATTCCATGATAGCTTGACTTTTATGGCTCAATTAGAAGGTAACAAGGAACTATACCTGGACCTTTGCAAAAAAGCAAATTCAAAGAAACAGGCGGTGGTTGAAACATAAGCAAATACATAGCATCCAGTGGGATGCTGATAACACAGATGGGAAAACTGCACAGCAGTATTTTGCTCCTAAACAGTTGCTCTCAAGAGTCCCTTTCTCCAGTTCCTACCATGTGGAGAGAGCTTTCTCCACCAAGACACAAACGACAGTTTTGTTTTTTTGGAATGTCTGTCTGCAGGATATGACAGGGAGTCCATACTCCCACCAACCTCTGTAGGAGTGTGGCCTGAGCAGGCTGCAGCCCAGTCTGGCCTTCTAAAGCCTCCTTTCAGATGTCTGCAGCAGTCTGGGTCTCACCCCAGAAGTGAACTCCTGCTGATAAGAAACCCTTCCTCTGGCCAAACAAATCACTGTTGGATTCTCGTCGCATTCTTCACTTCTGTTTTTCTTCCTCCTCCTCCCTTCCTATAAAAAAAGGTGTCTTTTAAGTATATCTAGAAGGAAACCTGAACAGCTAGGCGCTTTCCCCTCTTAATGTGTTCCTTATCCCGCTGGTGATTCAAGCCCTGGGCCGCTCCTTGCTCAGCACACTGAGACGGCTCTGTTCTGCTCGGTGGTGGGAGGCCACGTCAGCAGGAATCGGCGCTGGCTGCCAGGTCACATTCAAGACTGTCTGGAGCACGTCAGCGTGCAGCGCCCGCAGGACAGAGGCTGCTCTATGGTTTCCCCCAAGCAAAGGGAACGCTCAGCCTGGAAAAAAAAAAAAAAAAAGCCTGGCCTCTGTGCACCACACCAACCCAGGCTTNAAAACTACAAAGTCATCTATGCTACTTGTACAGCTGAAATAAATTTAAATTAGTTATTACACAAGGGAAGTTTTTAGAGGTAGATGATCTACAGCCAAAAGTAATGTCTTAGCTAACACTGTAGGAAAGGCAGGAAGGGAGGAAACCGGAAGAAAAGGAGGGAGGGAAGGAGCAAAGAAGGAAGAGAGGGAAGGAGTCTAGAAGGAGGGAGGAGAAGAAGAGGGAATATGCAAAGAAAAGGAAGTACTTGCCACATATACATATGAGAAATACATGAGATCACTGAACTAGATCATAAGATAGTTGAACTAGACTATATTGTTCTTAACAACAGACTGCTGCAGCATCCAGCACAGAGACGAAGAACAGAAGAGGCTTGAAATGTTTTAAAACCCAAAGTGTAGATTTTACCAGAAGGTTAGAGCAGACACCAGTGGTAACACTGGCAAACACATACATTCATATACACGGTGTGAATGTGCGTGTGTATGCATACATATACACACAATAAAAAATAGCCCTTTTGGCAGAGTGCCACAGGGATATTTGGTGAGAAGCTCAAACTAACAAAGAGAATCACAAGATTATGACTTGTGTACAAACCCCTCAAGGCATATTTAGAGAATATGATGTTTAAACAAATGAGTCATATCTCTACAACTGAGAAGTAGAATAGTAAGCTATTTCAATTTTTACATACCCGCACACACAAAATGATGATGCAAACACAAAATTAGGACAGAGCCATATCAATTTGTGATTTTCAATAATCTAATTAAATCTGGAAGAGAAAATGAAAATTAAATAAATGNCATATCTCTACAACTGAGAAGTAGAATAGTAAGCTATTTCAATTTTTACATACCCGCACACACAAAATGATGATGCAAACACAAAATTAGGACAGAGCCATATCAATTTGTGATTTTCAATAATCTAATTAAATCTGGAAGAGAAACTGAAAATTAAATAAATGTATTTCATGAATTCCAAGTAATTTTTTGTTTTCTCATTTTAACATCTCAGGAGAAGGAAAGCATCTTACAGTTAATGGTAAATCAGTTTAATTGACGGAATTTTCTCATGTAGATATACGTAAAATGCTAGTGTATCTCAAAGTCAACCACATCACAGATTCAATAAAATGAAAGCAAGTAACCTATGAAACCAATACAAAAAGGACAACCACACGTGCTGTTTCAGAGATAAGAGACAGGGAAAGCAGCAAGGTAATCTTAGCCAGTTCATGAACAAGCAGTGGGCACAAGGCAGGGAGCAAAGGCACATACAGACCCTTCAGCTGAGGCTGTACACACAGGAGGAGAAACTGTCACTTTTTATGTTTTCATGATTCTTTCCATTCACAAATAATTTAATAACCTAAATATCAGATGGCATGAAAATAACTGTTTTACTGAAAACAGTGTTAATGACCTACTTATGACAACTTTATCTTTAAAAATATACTGGAGGGAAGTCCAATGGTTAGGATTTGGCACTTTCACTGCTGGGGCCCAGGTTCAATCTCTGCTTGGGGAACTAAGATCTGCAAGCCAAGCAGCATGACCCACCCACCCCCACCTCCACAAGAAAAAATACTGGCTACTAACTACATCCAAGTCTTTGGAGGTGGAACCCAAGCACTTCTTTTAATCATGGTGATTCAACTGTGCAGCCAGGGTTGACAAGTGATATAAAGTACCTGGCAAACACTAGGTACACACATTTTTTTAACATGGCAATTATTAAAACAAAGGAAAAAGAAATACATACTGGATAATTTTCTCTTTTTTTGGTTAGCAGTCAAAATTAATTTATGACACAGTAAGAGTCCTAAATGATAGTTTAACATCTCACTTTCAAAAAGAAAATTCTAGATAATTAAGCTCTTGAAATCTGCCCACACTTGAACCTATTAAGTTATAGTCTTCTCATGAAATTAAGAAGATCTAACATGGCAGAAAACTCTAGGGGAATAAAAGTGACAGAGGAAAGAGAAATTGAGAGGTAAGAAGAATTTTAGAAACGATTTGGTCCAATTCTCTTATTCTGAGGTGAGGAAAGTGAAGTGTTTGATGATCAAAGAAACCACATTGAATGGAAACGTTGTTCAACTCTATCAGTGCCTTCTCTTCCTTTAATCAGAAGCAGAAGGTTTTGTCAGGTTTCTTCATTTAAAAGCGGAGAGGGCTTCCCTGGTGGCTCAGTGGTAAAGCATCCGCCGCCAATGCAGGAGGCACGGGTTCCATCTCTGATCCGGGAAGATCCCCGATGCAGCCGAGCCACTGAGCGCGCACACCACAAGTACTGAGCCTGTGCTCCACAACAAAAGCAGCCATGCCAATGAGCAGCCACGCTCTCCTCAACTAGGGAAAGGCCATGCAGCTTTAGCACAGCCAAAGATAAATAAATAAAATTATTTTAAACTATTGTTTAGGGGACTTCCCTGGTGGTCCGGCAGGTGGGACTCTGAGCTCCCAATGCAGAGTGTCCGGGTTTGATCCCTGGTCAGGGAACTAGATCCCACGTGCTGCAACTAAGAGTCTGAACGCTGCAATTAAAGATCCCTCATGCCACAATTAAGACCTGGCACATTCAGATAAATAAACCAATAAATAAAATATGTGTGTGTGTGTGTGTGTGTGTTAGTCACTCAGTCGTGTCTGATTCTTTGTGATCCCATGGACAGGGTTCCTCTGTCCATAGAATTCTACAGGCAAGAATAATGGAGTGGGTTGCCATTCTCTTCTCCAGGGATCTTCCTGACCCAGAGATCAAACCCTGGTCTCTTGCATTGCAGGCAGATTCTTATCTGAGCCACCAGGAAAGAACATATATTTAAATACACACACACACACACACACAGTTTAAAAAAAGAAAAAGAAAAATTTACAAGATCAAGTGATTTTTACTATGTAACTTCAAGTCCAATGACCTTTGATATGAACTTAAGTCAATTTTTTTTTTAAGTTGCACAAAACAGTGGGACTGTTGAGAGTGTATAGTGAAGATTTCTATCAAGGAAGGGAAATAGGCTTGATATAAATTTAAAGAGGCCAGATTAGCAAGGCCATTTCACCCTTCCTGTTGAGCCATTTCCTATGTCCCCTAAATACATTACCCAGAGCTACTTTTCAGCACTCTGGCTCAATTTCTAAAGAACCTCATTTTCTCCAAAGTCTCTTCTGGAGTTAATTACTTGCCTTCTTACTACCCTGGGTATAGCCAAGAAATAGGTAGAATGTACCTGTTGTTCTCCAGTTCCATCTGAGATGGAGGCTGGCATTCTATTCAACTCCGAGGAATGTTAATTGCTGATACTAGCATGACAGGTGCAGTGAGTAGAAAAATGATCAATGAAAATTCACAGAACAATGGCAGAACTCATCTGGAGATCATGAGAAAACTCCTCAAGAGTTGTAACTTTAATTACTAACAATTGGTCTGGAATTCAATTTGACTCTTGAAACAGATTTTTAAAACAGAGCACAACGTTCTAAATTTCTACAATGGTGCACTGTCCACAGAGAGAAAAAAAAGGCAACATGTATAATCCTGTTTTTCACGTTACTATGGAGTCGTTCACTAACCCCAACTGCTTCTCATGGATTGCTTCTCCTCTCGTTCCTCCCATTCCAGATCTTTACTAGTAAAGAGCCCTATCTATTTTGAATTCTGAGTCACTTCCTTTTCCCTTAAAACGCTTTAAAAGTCTTAACTGTTTCTTTAGAATACTTTACAGAGTGGTGCCAACTTCCATATTAGTTCCCTGACTTCTTCTTATCCTCCCCTTTGGCTTTTTCTTTTACTACTCCCTAGCTGTCAAGGGGAAGGGGGGGGGCACTTGCTTATTACCTGAATAGAGTATCAGATATTATTTATTTGTTTAGAATACTTCTCATATTTGCATAAGTTTTCCAACTCAGTGATCCCCAAATACTAGATAATACTATCCATTAAACTCCAAAATAGTCCTAGAATATCTTTGGCAATTGTATTTATTCTCAGTATATCAGAACTGAGGCACAGAGAAGAAAAAGAATTCCTGATAAAATGACAATTGAATAAGAAAGTATAAATGGAAAGACTTTACAAACAAATCCTTTAAAAAGAGACCCTGATTCATACCCCAGTTCATTAAAACTCTAATGGAAGGAGGGGGAAAGATTTCAGATAAGAAAAATTCTATTTTTGAGCATACAACTGAAGAATTTAAGCCAATCATTCTTTTATTTGTCTGCATTTACAAGAATTTTCTTCCTTTAGTGCATTTTATGCTGCTAAGTTGCTTCAGTTGTGTCTGACTCTGTGCGATTCCAAGGATGGCAGCCCACCANTTCAGATAAGAAAAATTCTATTTTTGAGCATACAACTGAAGAATTTAAGCCAATCATTCTTTTATTTGTCTGCATTTACAAGAATTTTCTTCCTTTAGTGCATTTTATGCTGCTAAGTTGCTTCAGTCGTGTCTGACTCTGTGCGATTCCAAGGATGGCAGCCCACCAGGCTCCCCCGTCCCTGGGATTCTCCAGGCAAGAACACTGGAGTGGGTTGCCATTTCCTTCTCCAAAGCATGAAAGTGAAAAGTGAAAGTGAAGTCGCTCAGTCATGTCCATTTTATGACCAAACTTAATCCTGAGAATTTTCTCTTTTAAGGGCGTGGTGGTGGTTTAGTTGCTAAGTCATGTCTAAGTCTTTGGGACTCCATGGACTGCAGCCCTCCAGGCCCCTCTGTCCAAGAGATTTCCCAAGCAAGAAAACTGGAGTGGGTGAGTAGCCATTTTCTTCTCCAGGGGATCTTCCCGATCAAGGAATTGAACCAGCGTCTCCTGCACTGCACGCATATTCTTTACCACTGAACCACGAGAGACTCCCTTTATTTAAAAGCACTTCTCTATAAATCCTCTCTTCTTACAAGTGCCCCTCTTCCCAAAATTCTCCTCCCTCAAAGTTGTTCTCAAGGCCTGGTCCCAGAATCATGAACATCAGTATCCCCAGGAACCTGTTATAAACACAGATTCTCAGGACTCACCTCACCTATCTCAGACCTAAACCAGAAACCCTGGGGGTGGTACCAGCAAATCTGTGTTTTAACAAGCCCCAGGTGATTATAATCTATGCTAAAGTTATTGGTAACTGTCATCATCTGACCCTGGATGTAATACCCTGGGTTCAGTTATGCTGAAGGAAGATCACGAGCCAAATACCAAGCTGTTTTCTGGGCACCTACATGATTCAAAGTATGAGGCAAGATCTATGAAGGAAACAAAGAGGGAAGCAATAGTTCTAGCCCAATTCTTCCACCAAGTCAAGTGGCACCAGACCTAAAAGCAGCTTCTGCAAGCAGCAAGCTGTAAAACAGTTATTTTCTCCTTTCACTTTTTCAGCTTCATCCACCCTATACAATCTTACCTATTTTGATCAACTTTTAGTTTTAGTAGTTTATAATAGGTGAGTTGTGTTTACATCTAAATGAAGGTAAAATAATTCCAGTCTCTGCTGAAAGGAATAAACTCAAATTTGTTTGATGACCCTGCAGAGAAGGCGATGATGGCACCCCACTCCAGTACTCTTGCCTGGAAAATCCCATGGATGGAGGAGCCTAGTTGGCTGCAGTCCATGGGTTCATGAAGAGTCGGACACGACTGAGCAACTTCACTTTCACTTTTCACTTTCATGCATTGGAGAAGGAAGGAAATGGCAACCCACTCCACTGTTCTTGCTTGGAGAATCCCAGGGACAGGGGAGCCTGGTGGGCTGCCGTCTATGGGGTCGCACAGAGTCAGACTTAGCAGCAGCATGTACTACTTACAGGAGTTTTTAACAACAGAAGACCAATTTTAACTAATGGGTTCAACAAAGACAACCACCACAAGGAGTTTACTTATTAAGTATATAATTACAAGATAAAAGATTTTTAAGCACTTTGCAAACACGCTTAAAGAAAATGAACCTGATGAACTGACAGGTACACAGCACGTGCAATGTGATGTACTTGGGAAAGCACACCATGAGAATTCCTTTAACTATCCTGAGGGTTAGGTTAACCAGAAATTCTCCATCTCCACTGCATATTAAATTACCTATGAAGTTTTTCAAAACTAATGCCAAGGTCTTGCCCCCAACAATACGACAATTCCCCTTGGCTTAGACAATCTGACAATTCCCTACAATTAGCCTGGAGGCCAGCTTGTACATTTTTAAAATCTTTAGGTAATTCTGATATGCAAAAGTTACAACGCACCAATGTTAATACAATCAGTTTTTAAATTCTGAGAGGTTAGAGATGTTCTTTGTTGTTATTTAGTCGCTAAGTTGTATCCAACTCTTGTGACCCCATGGACTCCTCTGTCCCTGGGATCTCCTAGGCAAGAATACTGGAGTGGATAGCCATTTCCAGCTCCAGGGGATTTTCCTGACCAAGGGACTGAAGTCTGATCCTGAGTCTCCCGCACTGGCAGGTGGATTCTTTACCAGTGAGCTATCTGGTAAAGAAGCCTAGAGGCATTCTTTACCTTAAGCATAACACACAAGAACTAAGTCACTCAAAATGTGAATGCTTACAACAATGTGAAGGTCCTTAGTGCCACTGAACTGTACAGTTAAAATATGGTCAAAACAATATGTTTTATATTGTGGATTTTTACCACTATAAAAAAAATTTTTTTTTTAGTACTCACTATAAAAAGCGAATGCTTGACCCATAAAATAAGAAATGTCTTGACTATTGAGACTAAATTAACCAAATTGATCTCTGGTCTTGATTTGTAACTTATAGGATAATAAGCAACACTTTTGCTACATTTCAACATTTTATGACTACTTGAGCTTACTCAGGCAAGTGAAGTATAAAGGTTTGATTATAACACCTGCAATGATCATTCCTTCCTCAACTGGAGGAGAGAGCTAGGCTCTAGCCATGCCTAAGTACCTGTTTTGTCTGCGCTGCTTATGCCCTCACAGCAGGCGCAGAGAACTGACATGGCTGGATCTAGCATGAGACGCCCTGAACTGATGTTAAAGGACCCAATTCAGCCCCAGACAGCTATCAAAGACATGCTAACTTCAAGCCAAGAACAGGCAGAGTTTAATTTGACATCCACATGAAGTAAGTGTACGTGTGAGTATGTAAATCCGCTTTCCTGAGAGCTGCATAACACAACAGGTGAAATTCATCTGGTTGGTTTTCTAGCAGAGAACACGTACTTTCACTCAAAAACACACTAAGAATAATGCTTGTGCTTATGTTTCCAAGTTTCCATTCCTTTCCCGAAGAGTTTTCTTCCCTCGATGTTTTGCCTCCTCTTACCAGTTTAGAGCAGAAATTATAATTTGTTAGTAATTGAAAACTTTTAAAACTAAGTGAAAATGTGGACCTACCTTCAGCCAGAAAGATACCACAAAACATGTCAATTCTGGTTCTATTACACTGCAGTATATGAAGTGTCCATAAAGACGTTACATTTAAATTATGGAATGCTTCCATTTTAACTCAGACGCAAAAAGATTTGAAGAGTTTTCAACAATCACCTTTTCTCTCCAAACTGCTACAGGGGTTAAGGGGGTTTATATTCAGTCAGATAAGAAATGTAGGTATATTCAAAGAACCCCAAACCAGTAGTCATAAAGTCAAGTCACTGATGTGGGTAGTTTGGAAGTCACTTTTCTCCATATTTAGATGGATGGATCCAGAAAGAAGTATTAAAAAAAACTCTTCCCTTTCACCCAATTGTCTTCACATCCTGAAAAATAGTGTGCAAAATACTTTCCAAGTCACTGAAACTCTCCTCTGAGAAGAAATACTACCAGGAAAAAAAGCAATTATTAAAAAAATTTTTTTTCTTTCTTTTTTGTTAATCCTAATGTTTTTTGCCCAATTATGACAGAGTACAAAATGTTTAGTCACTATTGTTTACACTGTAAGACAAACATTTTCCTAAAGGACTAGATTCTGCCTATCTTAGGGAAACATACAACATCTATTACACAGCGCACTCCCTTTCTTCAGTGTTTCCCTGGTCAGCAAGTCATGACTATCTCCTATACAATTCAAATTTCTGTTCCCACTTCCACACCCACCAGCATTGCACTCACTCAGCTGCCTTGGCCTCCTGCCTGCCCTTCACCATCTCACCACCTCGCTCTCTCCTTCACTCGCTCTGCTGATGGAGGAAGAGAAAAATCACCATAACAACTCCACTTACTTCAGTAATCAAACTCATTTACAATTTAAAGTGTACCCTATCTATTATTCCTGGGTCTGACATGGGGTTTATTGAGAGTTTACCGCTACAGATAATGGCAATAATTTTTAACTGCATGAAAACATAAAATACTAATGAATAATCTAAATTACTTGCTAATAATATAAAAGATGAAGTTGGTCCATCTTTCACTATTAAATAGCCTTAGCAATACTTTCCAGGGTGTTTCCAGCCTACTCCTCACAAAAGAAAAACATTATCAAAAGAATGAATATAATGATCATTCCCTCACGTCTTTTACAAATAAGGAAGCTAACCCATATATTGGACTTCAGATTTACTGTGTGCTTTTGGAAACAAACTTATACCTGCATTCATTATCTTAACTTGAGGAATAGAGAATAAAAAATAACCAAACTTAACTACTTAAGCACAATAACAAAAACAAAAAATTACCTCTGTGAATTAACTAAGAGACTTTTCCCATCATTTTGACATGATTTTTCAGCAGTATATTAGGAAATGACTTTCCTTTTGTTCTGGACACCTAGAAGGTCCTGGCCAGGCACTGGGATACAAAGATTACTAAGATTTGACCCCTAAACTTTAAGAATCCTTTACAGTCTTCTTTACATGAAATTTTCCATTTCAAATTGTAAATGTAAAAACAAAGGTAAAAAATACAGAAAGAATAAAGCAAGAACTAAAGACTACAAGCTGTGTAATAAAATGTGGCGGACAATCAAGGTTAAGAGACAATTAGCTTCTTTGGAATTATCTGGCACACAACAATCCAAGACTTTTAAGGAACTCCAAGCAGTAGTGCCCTCAGAAATGACATTTTAGCCATTGCTGAGCAAGCCTGCAAGATAAAAGGGCATAGAAGCTAAACTCCCATTGCATAATTTTTAAACATATTATTATAAAAGATTATTTTGAAGCATTACAACTCAAGTGTGAAGACATCTGAAAACTCCTAATCAATGCCTCAAGTTCAGAAAAGCTTTTCTGAAATGCTTTAAACTGACAAGTAACAAAAATAAAGGGTGGTTCAATGTTTAGCTGTAAAGGATACTGGGAGCCTAATAATGGTTCCTTTTTTACTGGACCCTTGCATTGCTTTAGAAACTCTTCTAAGTGCTTTCTATCCAATATGTCATTTAATCTCCACAGCAGTTCTTTAAGACTGATATTATTATTCCAATTCTACAGAATAGGTGTAGGTAAAGAGAAGTAACTGCTTTTATGATATACATCTAACATGCAGGGGACTTCTAAGCCAGGCAATCTTACCCCAAAACCCATAATAATCTTACCAATATGCTTTATTGCCCCTTCAGTACAGCCCAAGAGCAAAATACATTAAATAAAGATTAAAGAAGCCCAGAATTTCACTGAAATGTGAATGACAAGACCTAAAGGAGGAAAGGCTTACTCACAGGAACTGCTTCACAGGCCTGTCTGAATAGCGCCTCTCAGGTACAGTGTGAGAGTTAACTGTTTATCATTCAGAAAAAGAAACAGCTGAAGCTCCAACTACAAAACTTACTTTACATGTAGGAAAAGGTGGAGCCACTGTTTTATCCACAATCCTTTATCTGAACAATATATATACATTTCCATAAACCTTCATCTGAAATGTTGCCATCACCATCAACCCCATGAAAGGAAGCCTATTGTTAAGTTGGCAGTAAAACAGAGACCAGAACTTAAGACAGATTTCCATCACCCAGATAATCAACTCAATGCCCACAACTGATCATGACACCAATTTAGGACAAAAATCAACACCAAAGCTGTATACATTACTAGACGGTGATGGTGATGATGCTGGCATTTACAATGGATCATATCTCACAACCTTATTGCATAGGGATTCCCACTACCTCCAATTTAAGAGAGGAAATTGGGGTTAAGAGTTTAACTGTTATCTAGCAAACAAACAGGGATTCACACTACAGAGCCTTTACTCTCAGAACATAATTTTTATAGCTTCTAGCAATTAAATCACTCATGCTTTACTTGGAGAAAAAGACTAAAGAAAGTCTGAGAATATAATTTTGGGGGGTAAAGTTTTTGTCCTAATTATGAATGTGTGGCGGTGGTGGAGGTGGCTTAGTCACTCACTCATGTCTCACTCTTTGCAACCCTATGGACTGTAGCCCTCCAGACTCCTCTGTCCATGACATTTTCTAGGCAAAAGTGCCCCATGGAGGAGGGCATGGCTACCCACTCCAATATTTTTGTCTCCTGCATTGGCTGATGGATTCTTTATCACTGAACCAAAGAGTAAGCCCCATGAATATGTAAGAATAGCTAAAGACAATCAAGATAACTGGGCAAGGCCAAAGCAGCACATGGAGTGGGGTACATCTCGAGAGGGACTTCGCACCTCCTGGGATGCAGCACAGTCTGGCACTCATGTAACCATCCTCATGACATTACTTGGTCCCAGAATGAAGACAGCTGCACTTACCATCCCAGACTCTCCTCCTACCCCTCCAAAAACTGGGCTTTCCGCTCTAGGCACATCAGTATTTACTGGTTCTTATCACTCTGCTGGTGATCTTCCAGTTACTCAGCAGCAAGCTATTGTCTGAAAGGGGACCTATCAGGTCAGCATACCGAACTCCTGTTTGCACAAACAACTATGTATGCCGTGTAAGAGAGACAAGGCAGATCATCATACCCAGAATAAGGCTCCCAAGCATTTGAGAGATCAGGTATATATCTACAATGCTAAAAGTGATTTTTCATCAACCTTTCATCAGTACTACACACACACAGGTAAAAGACCAATTTGTCCCAAAGCTTAATTTATAAAATGAGCTGGCAAGTTGGTGGAGATATTCAGCTCTTCCTAGAAACTCAAAGATTCTCTCAACCTAGAGCCTCACTGGAAGGCTATGTACTAATAACTCTCACCAAATATAGCTTTGGATCAGTCAAAAAGATGGGCAGTACAGAAGGGCTAGCCTGGGCTAAAGATTTGGTATTTTTAATTCTACAAGATTTTTCAAGTGAGACCTTAACTGTTCACAGTAAGATTTCAGGTTAGTGGTCTCTCACAAATCCCCAGATGCAAAACAAATTGACTTTAAAAGTGGGTTTCCTATGCTCTGAAAAAAAACTCTCAAAATACAAAAATTGTAACAGAAAAAAAAAACCTCTTCCCCATATAATGCAGACTTTCCATAAATAATTAAATACAATCAAATAAAAACCAAATACATAGTCAATGTAATGAAAGCTTGCAAAGATTCTCAAAGATTTAAAGGCAGTCATATGCAGTAATTTCCCTTTCAAACCACCCAAATAGTTTTGATGAAAAACTTGTTTGCAAATTTAAGCCAGGACAAGGAAGGGTGCAATCAATCTCAGAAGACCGACTTCATTTACAGCAGGTCCCCTTCCTTGGTTTTAAGCCAGTAAAGCAGGAATACCTCATTTCCAGGCAGTCTGCTTTAAAGGCACAGACCATATAGATTTGCTCATGAAATGATAGTCTACCTCAGCTTGTAAGCCCTCCCAGTGACATCACTCATGTCATTTCTCAATTAACAAAGCAGGAGACAATGAGAGCTCCCTAGGACGTGTCTTAAAATTCTTAGAAAGAATGTCAGGTTGGTGTTTTAATGTGCCAAACAAGTCTAATAACCGCACTTAAAGTACCAACTGAGGGGAAAAAAAAAAAAAGTAACTTGAAGGTCCCTGTGGCAGCCTGGACTCCAAATGTGGCAGGGTGAGGGGGTGGGAGGGAGACAAACAAGGAGATTCAGACATGCGGAAAGGCTCTCAATGGTGTCATTCACAGAGCCTGTGAGCAGAGCGTGCTGTTCATCAATGATACGGTTCCCACACTCGGCGGGGCGGGCAGAGTCAGGCACAGAGCTGAAGAAGGCTTAGGCAGAGCAAAGCAGGAGGAGGGGGAGAAGCTTCCACTCTAACAGCATCCAAACTACAGCCATCTCAGAGAAGGGTTTTCCTGAAGCTTCCCTCCTGCCATTTGAAGATCTTTACCCACTTAACACAGATTGGCTGAGTAATAATCATCTTCATAAAGATGTCTGGATTATTCTGGACAAAGAACACTAGCAATTAAGTATATTTAAATATTATTCTTCATTAGAATAAGGGTGATCCCAAGCATTTCACTTTTCTCTTGTTTTTGCTGTTATCACCATAACATTCATCTGTTTGCTTCGGGCTCACCATTTGAAATATAACAGTCTTAAAAGACAAAAATTGCAGCATTCGTACAGGTCAATATGAAATTTCAGACTTACAAGTTTTTTTTAAAGGAAACTGATTGGCCTTAATTAAAATGTGATTTGGAAGTTCTTCTACAGAGATTTTCAAAGCCACTACAATCACATAACGAAACACCTTTAGGTTCCCAGCACAACAGTAGAAGCTAAAAGAAATATTATCACATCTGATACAATGCCAGAGCCAGTCAAGGATCTAAAGTCAGGAACTGCTGCCAGGCGGGGGGGCTGGGGTGGGTTAGCGTGGAGGATACATCGTTTCCCGTCACAGTGAATTCATGGTCCGATTCACCGGCTAAGGAGAGGTTCACACATGCCACCAGACACTTACACTCAGTGCCACCTCTCCCTGCTCCTCCAGGGACAAAGAGGAAGGTCAGAATGGACTGAAACGGGGGGGCGGAAAGGGCCCTCCTGAAGGAGACAGACCTAAAGCCTAAAGGAAGTGTGGTATTTGTTTTGGCTAAAGGGTTTTACAGGGAGCAGAGAAATGGCCCAGAAAAAAAAAAAAAAAGATGGCATGTGTGGACAGGAAGGAAGGCTGCAGTGCCAGCACCTCAGCCCAGACAAGGATATGAAAATAATGGGAGAGACCTGGGGCTGCCCTCTATTAATGTCTGAATTAAGCAAAGGAAAGAATTCATATTGATTGCTAAGACTCTTTTTTCCCCCCAACAATTAGCTCTTTATATACTTCCATCTGGCCTAGGAAAGAAAAATCTTTTGTCTAGGATGCCATAGGTATGGTGCTGCCTCCCAGTGAGAATGAACTATGACCTTTGGTGGCCCCTTCAAGACCCCGTGATTCATGTTTCATGGAAAATATTGAGAAATATTCCATTAGAAATGAATCTGCTTTCACAGCATATTGTATGTTTCCTGTGTTTTTCTTCCTTCATTATCACCAAGGACATTCCCATGAAAGCAAAAACAAAAATCTCGGTTTTTTTCCCCCAGAGTAACAATATTCTTTACTTTGATTTGCTCTGAATTTCCAGAATGCCTTCTCAAGCATCACAATAAGCTTCCGGGGATTTTCTAGTGATGTCATAAATGTCCAACAGAGAAAATCATTACGCTAACAAATGTAAATCATTACTACAAGCAAAGGAGGTTGACCTCATACAGTGTAATTTCAAAGTTTCCAGGGAGACCTGCAACCAGCTCCTCGCCCTACTCCTAAGTCACAAGTCCCCATACCCCCCACCACCAGCAATCCTTAACCTGCTGGCTAGTGTTGAGATAGCAAAGCTACAAAACTGATAGTTTCAACCATGGCTTATGCAATGAGTATGACTTGAATTTCCAGGAAGGCCACTACCACCAACTGTTGCTCCATCCCTGCCAAAAAAAACCACTTCTCCATCTGCTGGCTGGTGTTGAAAGAGCATAACTAGAGCTTCATTCTCTTAACTTTAACCTTTGGTAAAATGCAAATACTTCTTTCAGAAGTTTCCATTACAGTAAAACTCAATTTCTGCTCCTTCCCTAACCAGTTCTCTATCACTGTACCTCTCTCCTTCCAGCACCTCAAGTAGAAGCCCCACCCACAAGTTCAGCCCAATCCTGACTTTGGACAGAAATAATTTAAGGATTTATAAAGCAATATTCCCTATATCAAACTATCCTGTTCTTACTTCTGTTAACAGGGTTCCTGTCTTACTCCAAGACCCAGCCTCCACTACCCATTTTTGCTCTGCAAACCACCTCCATCTTATCCTGGGGACCTAAGTTCTCATCTAGCATCCTTCCCAGAATCCTGCTACTCCAAGAATCGGAAGCCCTCTTGTTTTTGTCATGTGCTCAAGAAAATGGAGTTGATTTCAGTTCATGACTCCCTGACATAGTAAAGCCACAGAGCAGGGCAATAAAGAGCTCTGGTCCTGGGGCTTTCTCAGTGGCTCAGTGGCAAAGAATCTGCCTGCCAATGCAGAAGACATGGGTTCAATCCCTGACCAGGAAGATCCTACATGCAGCTGAGCAACTAAGCCTGTGTGCAACTATTGAGCCTGCGCTCTAAACACCGGGAGCCAAACTACTGAGTCCAGGTGCTGCAACTACCAAAACCTGTGCACCCCTAGAGCCTGTGCTCCAACAGGAGAAGCCACTGCAATGAGAAGCCCACACACTACAAGTAGAGAGGAGCCCCCACTCACCACAACTAGAGAAAACCTTGCGAAGCCACAAAGACCCAGCACAGCCAAAAATAAATAGAATTACTTGAAAAACAAGAGCCCTGCTCTTTCTCCCTATGTGACTGCAGCTGTGTGTTAACCTCTACAGGTCTCAGCTTCATATGTATCTGTCATACCCAATGAGAGAATACATAAGCCTAAAAGTTGAAAAATATATATACTAGCAATGATAAGGATGTTAATCACAACGAATTTACAAATATACTGCCTATTGCCTCATTCTATATTGATATGTTCTAGCCATCTGGAGTGAAGCATTTGCTCACTCACATTGGAACGCAAATGAAGGGGTCAATGAGGATACCTGGCCTGAGTGACTGCCTATTACATGTGAATGGCCAACAATGGGTCTGGACAAGGGTTCCTTCCAGTTCCGGCAGTTGATCCTGTTGTCCCAGTGCCTCCCAAGCCCTAGCAAACCACTTGGGGTGCCAGGTCCTTGTCCCTCTCATCCTGTCCTGTGTCATTTCAATTAGCTGGGCCAGCTACCAATATGTCCCAAATAAAGATAACCACAGCATCTGGGTGTTCAGAAGAGAATAAAGACTGAGAAGACTCAGAGGAAGCCAAAGATAAATGGCTCCACAATCCTTCTTTAGTCAACGGCATTGTTTTAAATCACTGAAAGGGGTGCCAGTGTCGCTTATCTCCAAGTAGCATCGTGAATAAATACAAAGCCCCCATTGTGGACAGAGCAATATACTTCCAAATTCCCTGCAGAGTAGATCAGTTACGAACATGAACTCAAAAGAAGTGAGGAAGAGGCTAACTAGATGAACTCACACACACACACACACACACACGCCCTCTTCAGACACCAAAAGTAAAAGCAGGTGGCAGGAAAAAGTGGATTTTATACAAGTTGGTCCACTCAGCAATTTGCTTCTTATAGATGCTATTACACGTACTCAGTTGCAGAGGGACACAGTCTTCCAGCCAGTACACTGGGTTCCAACCTTACTATGACCAGAAGCTCAACTATTCTCTTACTGAACTGGGAACGTCAGCTTCATCCTATGTAGGTGAAATAACTTTTCATCTAGTTTTTTCTAGTGTGTTCTTTTTTAAAGACACAGAGTGAATCTTGAGGTTTTTTTGTTGATAATGTTACAGTAATACCAGTAGGTAGAAGATTCTGTATCTTATACTATTTTAAAATATTTTCTTTCTTCTTCTGTCTGAAGTTCCTTTGTATGGTTTGGTTTGTAAATGGTTTAGAACACCGACGATCAATTTCATGGACACAACGATCAGCGAAATGCCATCAGAACAAATACCATTCATGAACGGCTAAATCATTTCAGATTAATTGCAACTGAAATGAGTTTTAATTTTTTTTCCTAAATTTTTGTTCTTATAGTTAAAAAAACAAGTAGTGAAGCTACACAGCAGCATACTCTGTTATGCGGGATAGAAAAAAATTAAGTTTTTCCATGTAGTTCACTATGGAAAACTAAAACTAAAGGGCATTTCCGTTCATTTTCTTTATATTTTGGTGAGCAAGCCCAAGTATTAAAAATAAGACCTTTGGGCAGATTTCAGTCTAACCAACAACCTAGTACTGAGCTCAATTACAGGCCAATTTACAATTTGTCCCATAATCCCAATAACTGCCAAAAAGCTATCACCAGAGTGTCCTCCTCCAATACAGTAGTATTTACAGACTAACTCCAGATCTGGGTTGGTCTTCCTACAGTAGAACCTCATATGGATCAGAGTACCTATGTCTCTCTCTCTTTCCAAAGTGAATGACAGAGAAGACGCACCAGTATTACACAAACTAGAATTAACTGAAACGGCCTAGGAGCAGTCCTTAAAGAACTACATTCAAGGAGCCTGGCTGTACCTGGAGTTTATTTAGATAAGATTCTGGAGAGCTGATGCAGTAATGGAATAGGACTTCTGGAGATCTTAGGAGGGGGTATCTTGCACACAGAAGAGACACGAACTACTGAAGGCAGAGGGTGCACTGTGGTGGGCAGCCTTGTAAAAGGGCCCCCAGTGATGCCTGCCTGCTAGTATTCACATTCTGTGTAATCACCGTTCTCAAGTGGGTTAGACGGAGTACTCCCTCTTGCCCTGTAGCTGTTGCTCCGATGAGGCCAGCGGTCATAATGTAAGCACCTCCATGGAGAGGCCACTTAGAAAGGAACAGACGGAAGCTGCCTACCACTAGCCCACAAAAAACCCTAAACCCTGCCAACAATCACTTAGGCGAGCCGGGAAACAGACTGACACTCAGACATGCCTCGGGGTTACTGCAGCACTAGCCCACGGATCTTAGTGTTTCCATAGGCCCAAAGCCACGGGACACAACTAAGCTGTACCTAAACTCCTGACCCACAGAAACTGTAGACAGCCAATGCTGTATAGGCCTACCAAATTTGAGTAACCTGTTACCCAGTAATAAATAACTAAGAGATATTTAGTATAGATTTTTACCTCCAAAGGCATCATTTGGATAGCATCACAGTATGTATTTGAAACGTTCATCTAACTTTAAAAAATACCTACTATTCTCTCCTGGAATTTTAAGGTCTCTTAAAAATCTCTGGATTTTTCAGGGGACCAAATTCCATAATACATGAAGACAATGCAAGCTTTTCCAAATTGATTTAATTCACTTAAAAGTCAATTAATATTCAAGACATTTAACTGTGTCACAGGCCCACTCAGCATTAAGGAGTCCCTAATAAAAAAAAAAAAAAAAAAAAAATCCAAGCTTCTAGAAAATCACATGCAGACTCAGAGATAAACTTTACTTCCATAAAATAATAAAGGAAATTTTTTTTATTAGAAAGCTAACAAAAAACTTCCTTACCTTGAATGCACTGCAGTGTTCCATCCTCTGCTCTGATTGTGAAAGTCTCACCTGGATTAACTTGAACAAGAATAACCTGCCAAAATAACACATTAATTTCAATTTTTTAAATTTATTTATTTGGCTGTGCTGGATCTTAGTTGTGGCATGCAGGATCTTCAGTTGTGACATGTGGGATCTAGTTCCCTGACCAGGGACAGAATGCAGGTCCCCTGCATTGGGAACACTGAGTCTGAGCCACTGGACCACCAGGGAAATCCTTAATTTTCAATTTAATACTACAACATCTGGAGTTTTCTCAACAGTTTCATTATATAAATTTATGTTTTAGACAAGAAATATATAGCACAGAATCTTGTATAAACATAAAACTTAGGAGATGTCTTAGATCTGGTTCAAATTTGATGGGGGATAAGTACACGCATTTGTATTTAGCTAAGTGTTTGGGGGGGGGAAAGTATCTATGTATAGGACCTGGAAATAGTAATGAACAGTATAAGCAGGACCCATCAAACACACAAGTCTTTAAATCTATTACCTAAATGTCTCTTTTAGTCATATAACATAGATATTTTGTTATCACAAGACAACTTCCAAGAGACTAAACCACTCATGCCACGGCAAAATATGTTCTTTCAAGAATCTCAGAATTTTAGTTCTAATCTCATTCAGTTACTTTAGATAACAAAAGGGGAAAAATAATTAATCTATATCTAAATATAAATGAGAGGACATAATCCGAGTTTTAAAAACTGTTGTTAAAAATCACCAGGTGCAAGTTTAACACTATTAAAATAATGACTATGTATTTCTAGAAAATGGAAGGATGTCAATGTCACATTCATATTCTTGGAGCAAGTCTGGGTCCTGTCTCGAAACCATCAAGCACACTGTTTCCTCTGTCTGCAATGCTCTCCCCTGCACCCCTTCATCTCTACCCTCTGCCCACCTTACTCATTCCTCCACCAGCCACCACTCATTTATCCTTGCCAGATTAAGGACTGGCATTTGACTCTCAGGACAGGACAGGTCTTGCACTATGGGTTCTCAAAAAACAAAATGAAACTCAGTTCCTTCCTAAAATCTATAATTCCAATTAATTGTCATCGCCGTCGCTGTTGTTGTAGTTCAGTCGCTAGGTCATGTCTGACTCTGCAGTCCTATGGACTGTGGCACACCAGACTTCCCTGTTGCTCACCATCTGCTGGAGTTTGCTCAAACTCATGTCCACTCAGTCAGTGATGCCTCCAACCATCTCATCCTCTGAACCCCTTCTCCTCCCAGCTGCTCTCAATCTTTCCCAGCATCAGGGTCTTTTCCAATGAGTCAGCTCTTTGCATAAGGTAACCAAAGAATTAGAGCTTCAGTATCAGTCCTTCCAATGACTATTCAGGATTGACTTCCTTTAGGATTGACTGGTTTGATCTCCTTGCTGTTCAAGGAACTCTCAAGTCTTTTGCAGCAGCACAGTTCAAAAGCATCAGTTCTTTGGAACTCAGCCTTCTTTATGGTCCAACTCTCACATTCATACATGACTACTGGAAAAACCATAGCTTTGACTACATGGAACTTTGTTGATAATGTGGTATCTCTGCTTTTTAACACACTGCCTAGGTTTGTCATAGTTTTTCTTCCAAGAAGCAAGCATCTTTTAATTTCACAACTGCAGTTACCATCCACAGTGATTTTGGAGCCCAAGAAAATAAAATCTGTCACTGTTTCCACTTTTTCCCCAACTATTGGCCATGAAGTGATGGGACCGGATGCCATGATCTTCGTTTTCTGAATGTTGAGTCTTAAGCCAGTTTTTTCACTCTCCTCTTTTTTACCTTTGTCAGAAGGTTCTTTAGTTCCGCTTTACTTTCTGCCATTAGGGTGGTAAAGGAATTATTCTTGTGTCTGTCTTTCCTTATAGAGCCTTAATCTAGGCTCTATAAGGGCAAGATTTGACACAGAATAAGTGCTTGAGAAATATTTTTACTGAATGAATAAATTTATAAAATTTATGGAAAACCACTGCAACCATTACTTTGAGAAATTAAGCTTTCATAATATGCAATGTTAAAAGTCAACTTTATTTACTATGGTGGTGGTGGTTGAGTGGCTCAGTCATGTCCAGCTCTTTGCAACTCCATAGACTGTAGCTTGTCAGGCTTCTCTATCCATGAGGATTCTCCAGGCAAGAATATTGAAGTGGGTTGCCATTTCCTTCTCCAGGAGATCTTCCTGACCCAGGGATAGAACCCATGTCTTCACCTTGGTAGGCGGATTCTTTACCACTAAGCCACCTGGGCACCCCATATGGGCCATAATTTATATATTTCTAAAAACTATTTATTAACATCAAAACCATTTTATCTTTAAAAGCTAAACCTTTAAAGTCTATGTATTTTGCTTATACTAATAATTCCAGGAAACACTGTTGGGATATTAAAACATTTTTAACCTGGAAATACATTAACTAGAAAAAACAAGACCATTCAAGGAAAAGCAGTACAAGTTTCATCCCTGGTGCTTCTTGTTATCTTGAATTATAATAGTTATTTCAAGGCAATTTATTTTTCCTGTACAGTAACTGTGTCAATAATTTTTCAGTCTTAAGCATTCAAATCCTCACCAATGTAAACACACTGTGCCATTTTAAGAACTCAAAAGGAAATCCTTCCTGATCTCTATGGAGTGATTAAGACATTTTCATTGCTTTCTTGAAACTGAATTTTTAAAGTCATTCCTAACATGAAAATATTTTTGACTTAACTTTATTTCTATGTACACATAGAATATAACTCAACTACAGGGGAATAAAACAGTCCAAATACATCACTGAAACAGAGCAGAAGGCATCTGCTTTGTGTTTAAGCCTCTAGAGATAGGTCTATGAGATATGCCTGTCGAATTATTCAGTTAGAAAAAAAAATAAATCTGTGAACACAAAGACTATGACCCAGATATTCTCTGACAATCTTAAATGCATATACTCTTTTCCACTACACTCATAGCTGTCAGACAACGTGTCCTAAATGCTAGTTCTAAAAGTACAATTCACCAGTAATATGGGAAGTCCCAGGCAAGAACAGGCTATCTGAATTGAAGCATGTTCCAGGTTCTATCACATTATCTGCTTATCATATTGCATGCAAAGTGTCTGCAGCAGTTTCTCTGCGGTTGCCGACACCGGGCCACATCTCATGGAGTGGTTTGGAAGCAGCCAGCCTCCAAAAGCCATTTATATGCCTTCCCCTTGCTGCTCCCGGGAGGCCCATTCCTGACCCCCAAACATCTCTACAGGGAGAAAGAGGAGAGGTAAAGGGCTTGCAGATATCCTATTAAAATCTCTCTCTTCAAATGTTTAGTTACTGTAATTTTCCCTGCTGCTGTGTTTCTATGGCAACCAGATTATAATCTACCAAGTTACCTCAGAAACCAGGCAAATCTCCTGTGTCCCAATATCAATTTTTCTTAGCACGAGTGAAAGTCATTATTTGAGCAAACCGTATTCATCTTGGCACCGAGATACTTTAAAAGAAAGCATTTTATTATACTGAAGCGGACTGACCACCGCGCTGTTTTTGCTGTCAATAAAGCAGATATAAAAATAAACTTTTGACACACATCAGCCCAGTGATCTCCCCTAACCAGAGACATGAATGAGATGGCGGCAGCAGGCCTTGCATCATGTGGCCCTGAGGAGCATGAGTCACACCGGCAGGCTCCCTGGCACTTAACCTTTTGTATCAAACAAGTCACTTCGTCTGTCTGTCTGTCTCTCTCCCCCTCTCTCAATCTGTCTCTCCCCATCGCCCACACCTCCCTTCCCTCCTCCTTTCTTTCTTTAGCCACAAAGCAGACATTACAGTTACAAGTTCTCTTAAATACAGAATGTGAAACATAACATCACTGTCCAAACCTCATCATTTTTTGCCCACTTAGTAAGCATTTCCTGCTTTTCCAAAATCAGCACTAAAACAAGTCATGCTGTATTCTGTGTCTTGTCAGAGGAGAAGGGGGAAAAAAAGAAGATTTTTTTTTTAACCACGGATAGATTTTTTTTTCCCAGAGATGTTAACATAGAGCCATGTTAATCAAAGACATATTTCAGGCTACTATTGTTTTGTCAGATCTGTTTCAAATCCCTTAGTGCTACAGGAACCAAGCAGCCCAAAAAAACCAAAGGCAGTTCATTAAGGTTTACTGAAAAATAAGTGACCATTCTTCCAAAGTCTAAAGAAACAATACAACAAGAGGTAGAATTAACATAACTAAGCAAAAGGCTAAACAAAGCATCCTGGGAAAGCTTCACCCAGCAAGACAACTGAAGCAGGTATAACATCTTTCTTTAAAGGTATAAATCTAAATAGAACTCTGTTTCTAACTCACCAGAAGAGCAAAAGGAAAGCTACTTTTGCATTTTAAATTTTGGATGGCTGATTAACCAGAAGATAATCTCCTGGAGGCAAATTCCTAATTTTTGCCTCAAATAAAATACTGCCAGGCACCCAACTTAAATCATCACTGCCACATATGTGTTCATCACCAAAGCTCCTGCTCGGACAGTAGTACTGACTGACCAAAGATGAAATGTTACATTTGCAGTATTTTCAAGGGTTAAATTCCATACCTAGTCAAGATATAAACAGTGCTAGGAAATCTCGTTTCACTTTCAGAGCTTTTCCCACTTGCCACATTCTGTGAAGCTTGTCTTACTCTTAGCCGTTTCATGTATGCATGAACATTCTCATGTAGAGCAGTTATGAATATCCAACAGACATCTTAAGAGAGAAAGGAGTATTACAACCTAAAAGCTGCAAATGAATTCCAGCTAAGGACAGACTCTACCCAGGAAGATCTAACAACTTAAAAAGTGACCTCTGACTCCATGAAAGGAATAGTAGTACCTTCCTTCTGAACACACACACACTCGCACACACACGCGCGCGCGCACACACACACACACACACACTTCAGATTCTCAAACTCCAGAAAAATCCTGGCAAGCTTCACCCAGGCTCTTTCGTTCAACCCAAAGCATCCATCATGACACACCGTTGAGACTCTGGTCTCTGTGTCAAGACTGCAGCTGGCCTCCAGCAAATCTGAATAGTAGCATCATTTGATTTTTGAGTTCTGTCTCTTTTACGAAAAGGGAGAGGATGACCTGCAAATGACTGACAATCACCTTTGTGGTAATAACATAAACAAAGAAAATGTCCCAGGATTTAAAACATGAGCAGTTTAACTGGAAGGTCCTAGAAGATAATAGGAAAGTACTGACTCACCGGCTCGCATGTCCCACCTGAAGCCTGAATCCAAAGCTGGCAGGAAAAGAACATAGAAGAACAGGGAGCCTCCAAGGATACTTACACACTAGTTCAAGGCAAAAAAACATCCAGACTTTAAAGATGGGAAAACGGAGGCTTAGAGGATAAGTAACTTGTCCAAAGTCACAGAACTACAAAATGACAATGAGCACTGGAACCCAGCCCTGCCTGACCAAAATGCATGCTTTTCTCTCTACCCACATAGCATCTCCTCCTCCTCCACAACAGGTGTGGGTTTCGCAGAGTTAGTTCTCTAGAGAGACGCTTCAATAAATGGCTACAAGGAGAGAAGGCATTTAACTGGATCAAAAGCATGTCCCCAATGACAGAGGACAAGTTCTCTTCTAGGAAATCTGTGCTCACTCCCTGAGGCAAAGCCTGTTACCCACAACATGGTAGTCGGGTGGTAAGGAATCCATCCCTTAACTAACAACAAACAGTTGCCTTTAAACTGGGCAAGATTTATTCTCATAAAGTCATTGTCAAGTCCTTGAATTCCCTTAGAAACCTAGGAGAAATCAATAAGCTATTTGATTAGCACCATCATTAGGTGCCATTTCTCATGACCTAATAGGCATAAGAAAAATAAAAGATAACTCCTGAAAAAGACGGGGTCTTGAGCTTCTATACTTCTCAAAAATCACCTGTCATTAACAAAAAAGACAGGAACGGATGAACAGGTAACCAAGGAAAGAGGAGTTAGATGAACCACGGAGAACATTTTAACGCACTGAAATCACACTAGTGTCTGCTGAAAATATATACACTTGACCTTGAACCCTCTGCACAGTGAAAAAAATCTGCATATAACTTTACAGTTGACCCTCCACAACCCTCCGCAGCATTACATTTATTTAAACAAATCTTTTCCATTTTATTGATTCCTGGTAGCTCAGCTGGTAAAGTATCTGCCTGCAATGCAGGGGACTCCAGTTCGAATCCTGGGTCGGGAAGATCTGCTGGAGAATATATTTTCACAGAATTGTTGAGTACCCAAAAGATAATTCTTCCTGCTTTAGCTGAAATAATTATGTTCACTGAGAACAACATTTGATTCCTGTCATCACCATTTCAGGGTCAATTCTTATTAAAAATATCCACCACATGAGGTAAAACCATTTCCTACCCCTCAATTCCATCCACGCACCCCATATCTCCAAGCTGGGCTCTGGCCACACTGATGGGGAATCAGCAACTTGGACCACTTTTCATCTGATGTGCTTTGCACAGTAAATCTTGCATGTCATCCTGCGTTTAGAGCCAGCTACCTCATGTCTGGTTTTTGGTTGGCTGACGCAGAGCAACGTGATCCACACTGACATGCTAACTGATGTCACACCCCTGGCTCGGATGGTAAAGAACCTGCCCGTAATGTGGGAGACCCAGGTTTGATCCCTGGGTCCAGTAGATCCCCTGGAGAAGGGGATGGCAACCCAGTCCAGGATTCTTGCCTAAAGAATTTCACAGATGGAGGAGCCTGGCGGGCTACAGTCCATGGGTTTGTATGAGCGACTAACACCCTTCTCTGGTAAACTGTGCACTGAACTTCATAGACAATTCTACTGTGGAATCTCAAGGCCACCAAAGAAACATATTTAACTGCCTACATTCGTAGTATTCTACCATTTTTAAAACTCATTTCAATGTTAGCCATGTCATTTATTGAACACTGTTCTTCCCCCACTAAGACATAATCAAGAAATGATGTGCCCATGAGGAATGTTCTCATTTGTATAACTAACAGAAAATCAGTTCCCAATATTTTGTCTTTAAACAGTCTAGAATTAACTTTTCTTATTACATTAATACTATTGCCTTATATCTTGTTCCCACTAACATAAGATTAGAAATGAATACAAATACATAATATTCTATGGTTTTGGAAAGACTCTGAGTTAGAGACCTTAGCCTTTCCCTGCCTCTGCACAGTACATTATCATCACTTATTCAGGCCATGCTTTTGTACTGATTAAACTTATTTAAAGCAATACTTAATGTAATTATTGAAATCCTGATCATTCAACAAATATTTGCTGAGTAGTTACTATGTACTAGGCACTTTATTAAGCACCAATGATTCTAAGATGAGAGAGATAAAAGCTGACCCCTATTTGTATATTGGTGCAAAAGTAGAAAACACAGTTAGCTGTTTAAAAAAGAAAATGATTATTTACTATCAAGCGCTCTGGAAACTGAAGAAACCACTAAGATGTCAGGAAAAGTCACAATTGGAAGTGACTCTAAAAGGGAAAAGGAGAAGATAACAGAGAACAATCACACAGCACAAGCACTGAGCGGTTCGCTGCATTTAGAATTAGAGTGTGCTGGAGAAGGAAACGGCAGCCCACTCCAGGGTTCTTGCCTGGAGAATCCCAGGGACGGCGGAGCCCGATGGGCTGCCGTCTGTGGGGTCGCACAGAGTCGGACACAACTGAAGCGACTTAGCAGCAGCAGCAGAGAACTCCCATGCGGCTGTAAAGGCATAAGCAAGTGGCAGAGGGGTAAAAGGTGAGACTGAAGAAGCAGGCCAGGCCCACCTCAGAAAAGTCTTTGTTTGCCCTGCTTGAAAGTCTGGACTTATCCTGTGAGCAGAATTTTCCAGTAGGAAAGCAACATGGCTAAGGAACTATGAGAGCAGTGAGAAACTCAAACATCTCTGAGATGGGAGATACCGGACCCACAGATTCCAGCAAAGATATTAATTAAACATCCAACTGTGACATAATTCAGGGGTTACACAGTTCTAAGTAAGAGTTTTCAAAAATAACCAATGGTTTAACCTTTAAATATGACTATCCAGATCACAGGACTCGCTGCTGAAGAGTTCTGCCCTCCCTGTCAACACCACGCTATCTCTGATTACAGAGGTGAAGTCATGGGCATGGCTCTCCCAGACGTAACTACTTGATTTTTCCTACTTCCTGTCACTCCCTCTAATTCTGTTATCCAACTGGGATTCTGTCACTTCCATTTCCACCACTCCTATCACTGATAACTGAGGGGCCTTCACAGCCTGTCCCTCTCATGTCTCCACCTCTTCCTAGACGTTTTCTCTTATTTCTTCCCTTTGGTTTCTTACTCTAAAAAGCTAATCCCCAAAGCACTCATGAAGCAGCCTAGCAGTCCTTTCCTTTACTTCAAGTCAACTCATCAATCCAACAATGTTGTCCGCCTACTACGCTGCTGGCTGATTTGCTGATCAAAAGGAAAGGAGGACTAATAGGGNATTCAGCAGGATACTTAAGACCATTAAAAAGCTTAAAGATGCTATCCAGACTGAAGATTTCAAGGCAAACAGACTTGAAAATGCTCTTCAAAAATGTACTGCTTTAAGATTTTCCTCTCTAGATTGTAGTGCCAGAGCATCGTAAGCAGCTGTTGGAAAGCCTGATGCACTTACACTCAGTCTTGGAAGAACGACATCCCTGAGTGCATCACATACCGACTTGCACAAATGAACAGATTATTCCGACTCTTCCCTCACTCTGCACCCAGTCCAAATTCAGGACTGACACTAGGCTATGCAGACAGCAAAGGAAAACTGTGACAACGATTTTCCAGCCAGCCCCTCCCTCCTCCTCGCAAGCCCTCGGCACACACAAGCGCGCAGCAGATTCTACACACGTCTCTAGCTCGGGCCAGTTTATGCACCATGACATCAGCGCAGTATAACGAGCCAAGTTTAAACTCCATCTGGGACAAATAACGTCCAGGCACACTGTGACTTCTTTTGTTTATATACACTGACTAAATATGTCTTGGTGGTAAATGAACTTAAGATTTATTTCCCAAGGCCTCCAAACAATATTCTACACCCCTGAAGCACCTCCCTGCCTCCAGTGCTCTTTCCAAGGCTATGCGTAAGTGATTTTTAACAGAACACATGATTTTGAAACATATAATTAACATCTTGAGGACAGTCAAAGTCCAAGCAGGCCTTCATCAATCTGAAACAAAGAAGATGAGGAACTCACTAGCAAAGGGGTGTGGTCTCACAGCACAAACGCTACGTGACACCTAATTTTGTATTCCCCGTGAGAACAAGAATGAGCAGAGGTGAGACACTTCAGAAAAGCTCATAGAGTGGTTTCTTTTTGAAGGATAAACTTAAATGATGTTTTTCAATTCTGGCATTACTTAAGAGAAATAATTATAAATTCAGAAATGAAACAAAAAACAATCTAATAGGTTCAAGTCTTATAATAAGTTTTTAGATTTCTTAAGACACAAAAACTGTGCCTCAAGGGTGATGTAATTTTTGAATGGAAAAGAAAGGCGGGGTTTGGAAGGAAAAGAAGGCAGACAAAAGTCCTTTCCTTGTGCCCAGGCTTGGCAAGCCCCTGCCTCTTCTCTCTGGTCACCACCATCTCCCAGCAGGTGCTGATCCCAGAGGAAACTGCTCCCCTATGGCTAACCTCAGGGAAAGAACCACTCCCTAGGGAAAGAAAGGGAGCTACTCTGATGACCTGGGCCTGAAATGACTTCAACCCCACCTCTTCCTCCAAACTTAGCTGGTGCCTCCAGGCTTCAGACACAGTCACCCCAGCTTGGTTTGCAACTCTGAGAAGCTCCACAGCCAGATTCACTGCCATCTTTCAGGGGTTATGTGAAGGAAATTTAAGGTAATAGCAGGAATTCTCTTTTTTGCAAGCCTTACAACTTACTACTACACAAAACCCAGTCCCATGTCTCTCCTGACTGTTTACCTGAACAAAACAACAGAGATACACCTAGTCCAAGCAATACCACCATTCCTGGATGGTAGGACATCAAGGACTCAAATCCCAGTCCTATGATTTGCCAGGTGCAAAGTACGTAAGCTTTCTCATCTGTGGTTCTGTCTGTAAAAATGATCACCACCTTACAAGGTGTACGTTCACTGGAAGAAATAATATATAAAAGTGCTTAGCACATCATAAGCCTCAAATAGTTACTATCCATTCCCTCTACCACACAGAGAACAAAAAAATGAAAATATCAAATGGAATTCTCTTGGGGAGTTCTCTGGCGGTCCAGTGGCTGGGATTCAGCAATTTCACTGCCATGGCTTGGGTTCAACCAGGCCAAAAAACTAAGATCCCCAAGCCATACAACACAGCAGCTCCACCACCAAAAAAGTCAGTCGGTCTTTCCAATAACTTAACAAATAACCACGCAACTAAAAGTTGAGCATAAAGTTGAGACAAAAAACCTTCCGGTGATCAGAAGTAACATTAAAAAGTAACATTTAAGTTTGAAGTAAATACCAAAAACTTGTAGTCAGATCCTTGGCATTCTTTCAATGCCAAAAAATATCTGACCTTTAATATATCTTTTACATTGTTAAGACACTTCTCTGGAATGTTACAAAACATGTTAGCCCACATTTCCCCCATGTTCTTAAAATAATGGTTGAAAAATGAGCCACTGCCTCCCTGCAAAGCGAAAGCCTACACTGAGTATGGGGCTTCTCTTCAAGTCTCCCTAATGGAGCCTCCTCAAAGTTCCAAGGCAGCTTGAAGCAGCATGGTGTAGATCGGCAGGTGATAAAAAGTGCCCAACCCTGAGTAAACCACTTTAAAAATAAGAAAACAGAAAGTCTGAGAAGTAAACATCCATAGATGTGAATACCCATCTATTAAAGGATGATGTCATCCATTACTCAATTCCACTCTCAGTTGATTCCCTGGTCTTTAAAACAGATATTATTCACAGAGTATATATTAAGCCTAAGGTCTAATTTCTCAATGCAAACATTTCATGAAAAAATATGGATGCCATTCCTTTGTAATTCATATCCTATTCACATTTTACACCACACTTACTTTCTATCATGACTAAAGTTGCAAATAAATGATTAAGAAACAGCCATTCTATAAGGATGCTTTTTATACAGCCCTTTTGCCAAGGTGATGAGAATTAAGATGGATTTTAAATAGATGTACTCTGTCAATGCAAAACAAATCAGAAAAGATAAATGAGCTGGATGACTCTTAGCTACTAAACAACATCACTAACAAAAGCATGTGTGTCACAGTTTTCCCCATGAGCTAGAATGACAGCTCGATATTCCAATATACGTGAAGACCAGAGAAACTTCTATCCAAGAACATTCTTCAGGGCGAGTTTCTCTATCCACTTAGAAAACATAAGAACATTGTAACAACTCCTAAAAATTAGAAGTTGTGAAACACAACTGGATAACAAGTCCATTTCTCTACATCTAAGGTTTAGCTCAGAAGGACTGATTTCCACTTTTTTAGAAACTCAGCTCGCCCTTGAAAAATGCAGAGCTTAGGGCCACCAACCCTCCACGAAGTCAAAAATCCGTCTGAAACTTATAGTCAGCCCTCTGCGTTCGCAGATCCTAGGTATCCTCAGTAATACATCTGCAGACTTAAGCCATGGTGGATGGTATATTCTATAATACTTACTACTGAAAAACATATGTATAAGTGGGTCTGTGAAGTTCAAGTCTTCTGCTATTCAAGGGTCAATCTGACCCCCCAAAATGAAACCAAATAGCTCCTACTTTCTGCTCTCTCTGCTTAACTAGTTCCCTTGTCACTTGCAAAGCAGAAACCCTTGGCAAAGTCATTTTCTAAATGTAGATGTCCAATGCACACCTCCTACACTGCAAGGGGCAAGGAATGGGCAAAAAAGAATGGATCCAGGTCAAAGGATTCTAGTTAATGGTTGTGCTAAGCACACACTGCACATAAAACAGATATCCTCTCAGCAGTGCTCTATCGGATGGTTGCCTACTGAAGAAAAAGGCCCAGGGCTGAGAGGCACTACCCGTGCAGGCATGAACACTCGAGTGGTGCTGAACTGTCTCCTCTGGAGGCCCACCATAGTTCAGCTTCGATTCACTACAACAGCAGAGCTGGCTGGGAGATTACTAAGAGGGGTACCTAGTTCTGGTCAATTCCAATTTAAAAGTAATCTAAGACAGTGAAGCCCCCAGATTACCTACATACAATACTAGGATGCTTCAGCAATGGGTTCCGTGGGAGGCTGTTTCCTTTTTGCACCTGCATTTGGAATCTAGATATTACTGCTGCTAACTTACGCAGCTTGCTCACTACTGTCCTGTTTGGAAATGTAATGTAGATAATTTTTATACAGTCATATTTTTAAGTCAATCATTTGGACCAAAAAAGATGAGTCTGCCAACATAAAAACGATTATGTGGAAACATATGTCTTCACACATTCTGGAAGAGAACAGTCCCATCTTTTTTTCCTCTGTGTGTGTGTACACATATATATATAATTTTTACTGTACTTTAAGATATATCAATGGTTATATGACATCCAACATGACAAATATGCATTTTAAAAAANTGTGGAAACATATGTCTTCACACATTCTGGAAGAGAACAGTCCCATCTTTTTTTCCTCTGTGTGTGTGTGTACATATATATATAATTTTTACTGTACTTTAAGATATATCAATGGTTATATGACATCCAACATGACAAATATGCATTTTAAAAAAATAGAAATTTGAGGTTGGAAGTCTATCAAATGTAGTTTTATTCAAAGAGAAAGTCAATAGAGAAATGATTCAAATAAAAACGCCTCATCTAGGTAACACCAGGGAAATTTTACATTCAAAAAATTCTATTTTAATAAGTACCTAAGGAAGATGCAATTCTTGGAGAAACTGTAAAAAATATTGAAAACACAAGTATTTGCATGTTTATCCCTTTGACTGCTGATACCCTGCATCTGTGTTTAATGCCCCCTAACCAGTTTGTAAACAGTAAAACCACGGCACTTGGTCATTTCTTCTGCCCTTCTGTGCTTTGATGAGTGTTCAATNGTGCAATTCTTGGAGAAACTGTAAAAAATATTGAAAACACAAGTATTTGCATGTTTATCCCTTTGACTGCTGATACCCTGCATCTGTGTTTAATGCCCCCTAACCAGTTTGTAAACAGTAAAACCACGGCACTTGGTCATTTCTTCTGCCCTTCTGTGCTTTGATGAGTGTTCAATACGGCACTGACTGGGGACTCGAATACTGTTCACTGAGAAGCAGAGGCCAAATAAAACAGCACATGGGTCCAAAGTTGTAAGACATATAACTGAAATCCTTCTACATAGCTACATGAGCCAGAGTCCATACTACTTCATTTTACAAGTTATATAAGGAAAGGAGAAAACTAAGAGACTTAAAATCACTTCATCAGTAGGATACAATAAGTGTGCCTGAAAAATCTTAAATAGTTTTGCTTTTAAAACCCAGTATGTGTGAGTACAAGAAACAATTACAAAGCTTAAAAAAAAAAAATGGTAAACAATTCCCAGGTTGCAAGTTCGGCTGACCACAGAGCCCAGGCAGGTTTGGGAACTGAGTGACGTGGACAAAGTGGGTGGCTGCTACTGTGGGTCCGTCAACTTTTGCCAAGTAGGATGACCAGCCCAGTTACCAGATCTTCTGGGATTTTTAAAAAACAGAAAGATCCAGAATTTTGTGTAGATCTTCCCATTTGTAAAGATTGGCACCTAAATATTTATTTGTTAATCATAAAGCTTTTTTTCTTTTTTAATGCCTGTATGAAAAATGTAATAGGTAGCCAGTTTTTAAGCCCTGGTTTAGATGAAGTAAGTTTGTTCATTTTGTTCATCCTTCATATACTCTGAAGGACTTACTGAATGCTATCTTACTGAATGCTACCTCACTGAATGCTACCTCAGGTGCCAGGTACAGCATGACCAAGAGACAATCCCTGCTGCTCTGAAATTTAGAGTGCAACCAGACGGTCAAACACTGCACTACGTTGAAAACAATCATAATGTTAAAAGCACCAGAAAATTTTAAATTGCTGTTATTTTGCAGTGCAACCTCGCCACGCCAGTGTTTTTTCTTAATTCTCTCCTTTTTGAAGGCAGCTCTATTTCCACCATTTGAAGGATACTGACTGTATCTTGTATCTTATTATTATTGCCTTTGGCTAATTAAATTCTGAAGTATCTCTCAACCCAGACAGCTCAGAGCTGTCATAATTACATATCATAGGTCATAATTACTGTGAGTGCCACATATAACCCCCTCCTCTGCATGGCATCCACATTTTCCTTCACGAGACAGAGATTATACACAGGCTATGCCTTTTCGGAAGGCTTTGTAGTGAATAGAGCTGGCAACCCTAAGGCAGAGAGGACTGTAAAATCAGACCACAGACCTGGAAAACTCAGACTTTTTTCCTTTTTACAGTTCAGAGGAAGCCCTCAGAAATGTGGGCAGCTGTCTGTACTGCTAAAAAGCATTTGGTTAAGGGTGCTCACGGTCCTCACCTCCACAGAGCTGGAAATTGTGAGGGACAGAATCAGGAAGCCAGGAGTGGATCTCCAGACTGGATGCACAGAGGACACACAGATTCTCTAGAAAGAATACTGAAGGGCAAAGTTTCTAGCAAAGAGATTCTAGAATGCATAGATACAGTTTGCTGGGGGCGTCACTAATATTACTTCTCCACTGATTATGCTATCCCTACAGAGTATTCACATTTCACATGGCAGAAACTGATTACATGATATGCAAAGCTTGAATAACTTCCAGCGTGATACCTCAGTTCAGGCTCAGCCTCCCCACAGACACTTCTCCTTGCCTGGTGTGTTTTCCTGCTCGCCTCTCCCGTTCCCTACCCCTCCCTGGATGCTCCCAAGACACTGATACATTCTGCAACCCAAGCACTTCTCCCCTGGTCTACACATGTGTAAATACAGCCTCTTTTTTTTGTACACCACATTCTGCTCCCCAACTAGACTGTTTATTCCTTTAGGGCAAAACCAGTGTCTTATTCAGCTTGTGTCACCAACACCTAATACAGTCCTGCAGAGAAGACGTACAATAGATGCTTATGCAGATGAACAAATCTGTTATTCAATCACTCCTTAATTCAGTCATAAATCTTACCCTTTCACTCCACCTTTCCACCCCAAATCTCAAAGAAAAGAGGCTGACAATCTTGACACGAGAGGCCTTCTAACTGTGAGTAGTAGAGAGAATGTGAATGGCAGTTTGCATCAATAATTTTCTTTAAACATTTGCACAAGTTACACATTCCTCATAGGCAGTGATGCTAAACAGTCTGATCCAAAACTGCGCTTCCCCATGTTGGGTTTCCCAAGCCCAGCATTTGAGCAGCCTAACTTTTTCTACCTGCCAGCTCAAGCCCCTGCCTCTAAATAGGGGGTATCATAAAATGAGACGTTATCTAATATTATTCAGCAATAATATTTTAATTGCAGTCTCATTCTCATTTGAATATCGTTTTCCAGGGCAAGGCTCCCAAGAGCCTTTTATTCATTTTTCTACAGCATACTGACACTGATCCTCTTTCTGCATCCCCCTGACACGGTGGCCATCCGCATGTTTAAGAGTAAACCTGTGTGGTGAGAGGATCTGAACTACTGATTGCAAGAAGGGAGCTGTCAGGGGAAATGTTATTAAGAAGGTATCAACCTGAACAGAAAAGGTCACTGGACCAGTAGGAGAAGTACGTTTGATGTAGAAGACATGCTGATGATAAGCACCATCTGAACAGGGAACATTTTAACATATTTAATTTGCTGCTGGAAATGTATACTCAGAAGAATGCACTGGGAAAACTCTGGCTGCATATGCTGTCTAGAGGAAACAAAGGCTTTCAAAAAGAAGAAACCAAAGGGGGAAAACCTCACTCCCAATGAAATGACATGCTAAATGCTGATCGACCGAAACAGGCACAAGTCAAGACAACTGTCCATGACTGAGGTAACTGTAACCTCCTGTCTTCCAAGGAATGCTTATTAACAGGATATCCCAGAAAAACAGTTTTCTGTTTACATTTAAGGAGATCTGCTATCTGAAAAAGAGGCATGAAGAAAGCTCATTAGATGTTAATATTCAGGAAACTTAAAAGAAAAAAAAAAGCATAATATAAGAAATAAAGATGACAAAACACGCTTCAGGTGCTCTCCGTGTGCTGAATTCTTAGTTAGGACAAGGTGCATCTAACTCTATCCCCACCCCACTGACCTATCGATATGCACATGAGAGGTATCACTAAGAATATACACAAAGTGCATGCCACCATCATGTAGGTCTGCCAGTGTCGCAGATTAAATAAGCAGATCAGTCAATGCTATGTGAACACTCTGTTCTTAATCTAATGGTTTCTTTATTTACCTGACAGCTGCTGTAATTCTTAATAGATTATTAAAATATTAAACCAACAAAACAAGTTGGAAATCAGGCTGATGTTTATTCTTTCATGCTCAAAACAAGCTGTTACTTCTTAAAATTTCCAAAATGTGCTGAAAGTTCATAACAAAGGTAGTTAATACACTGTTAGGTTCTAAAATGTTATGTGTGAAATGCAATATTTTGACTACTGAAGGACATTTCACTGTAATTTATATAGCTGCACACAAAAACTCAGGTGGAAACCTAAGCTTTACAACTCAAGAATAATATGTGGTTAGGCATATTAAGGGAAGTAAACTTTATTTAGCTACACTGATCTATTTAGAGGTAGAAGAAATTATAGTGAGACAAGAGGAACCAAATATGAGGAAGCGCAGTTTTGGATCAGACTCTTCAGCATCACCGTCTATGAGGAAAATGTAACTTGTACAAACATTTAAAGAAAATTATTACTGCAAACTGCAATCCACGTTCTCTCTACTACTCACAGTTAGAAGGCCTCTCGTGTCAAGACTGTCAGCCTCTCTTCTTTGAGATTTGGGGTGGAAAGGAGGNAGCTGCCCACTCCAATATTCTTGCCTGGGGAACTCCAGGGCCAGAAGAGCCTGGTGGGGTTGCAAAGAATTGGCCATAACTGAGCGACTCACTTCACTTCCCATGGCACGTGGATTATATCTCAGTAGCGCTAGTAAGTAAGTTCTTTCTATCCACTTTGTATATTTGTGACTGTTATTCTTGCTCATTTCTTCAGTTGATGATATACTTTAAATCTGCATTCATAATTGAGGATGGCTTTTCATTTTAAGAAAAGAATCATCCTTTTCCTGCTACGTATACAATATGACAAACCTAGGTTTCAACCTTAAGTGACTTCTGATAACGAAAATTAACAGTGTTTCTTAGTTAGAGCCAGAACAGAGCAGAGAATCTTGCCAAGAACTCATCTTAATTAAATCCAGAAACCAACAGGACAGATATCAGGAGGAGGAGGGCTGAGGGGACTGAAGAGCTTTCTCATAACTGTGGTGGTTCTTTTGCATATATAAAATGTTTAGAATGTCCTCAGCACAGCTGCAAAGTATTAAGAACACTGTAAACACATACACGGTAAGCTTCACTAGATACACTCCTGACAGAAATGCAGAGGGAGAACCCAGGGCCAGCGGGCAGCTCTTTAGGACGGTACAGTGTGAGAGGTGGCTCCGGCATCTCACCCTGTTGGTCTGACAGGATACTATCTGCAAAGTCTGTCACTAAAGTCAGCTTGGTGCCTCCACATGGTCCTTGTAAAAAGTATTGGCCTCAAGGGACAACACAGTTAAAGTCTCAGAAAACATGTACAGACTTTTCCCTCTGGTGTGCCCCCTGCATCCTGATCCTTTCATACAAACCCATCTGAGCATCGTACGGCACTTCCAAGTAGCAAACGCCAGCAGGCGCCCCAGGCAAGAGCTCAAATCTCTGGCAGCTTCTGACTCTTGGATCCTCATTTTCCGTCCCTGTTCTTTTTGGTGATCCCCTCGCTCTGCCTCTCCCCCACCTCTCTCTGGTATTCCTCCATCATTTTTGGTTTTGCTTGCTCCTTGGGCCTTAGCCTTCCCCTTGAGCCTTAGCCCAGGTTCCACACACAGGCCTTAAGGTCTACCACAGTCAACTCTGACACAACTAAATGTCAGGACCCAAAGGAAAGAGTGAAGGCTTGAGGGAATGAGGAACACACAGAATGGGGGCTCTGGGGACAGAAAGAGGCAAAAAAGAGGCACACAGGCCACTCACTGTCTCAGCTGAGCCACAGTGACATAGAAGCAGCATCAAGGCCATGATAAACCTCGGGCTGTTCCCGCTGAGAGGAATATGTCAAACACATTCTGCCCAATTAACAGTTGTTCCCCATTAAGGGAAATTCAGGGGTAATATCAATCAACAGCTTGGCCCACACAACCTAAACGCCTAAACGTCAATGCTTCTAGCACAGACATATTTGCAAATTAGAAAGACTGAAACATTTCCTTCCAATGAGATTTATTTACAGTATGTGTACCCTGGCCTGACAAAGCTTGATGTTTGTGACTGTGTATAAAACAGATTAACAAGTTTTCCCATTTCTTGGCTTTATAGAAAGCTTCTTAGGTGAAATGAAAACGTGATCTTACTAACCTATATTATTACGCAGCTTCCACTTAAGAGCCGAGGTGGATATGCAGAGCGGAAGGTACTACACGGCCTTCCAAGGAAGGCTAGCCTTTTCAGTCTCTGCTTATTTCTGGGAGCAAAGGAGTTTACTTCTGAAGGGAAAACTGGAAAATTCTAAGGGTTCTGTATGCTGGCCTATAAACTACAAACCACTACTCTAAACAAGATGAATTACAGAAACAAGGGAGAAATCATCAAAACACAAAAGTGGTGCACAGCTACGCAGATGGTGGTCTCAGGTCTCCCAGGTACACACGCAAAACGGAAGCAAGAGACACCTGAGAGGCCCGAGTTGGTTTCAAGTTTAGTCACTTTGAATACCTTGGCCCACTTCCCCCCCCCCCTTTTTTTTTTGAGGCACGTGGGATCTTAGTTCCTCAACCACTGATTGAACCAGCGCCCCTAGAAGTAGAAGCGCTGAGTCTTGACCATGAACCGCCAGGAAGTCCCAACTAGCCATTTTTTAAATCATTCTAATTAGTGAAAAGAAAGGAAACCATACACCACATGCACCTTGGAACTATTCATGGCATTTTGAGACCTTCCCATGAGTGGCCAGAGCAGAGCAGTGGCAGGATGAGGGAGAGAGGCAAGGACTAGTCACAGGAGGCTGACCAGCTGCAGGACTGCACTCACATTTTATCTCAGGTGAACAGGACAGCTCTGAGCAGGGCAGTGGCACGGTACATTTTTACACTTTTAGCAGATTGATGTGTGCCAAATGTTTGCTGGGAGGGCAAAAGTAAAAGCAGCAAGACCAGTTGAGAAGAACTGTCCTACCCCTAGCGAGCAATGCTGGCTCAGAATCTAGGAACAGTCACAGAACTGAGGTGGACGTGGCAAAATCTGGTTTCAGCAACGTTCCTGAGATAAGGCCAACAGGACTGGCTGATAGGCTAAATACAGAGAGGAGGAGCAGCCAGTGGAGGCTCTGGGAAGGAAGAGCAGTGGAGGCAAGGAAGCAGAGGCTCTCCTTAGAGAAGTCCTGTTGTAGAGGGAGCAGAGATATGAGACATAGCTGGGGGCAGGGGAGTGGGTGGGGAATGTGGAGTCAAGGAGCCGGGGGTTGTTTTCGTTGGGTGGGCCAGAGGTATAGCTACTTGTGTGTTTAAGATAAAAGATCTAACAGTAGATTGGGGGAAATGAGCCAAGAGAGAGAATCAGGAGTCAGGAAAGGAGGTACTTCCATCAG
>SJYA01000102.1:555811-633249 GCA_006410615.1 Neotragus moschatus
GGGGCGGGGCGGGGGGGCAGACTGACATCAAATGGCCAATTAACTTATCTGAATTATTAATATATTTTGCATAAATATTTTCTAAGCAGTCGTTCCCAGTTCTACTTTCGATACAACAAAGACTCCTACTTTTAAGGACTGCAGCCTACCAGGCTCCTCTGCCCATGGGATTTTCCAAGCAAGAGTACTGGAGTGGGTTGCCATTGTCTTCTCCGTTACGCTTCTAAAGAACTATACAAATATAAAAAGTGGCATTTATTTAGTACCAGACTGATGGAATCAGTTTTAGTAGTCAATTAAAAATTTCAGGCGTGGAAGATGACGGCGGAGGAGTAAGACAGGGAAATGGGGGCGATCACCAGCCTCTCTACAAACAACTCATCAAGATATGGAACCACTCCAACAAAGCAACCTCTAGGTAATAGCAAAAGACCCCAGGCCTCCAGGGGCACAGGCAAGCTCCCTGGAATGAGGCAGGGCAAAGATAAAGACAGGAAAAGCGAAGAGACAGCAGAGAACTTTCGGAGAGGAGCTTGTGCCCCGAGGAGGGAAGGAATGGTGAAGGAGGAAGCATGCACTGGGACGCTCCCTCTCAGGCGGGACCAGGGGGACCAAAGGGGAGAGCCTGCAAAGCCGGGACCTGGAAGGCAGAATACAGAGAAGGATGCACTTCCCAGCCCATAAGCAGCTCACAGACCTTGGCCCTGATCAGACGGTGGACTTGGGGACCTGAGAAAAAATTTAAGTAACATTATCAGAGACAATATCTGTCTCTAATAATTTTTGAAGTTTTACTTACTGTTTAAATTTTTTCCCCAAGTGCTATAGGAATGAGCTCAGGAATAACTTTTCACTCTGCAATGTTAAGTAGCTAGTAACAAAGAAAGGAGCTTTACCAAAAACAAGGACTATCCTTTTCACAACNATTATCAGAGACAATATCTGTCTCGAATAATTTTTGAAGTTTTACTTACTGTTTAAATTTTTTCCCCAAGTGCTATAGGAATGAGCTCAGGAATAACTTTTCACTCTGCAATGTTAAGTAGCTAGTAACAAAGAAAGGAGCTTTACCAAAAACAAGGACTATCCTTTTCACAACAGCAGAATTGCTGCCCTGGAACCTAGGCTCGGAAGGACTGCTCCAAGAGCCAGGATGGGTTCACACACACCTGTGTCTCCTGTCCGGGTCAGTCACCTCCTGGATGAGATCAAAACCTGACCCAACCTCTGGGCATCCTGCTCAGGCCGTCCTGCTCCAGCCAATCAGGAAAAATCAGTCAATCACAATACATGACATGAGCAAACACTACTTTATTCCAAAAACTTGCACATATTTTCAAAATGATTCATTGCAAAAGCCAGACACTTGTTTTTGATGCTGCAAGAATACCAGCTGGATTAGGTAAAAGTTTGCTATTCTCAAAAACTACAGCTTCTGATATTTTAAAAAATCATATAGCGGTTCTACAATGGAAACAACCTCTAGAGAATGACAAAAGTTCAAGATCAGAGATCTTTGAATTTCAAAATAAAACAATTTCTGGGCTGATGTTTCCCACCTGGACAACTCAAATCCTCTCTTAATGCACCTACCTGCTGAGCCGCATCTCCATTCACCAAGTGAGGCATCATGGCAACCTCTCCATTCAGCAACGGTGGCAGCTCCAGAGGGATCTGGTCGGTCATCATCATTGTGACGTACATTCATGGAGAATTTCCCTCAACTGGCTTCCTGCAAGAAAATCACCATTTTGTAAAAAGAATTCAAGACCGCAAAAATTCACCTGTAACAAGTCAGCTATTTAAGTGCACCGTTGGTGTTGGATTTAGAAAGGGTGAAGCAAAACCCAGGGTGGCTTCCCAGGTAGCTCAACTGTTAAAGAATCTGCCCGGCATGAGGAGACCTAGGTTCGGAAGATCCCCTAGAGAAGGGAATGGCAACCCACTCCAATATTCTTGCCTGGAGAATTCCATGGACAGAGGAGCCTAGGGGGCTACAGTTGATGGGGCTGCAAAGAGTCAAACATGAATGAACAACTGAGCACAGACAGCAAAACCCAAGAAAAACAGCTTGAAATTGGAGACCATAGACCTGAGTCTCTGAGCAGTCAAGTAAACACAACCTCCAGTTCCTCCGCCTTGTTATTTAGAAATTTATAAAAAAATATTAAGTCCCCTAAACCCAGAGATCTTCTTCAGAATAAAATGAGATAATTTGAGAAGATAGTGTCAAATGAACATTTATCATGCTATCTCTAAGGTAATTACAAAAAATGAAGCCAAAGAGCATGACTTCTAAGAAAAGTTTTTCTCTTTCATTCGGATCAAAATACTCCTCATAAGCAGTTTCTCCAAGCAAAGGTTATCTACCTACACTGCAGCTGTTGCAATTTCTGACCTTGCTATTAACTCAGTAATTAATCAAGTTCTAATTCTCTCTCTCTCATCATCTCCTTGAACTGGATTTATCCTGTTGCCTATCTGCAGCTTTATTACTTGAGCCTATCTTGAACTTGCCTGGAAAATCCCATAGACAGAGGAGCCTGGTAGGCTACAGTCCATAGGGTCGCAAAGAGTTGGACACCACTGAGCAACTTCACTCAGTACCTGACAGTACCTATAGTACCTTGTACAGAATAAAGCTTAAATGCACATTTCATGGTTTCCACAGAATAAATGATTTTCATGTATGAATTCAAAACAACACAAAGCCCACTTTCATTCCATAATGGTACCTGCCACTACTATCTAGCTTTTCAATAAAACAGCAGGAACACAATAAATTCCTATTTAAGATTATATGTATTCTTTAAGAAGTATTTACCCATCCTTCATTTATGTCTAAAATTTTTGCCACGAAAAGTTTAATAGCATAGACAAAGGAGAATAAACAAAGACACACATGCACACACTATTTTAAATCAGTTCAGAAATAAACTGCCATGTAGTCCATTTTAAATTTTTTTCTCATTTATAATAAAGTTACCAAAATTTCAACTCAAGACTTTTGGAAAATGAATCCTTTAATACTCAATATCCAAAAATCAGGCAAAATAGCAGGTCAAGTCCTTTAATGACTATCTCTAATTTGTCTCAAGTGTGACAGAAATATTTCTTAAAACCTCCATTCTGAACATTAAATATATTTCCCTCCCCTCGAGCCCACCCAAAAGAAACTCCTTCCCTGGAAGTACCAAATGATGCATACAAGCCACCCAAGAGATTATAAATTTTTTATTTTAAATAGGTAAAAGTTTACACTATTCATTATAACCCCATTTGGAAAAACTTAATTTTAAGTACCAAACAACAAAGTCATGTCCCACTTAGGGAAGCACATTCTATAATAACAAGTCTTATAATTCAGTGTTAACAGTACCATCATGCTGTTTTATGAGGCAATTACTCAGTTCCTAAGCAAATAAAAATACAAAACTCAAAGCCCAATAGTTTATCCTAATGTAGGAAACAGATTTTTTTTCACAATAAAATTAACCAAGATAACTTCCACTGACCCCATGAAGACAGCAACTGCTTGATTTTCAGTAGTACTACTAACTGAGTACTAATATCCACTTCAATTTTATTTCAAACATACTTAACCCTACACGTGCACAAGGAGAGAAATGATTACTTCTCCTCAAACTGATTTTACACAGGTCTATTTCTCAAGCGTGGTGTTTTATCTAATGATTCAACACTGGAGGTTGAATAAACAGGGCAGTAATTTACATGAGGGGTCTGAGAATAAAGCATCTGCACATAAAGAAGCATTCCACACTCACTCCCACCTTTTCCTCACTCCTTCCAAGGAAGAGTCCCAAAGCACTTGCTGGCGAGGTGATGGAGACTGTGGCTCTGTCCTCCCCTCTGCTAAAGTAGCGGGCACCAAAGCCCTCTCCCACAAGGGACAGTCCTGATCAGCTCAACAGACAAGCATAAGGATGGCACCTACTCTCTTTTCATTCAGTGCACACAGGTACTGGTTGGACATAATTGTGATCTAGTGAAAAAAAGTTCAGGCATTCCTAACCACCTATCCCTAAAACCAAAGAGTGTCTCAACTCCAACATTACACCTAACACTGACAATTTCAATTTTAGACACCTTCTGGTTGGCGTCATGATAAACAATAGGGTTTGCTATCATCAAAACACAGCCCCACAGGCTGGCGCTCTTAAGCACAGGTGTCAAGTCCAAGTTGGATAGTTAAACTCCAAGTTCTGCAACTGTGGGATAAAAGGATAGATCCCCTCCTAGTTCCATGAAAGTCTTATAAATGTAAGATGAGAGAAGGTGGGAGACCACACAGAGTTGAAAAAAATCCCAGAGAAACAAAGTCAGCTGGCACAAAGAAATAATTGCATTTGCTTTTGAAAATCATATAGGTAACTTTGGGCAATGTAGCTATTCCATACAAAAAAAAAGATGCCTGAGTCCTTTATTTCTTTCCTACAGATGATAGATTATCTTCCTCACAGATGTGCAGTGGTTGTTGCAAATTACTGAAAGGGGAACGAGGGAGGGGAAGATGGGGAACTGTGCATAAAAAAGTCAACTATATATACAATCAACTCCTAGACAGCACAGAGTGGGAACTTATAAATACCATACACTCCTAGTGCCCCATCTCAACCAGCTAACAACCATACCTTTAATCATGGAGAAAAGGGGAAGAATGAATAAAGACTCTGCCGTAGAGTCTCACTTCTCATAACCAAAGCTGTTAATCCTCTTTACCCTAGGACACTCGCTTGCTAAAAATCCAAGGCCTGTTTTCTAGTCCCCAAGAGATTCACCAAAGGGAAACCAGATTTTCTCTTGCCTAGAATACAAAGTAAGAGATTGATCTAGATGGGGTGGTTCACACAGTCAACAATGTTTAAATATCCCTTTCTATATACACTCCATGCACATACAGAGGATACGTTCATTTGCCTGGAATTCAAGAGACATACAAAAAAAGTAATAAATTATCTCTAGGCAAGATAATGCCCAGCTATTTAACAAGGCAACTGCCTGGCAACCGGTCCTTAAATCATCATGGAACAGAAACCATTTAATGCCATGGACTGTAGAAAGGACAAGAGAAAAGGCAGGAAGAAGAATTATGAAAGAATGAAAACCATAAATCCAAAACATAAGACTTGGGTACAAAGCAATACTGTACTATGGTTATTACCGAGTTTTGGTTATGTCCTAGGGATGGAGATGGGTTGGGAGGAAGTAATGACTTTTCCAAATACAAAGTCAAATATTCAGGCTGCAAATTTGGAAAACCACTCGGCCCTAGCCACTGATAATTAAAGAATGTTAAGAGACTAGGGAAGGCTTGCCATGCATCAATAATTAAATGGTGACTGCTCCCCAAAAAAGTCAGTCTCCTCTGTTTTGGTTGGAAATCCAAACAAAACTACACATGTACTCAATTTAAACAGGTGTGCCTTGGCCCCACTGCTTTGAGGAGACCTGTAGAATGTGACATGCCTAAGAAAGATGACCGAACTTTTTAAACGGAATTTTTTAAATGAAGCAATGAATGTGGAAAGCTTACTATCCAAACAGTTAAATTTAAGGACCAAAACTTTATTTGCCAAGATTGTGAGTGGAAATTATACATTTTCTAAAGGAGTACGTCAAGGCTGTATATTGTCACCCTGCTTATTTAACTTATATGCTGAGTACATCATGAGAAACGCTGGACTGGAAGAAGCACAAGCTGGAATCAAGATTGCCAGGAGAAATATCANGGCGTGAGTCTGAGTGAACTCCGGGAGTTGGTGATGGACAGGGAGGCCTGGCGTGCTGCGATTCATGGGGTTGCAAAGAGTCGGACACAACTGAGCAACTGAACTGAACTGAATTTCATTATAGAGCAGGCTGGCCATAACTTTATTTTTTCTTAGGAATGTAGGGTCACTGTTTACAATACTGTGTTCAGTCACAAGGTGATGTAGTAGGGAGTGCCTAGGCATTCTGTCCTTACCTACTCAGAGAAATGCACCCCTACTTTGAGTTCTTATGTTTAAATTCCACGTTTTTTCCTCTCTTCGTCATTAGGCTGTACCTCACACCACACCTCCTCAACTCTGAGAATCATACTCAATTTGCGATCTTAATCTTCCTTGGGCTGGGAAGCCAGGTTGTTAGTTCTATACACATAAAGGAGTGGTCTCTGGGGTCTCCGAAGCTCCCCTCTGTGCCCTGCATCCCTGATTCCTGGGTAGCTGAGCTGTAACTGCTTTTCGTGTCAGTCAGAAAGTCTAAAGGGAAATCATCCCAACAAAACCCTCATTATCCTGGTCTGGGTTCCTTCTCCCCTAGACAGATGTGTCTCTGAATAGGCCAAAGCAATCACAGAACTCATGCATTTTATTAAAGGCTCTTCCACATCCACACTGTCCTCGCACACAACTGAGTTTTTGCAATAAATTCACTCTTGGATTTTCCAGGCAAGAATACTGGAGTGGGTTGCCATTTCCTTCTCCAGGAGATCTTCCCAACCCAGGGATTGAACCCGGGTCTCCCAGATTGTAGGAAGATGCTCTACCGTCTGAGCCACCAGGGAAGTCCCCTTTACAAATAAATAGTCAATAAATGTGCTAAAAAACTAATCAGAATAAACCGATGGAAAACAGATGACCTCTGCTGCTGCTGCTGCTGCTAAGTCGCCTCAGTCGTGTCTGACTCTATGCAACCCCATAGAAAGCAGCCCACCAGGCTTCCCCGTCCCTGGGATTCTCCAGGCAAGAACAGTGAAGTGGGTTGCCACTGCCTTCTCCAATGCATGAAAGAGGAAAGTGAAAAGTGAAAACGAAGTCGCTCAGTCATGTCTGACTCTTAACGACCCCATGGACTGCAGCCTACCAGGCTCCTCCGTCCACGGGATTTTCCAGGCAAGGGTACTGGAGTAGGTTGCCATTGCCTTCTCCAGACCTCTGCTACAATGTTTCTTTCTAATTCTCTGAATTTTTTTTTTTTTTNGGAAAGTGAAAAGTGAAAACGAAGTCGCTCAGTCATGTCTGACTCTTAACGACCCCATGGACTGCAGCCTACCAGGCTCCTCCGTCCACGGGATTTTCCAGGCAAGGGTACTGGAGTAGGTTGCCATTGCCTTCTCCAGACCTCTGCTACAATGTTTCTTTCTAATTCTCTGAATTTTTTTTTTTTTTCCACACACAGAACTCCAAGTTTTCACTGCTATTCTTTTTAATTCTTACTTACCCCATGCTTCCAGTTCAAAGAATTCAGTGACAACCACAGGCCATCACAACTTCTCCCCTAACCACACATCCTAACATAAAACCACAAGTGCTTCATGCCTGGCCAGTTCTGTTCTTTTGATTGACAGGGAAGGGATGTCACGTGAGCACTTGTGGCTGACTTCCCTCTCTCCGGAAAGCAAGTCATTTGTTACCTTTCTCACCTGCAGGGAGGCCCAGAACCAAAGAAGTAAGCTAATGGCAAGGGTGGGGGCTGGGCACGCTGAAAAACAGATCCTCACTGTTAGTAAGACATTTAGTTCTGTCCAAATATGACTCTAAAGCACCTTACTTTAAAATAATATTACAAAGGGTCTTCAGTTTTTACATTACTCTAGGCACTGGGTTATTACTTTTTCCTTTTCTTTTGCTTCCCTCACTCCAAATCTAAAAAGGTTTTCCATGGTATTTTGGCCCTAAACTATATAAGAAACATACGGCCAATTTCATTAAAAAAAAAAAAAAAAACTGATTCTCAGGAGAGAACCACAGATCCATTTCCAAAGGCCAGAGAAAGCAGCTATATACTAGGAAGAATTTCTAACTTGAAAAAAATCAAAGCCTTCATCACTACTGGGAAAGTTTTAAGTCTGTGGGCCTGGCCTTCAAATGAGTAACAAAATGTCCTGCACCTCACTCCATGGGCCAATGACCCAAATTTCCTTACATTAATTCAAGATGTGAGTGAGCAGTACAGTACACAAATTAGTTTCAGATGACAAGAGGAAAAGAACCCCAAGAGCACCAAAAGGAACAAAGCAAAACCATCAGTGCCAAATGAAATGACCCCGCAGGGTGAAAGGAGATGAACTCCCTGAGTTAAATCTCAGGGCAGTGCCAAGGTGCAGGCTCCCAGGCTCACTTTACCTACACGTGGCTTTTGACCTATTCTAAACCATCCCAAGGAAGTGCAGAAAAAGTAAAAGTAGAACGAGAACCAATAAGAAGAATGCACTGTGTCAATCATACCTTAATTTTTTCTTAAAAAAAAAAAAAAGCACATCAGTTTTAACTTTTTGCTTCTATCTGCAATTCAAATGCACTTTCAGAGGCAAAAGGGGTTTCTTGATAAATGGGAAATGGATGGATAGAAATCAATTAAGACCTATAAAGCAATTATGCAAATAATCTAATAAATTAAACCATCTTCAGAATTCAGCGCTTAGTTGCTTAGTTGCTCAGTCCATGTCCAACTTTTCACGATCCCAGGGACTGTAGCCCTGCAGGCTCCTCTGTCCATGGGATTCTCCAGGCAAGAATACTGGAGTGGGTTGCCATGCCCTCCTCCAGGGGATCTTCCCAACCCAGGGATCAAACTTAGGTCTCTCGCATTGCAGGCAGATTCTTTACCATTGAGTCACCAGGAAAGCCCACGAATAGTGTAGTGAGTAGCCTATCCAATCTCCAAGGGAGCTTCCCAACCCAGCAATCGAACTGGGGTCTCCTGAATTTCAGGAGGGCTCTTTACCAGCTGAGCTATGAGAGAAGCCCTCAGAATTCATACCACTAAAAATTAACTGTGATTCCATAAAGTTTGAATCTTTTCCAATAAAATATACATTAACCAATCACCTTCACAAAATCTAAGCAGCATGAAAACATTTTGCTTGCTGCTTGCCTATTCTGCAGCCTGAGAAGAACATGCTCACGGGCACATTAGTAAAATCATAGCTTGATTCATACTTCAACAAAAGTTCCTTCTCTGCTAAAAATACTTAGTGACTTTTAAAAGTAAAAACCTACTCTGGACCATGTGTCAGAAAATTGTCACAAACACACTAGGAAAATGTTCTAGCCATTTTTCTTAAATAGTAATAAGGAAAAGAATTTAGACAAAATGAGATATAATGAACTCACTGAATCACACAAAAAAAAGAAGTGAGGCTTTGTTTTACTGTGTTGTGTTTGAGGCAGATGGGTATGAGAGGTTACTATGAAATTACTGTATCTCTTTTAAAACAATATAATTATCAGATAGCTTATGTTTTATGAGTGATTACAAGTTTCTTAATGACTCCCAAAGAAAAACCCAAGCCTAATAAAATTTAATTTACTACAACAAACATTTGTGCAGCTGATTCACACTTGTATATGCCATGACTATGGTAAAGAAAGAAAAATCTTAAAAAGTCAGAATTTGACAGAGACTCGTACAGCCCAGAAAAAAGAAAGAAAAACTGCTTTCCTGGACTTCCTTCTCATACAGGTGGCCACTGTGTACACATGCCTTCAGTCACAAGGACTGATAGCTTCCTAGTGTGTCGTCCTCTTATTAGCCAGATTTAGGAAAACAGAGAGAGAGAGAGGAGGAAGGGAACGAGTTATTGAAAGAGAAAGAGAAGAAAGGGTTTTTTAAAAGTTAGTTATACACATTCTAACAAGTAATGAGGTATCAAAGTATCATTGCTATTTTCATCAGAGAAACCTCTTACCTTCCTGCTCCATTCTGGTTTTGAAAGATAAACCCCTGACTGATACTTCAAGACCTAGAAATTCTCTAAACGGTTGGTTCTAGCCTTCTGAGCAAAATGAGAACAGCGTTCTGATAATAACTACAAAAACACCAACAACAGCATCAAGAGAAAAAAAAATAATAATGAAGACAAAATAGAAACACGGTGCCACCTGCTTTACCCCTGAAATCGAGAAAAATCTGCTCATCCATCAAGACACAGCAGCCAGCCTTTACCACGTTCCTGCCACTGTGAAAGCAGGACTTCTCCCTCCCTCCTGGTAACAGCTGCAGCAGCGGCCGTGGCACTGGCGCTGACTCTGTGGAGTGAGCACGTGGCCGCTTGAGAGCCTGACGTGGGCACTGCCAGCGGCAGGCAAGGCTGGAGCTCGTTCAGTGCTCCCCTTTGCACTGTCTCTCCCACACACCATGCGCAGCCATGAGGAACGGCACCTGTACAGGCAAACGCTCTCCTGAAAATCGAATCGAACTGCGCCCTCAAACAGGATATGAAGAGAAATTTAAAGATACTTACAAGAATTTTTCACAGCCCCTCCACTAATAACTGTCCAAACGACCACCTGTTTGTTACAGGAACAATGAGAGTACTAGAGCCGAGAGACCCCAAGCCTGAGCACTGGAAAACATGAGTTCTAACCTGAGGTTCCCAATCAGCAGCTTTAAATCTGGACAATTAACTCCTCCCTTTACCAAATGACGAGGTTACAGATTCACCTTCAAGGTTTCTTTTTGCTCTATGATCTTTCAAAGCACCTCTGCCTATAGTGCTTACTTCAGACAGATTAAATAAAACCTGAAAAAAGAAGTTTACTCAAACTCTATAAAAACCTATTAGTTTCTCTTACTCATATGAATATAATCTGGGCCTCCTGGGTAAGAGAGGAAGAACCTAAAGAAAATGTTGAAAAAAGAACGTACTGAGTAAATAGTGATAGTAATCACTGTGCTTTTATGCCAATGAAATCTAATTTTACAGCTGAGTTCTACACAGCTGTGAAAGAAAGACTCTTGCCATGGCTTGCCACTTGAATGAGAGAAGGAGTGGTGATAACTGTTCATGCAGAAAAACTTCTTGAGACATGAGCAGTACCTGGAGGTATGCACCCAGCTGGTTGGTTGAGGCACAAATAGTCTGGAATTTGTCTTCTTGTCTGATATGAGTTCATTAGTGAAGTTAAATCACAGTTGTCTGAAAAGGTTCCTAACCTTAAAAACATTCTTGCTTTTAGCATCCAACTATAAACACAGGAGAATTAAGTGGCAACATTTAAATCCACAGCAGAAATCTTGTGAAATTGAGTTTAGATTAAAAACACCACTGCTGCCATGGATTAAAATAAATAATAGTATGTGATTCAAACAACAAATAAAAAAGAAGAACTGTCCACTGTGCTCCAGAGGCTAGGGAGAGATGTCAAGTAGTCTAATGTATAGGCCCCACCTTCAAGAATCCATAGATGCTTTCTTTATTCTAATTTAGCACGGTCACGTCTGAACTCAAAACTACTATATAAGGAAAGCACTATTTCCTGAGAAGGAGAAAGAGTCTACATGTCTGAGGATCATATGTAAACATTAATGCATCAAGGCTATTTTTATAATTCTCCATGAATATACAGAGGCTGGCTGCTTCCACAGCCCCTCCAATATACCTCAAATCTTTAATGAAACACAAAAACTTTTTTAAAAATTGCATCATTACTTATACACAATCTCTGGACCTCAGATCCACATCCACACATAAACAGCTCAGTTCTACAAATATTAACTAAAAGGGGAAGGCGGCCCAATTAAAAAAAAAAAAAAATTTACCAACAAAAGGTCCATTTGTTTTGTTCATTGTTTTTAAACAGTGTTTAAAGAGGTCTGCAGATGTAATCAGACATTTTTATTAGAACACCTAGACTCCGGGTACACGCAGCACAATAAATCTCACATCCCAAGGATGAGAGTCTAGCATCTATAAAAGAACATTCCAAAGCTATGAGCCCTTATTTTCACTCACATCCAAGCTAACTTTGTCACATACTTTATCCAAAGATGAGAATAACTGAAAATATTTCTTTGCAATGACTTGGAATTGTGTGGCTGTTTCTTTATATCTTTTTCTATAGGATGTTGGGAAAAAGTCTAGAAAACTATAATCCAAAAGTGGGGAAAAAGAAAAAGTCATTCCTAAAGCCCCCTCCAGCTCCCCATGGAGGTAGGTCTTCCTACCTCCACACCAAGTCAAGCTCTAAAGTAGGTGGGTCGGGGGAGGGCGGGGGGGACTGTGTGTGTTGGAGGAGGATGAGGCGTGGTGGCACCAGTGGCAGGGCTATAGAAAGAGATGAGATCTAAACTATGAAGACACTCAACTCTCACCCAGCCCTCGGGCACTGCCACCTGCCTGGAAGCCCCACAGCAGGCTGACAGGCCCCACTGCTCCCAGGGCCCTGGCTCAAGGTGTGCCTGCGCAGGACCCAGGTCTCAGTTCCTTCATCTGTAAAACGGATGCTTTAACGCAACTTCTAAATGGGCTTCCCTGGTGGCTTAGCGGTAAATAATCTCCCTGCAGTGCAGGAGACCTGGGTTCAATCCGTGGGTTGGGAAGATCCGCTGGAGGAGGACATGGCAACCCACTCCAGTGTTCCTGCCTAGAGAATCCTGTGGACAGAGCACCCCATAGGGTCGCACAGGGTTGGACATGACTGAGCGACTAAACAGTAGCAGCAGCACATTTCCCTGGAATGAAATCCAAAATGCATTTTACTATTCTGCTTTTAGAGATCTATTATGAATTACATTCACATTTTTATAACCACTTGGGTACCTAACAGCCAGGTATAACATTTGTTACTTTGTGGGGAAGGGAAAATGTATTGCGAACACCAAACCGTTTCTGGGAAAGGCTGAGAGGAAGAGTCCCCAAAGCAAAGACGGTCACGGCTTGAAGGAGGCTGTATTCCTCTCTGAACAGATATTATTATAACTAAGGTTGAGAGAGGTTAAGTGACGTGCCAAAAGAGACTCAGACAGAAAGTGATGGTAAGACGTCAACGTTCTCTGAGCAAGCTGATTATAACATCTAAGAATCTGGCAATAAAACATGGCAGTCGAAGGGTTGATGAAAAATTCATAGGTTAATGAATTTGAAAAATTAGACAAAACAAGCACATAGTACAAAATTCAAAAGGTAACTTTCAAAGACACCCAATCAAAGTACATTTCTCTCCTATCCAGTCCCCAATTCCCTGTACACAAAGCCAGTAACTGAATTTTTGGTTTATCCTTACTAAGATGCAGATTTCATGATTTTTTAAAACACTTTTTAAAGTAGCTTAAAGGGAAGTTAAGCAAATTCACTGTATTATCATGTAGTCCAGATGGTTAAAATTTAGGGAGAAAAAGAAACCCGTGGGAAAAAAAAAAACTAGAAAATACTGAAATTAAACCCTCAGTGGTGATATTCAGAGAGACTATGATGGGCCATCGGAGAAGGCAATGGCAACCCACTCCAGTACTCTTGCCTGGAAAATCACATGGATGGAGGAGCCTGGTGGGCTGTAGTCCATGGGGTCTCGAAAAGTTGGACACGAATGAGCGACTTCACTTTCACTTTTCACTTTCATGCATTGGAGAAAGGAAATGGCAACCCACTCCAGTATTCTTGCCTGGAGAATCCCAGGGATGGCAGAGCCTGGTGGGCTGCCGTCTATGGGGTCGCACAGAGTCGGACAGGACTGACACTTCTTAGTAGCAGCAGCAGCAGCTTGATGGGCCATAATGAAACACAAAAGCAAAATTACTTCACAAAGGAGGGCAGCTTAGCAAGTTATTGATGAGGAGACTGTTTAGAATAAGGTATTTGCTACAACGGGTTTCAAGATTCTATTATTTTCAATATCCCAAAAGAAGGACTCAGCTGAAGAAAATCTAAGGTTTCAAGATTCTATTATTTTCAATATCCCAAAAGAAGGACTCAGCTGAAGAAAATCTAAAATAACATCAAAACCAAGGACATGAACAAAGATAATCAACCATTCTTTTAAAAAATATTTAGTGAGTATCCACTGTGTGCCAGGGACTGTACTAGAATTGTAGGATTCTAGAAACAAAGGCATGAGGTTTAAATAGCATTACACTGAAATGTTATATTCGAAAACCCAAATCTACATTGGACACTTCTGACAAAACCCATCAATAGACCACCATGCTCTACGAAACCTTTTACCTGAGATAAGCTTCACAGTCTAAATCTGGCTTCATCTCAAAACATGCCCTCTTCCTCAACCTTCATTTCTGATTAGCCAGAAGAATACTAAATTTTTTTCTTTAATCAGCTCATATAGAACCCAGTCATGCTTATTTATGCAACAACAAACTCAGTTTTATCAAATTGATGTTATAAAACACTCATGACAAAGATGAGCTCTGAAACTGTTACTTCAGTCTCATAGAAGCATCATTGGTGTTTTATTCAGTTTATAATTAAATATGCATTTCAAATATTTCTAACACTTTATTACTAATTTTAGATGTTGGTTCCAATATTTCCTCCTCTCCTATGTTGGGGGAGACGGGGTGGTGGAGAAATAAACAAGAATAGTATACGATACACTGAAAATCAGTTTACAAACATGTTTTTTAAAACAAACTATTTCTTTAAGAGTCCAAAACTGATGACGTCCTCATAAGCAGCTCTGTATTTCACCTGATGGGACTAAACACACCACAAATACCAGGTGTTCTTTAGAACTTACAAGGTACTGAAACAGAAAATTCACATGAAATGATGCTTATAAAGAAACAAATTAGCAGGTGCAAAGACACACTGTGCAAGGGAGTATCTATTTACTATTTCAGATTTAGACCATTACAACAAAATTTTAACATGAATGTGCACTTTACTAATTCAGACTAATATTTTTGAAGACTCCAAAATGTGGAATTTTTCAGAAAAAAAGATTTTCCTTTAAGGGAAAAAGGAAAAAAATGCAAGGAGATTTGTTTTACTGGCAATTGGTCTATACAAACTCACACGCAAATGAAGTAAATCTAAATGTTTTAAAGCATGGTACTTGCTTATATTCTAAGCAACCCCTATGAATAATGACATCATTAATTACACTAATATAATTTGTTAAGAAAATGGAAGGAGGCTGCATTTATTTATTCTTAGGTTCTGCTTTGTGTAAGATACTCTTTTGTTCTGAAATCATTCAAACTTCAAATTTAAGCAGTCCACTAACAGCCTTTAAAACCTTTCCAGAAAAATAATATTAAATTTCAACTCTGCTACAAAATGTATGGTCTCCAATTCAATTTTTGTATTTCTCCTCATGTGAAAGCATGAAAGACAAAGCATTTTTCAGTTAACACTATTGAAGGACACAAAAGCATAAGATTGAAAAAGACATAAAAACATTTTAGGATTATTAATAGTTACAATCTCATGAAACAAAAGAATTTCAGGATCACCCAAGGGACCCCCCATACCAGACTCTGACAACCACTACTCCATGCCAAGCACCTTAGATGTAAAAATGTAAGAAAAATGTAAATTCACTTTCTAGTAGACAAACTTCCCTATTTTATATACTCTTTACATCCACAATTCACCTGGCAGGGTCTGAAACAAAGAACAAATTAACCCAAATGAAAAGTATCCAAATTCCAGCATGGACTTTTCTCTCTAGGAGTTTATGTTACACTCTTTAAAGTACTTCTGTGAAACAAATTCATTTGGTAAAATCTTGATAAGAGAACAGCAGGTTGCAGGGATAGCAACTGGATGCTGGGGCTCAGGTACTCCTGGGCTTGGAATGTCAGGAATGTGAGCACACATTCAGGGACAGAGTGGGACCTGACTCCAATAAATCCAAGCCTACTGGACGAGGACCAAGTTTAGTCTCTCAAGTGGTCACATTTATGCCCTGGATTAAAAGCAAACCATCAATTTCAAGGAAATAAAGACAAATAATTTTGTGTTGCCATTCCCAAGTAAGACTCTTATCTGCTCTAACCTCCAGACCTTCATTGACTGCTCAATGAGCCCATGTGAAATCCACAGATGACTTGATCTAGTGTTTTCTACAGTCACTGCTTTATTTTCTTTCAGTTTATTTTCTTTAGCTGTAGCCTATTAGGTCTTCACCAGAGAACCCAAAAGGAGTTTTGCTGACACATGAGAATAACTCTTAAAACAAGAACCTCAAGCTTCAAATATAGACAGAACAGTTAGTGAAAAGGTGACATTCATTTTCCTAGAGCAGCAAGTAAGCAGTATCAAAATATGCCACAGTCAACTGATTTACATTCAGCAAACACTGCTAGGTAAGGGGCTTCCCTTTCATTTTTAAAAATAGATTAAGCAAGCATATTAATTTTTCACTGGCCACTGTAAATAAATGGAACTACAAAATCCTTTCTTTGCAAGGGGATTCTGGCCAGGCGCTGTGAGCCTGACCCAGAGTGGAAAGTGGCCGCATTGTGTGCTTGTGGGAAACCACTTCTCACAAACCTCCCATTCAAGGGAGGCCTCCACAATAGGTACTCACACAGGAAGCAGGCCTCACCAAGAGCACCTCAGATTGTTCCAGAGAGGACTTTCCGAGGCAGGCGACGGTGAACCGCTGTAAATGCCATGTTCACAGGCCCCAACTGCCTACACTTCAGGGTCAACAAAGCTGGTGCTGTCCACAATCAAGCCCCCAAGTTCTTCCTAATGTTAAAGGGAAGCAGTCAACAAGTACATTTCATTTTGTAGCTAATCTCTCAGGGTATCACTTTGTTTGTTTGTTTGTTTTTTAATTTAATTTTTTTTCCATCTCAGGTGTACATGAGTTCCCAATCTTGAACCATCCCCCACTTTGTTTTTAAAAAAAATCACAAGGACATGAGATTTGCTTTTCTCAAAAAAACTGGAAAATACTCCTAAGAAGCTATCATTTTTCAAAACTAATGAAAGATGTTAGTACTTAATAAGCAATTTAAAAGAAATCAAAATTTTATTAGTCACTTATCTCTACTGAAAATTAGGGTTCTTTAAATACTGACCATTTTACTTAATTGCCAAAGCAAAAAAATAATTATTTTAATGCCTCAAATGGGAAAGTGGGCACTAATCAGCATCATATCAATGACTTCTGCACAAATATGTGAGGCAATAAAGATAATGGTGACACATGCCATCATAGCTATCAACTGCTAGTTGAAAAATGAAATAAACAAGTGAGTTTCATAAATTTGTGGGCCCAGTCACTAAGCCGTGTCTGACTCTTTGCAACCCCATGGACTGTAGCCCACCAGGCTCCTCTGTCCATGGAAGTTCCCAGGCAAGAATACTGGAGTGGATTGCCATTTCCTCCTCCAGGGGATCTTCCAGACCAAGGGATCGAACCTGCATCTCTTGCAATGGCAGGCAAACCACTAAGCCTCTTTATCAGTTTGACTTTTTTCTCCCTACCTTAGCTTTAAAACACACACACACACACACACACACACACACAATTTATTTCTTTCAAAAAGGTTGATTAAATTCTCAATACTCTATTTCTCAACCTGCTAAAGAGAAGTAACAGCTGCTTCCTACAGGAGTATTCTTAGGTCATTAAATAATTTAATGATACTGGGCAAGGGGCAACTCTCCTCTGGCTTGCTTTTCTCATTTCTCTAATTAGGGGACTGAACTCCATGATCAAGGTCCCTGGCAGCTCTAACAACTTGTCAGTTTGGGTACAGCAACAAAGAATATCACCATTAGCACATACATCTCAAAGGTTGATAGGAAGTCTAATACTTAAAGGCAGTCACTGTAAAATTAAAAGGATCTGGACCATAAATACTACTTACAAACTTCAGGAAGTCACTACTGCAACATGGAAAAAATAAACCAGAAATATTATATGGAGATGTTCATAACAATATTCAGTGGAATGTACAGGGTATATATGTATACATAACTGCTTATAAAACTGTAATGAAATAAAACCAAAATATTAACAATGGTTAACCTATGGATAATGAAATGAGTTATAGTTTTTCTTTTGTATTTATATTTGAGCATCTAAATTAACTTTTATAAACCCATTTAATTCAATCTAAGTTGCACCATGTGACTGCTTACATTTTTGTGATGAAGTATTTCCAAATTAATGTACAGATATACAAATAAAGACCTAAAAGACACAATTTAGGCAACTCGCCCAGAAGGAACTTCCACCATTCCGCCAGGACGGTGTGGAATACAGCGATGGAAGAACATCTGTGGTTAAGTAACAGACTGACTTGGTAACAGTTACAAAACCGGCCCTGGGGCCATGCTTGCTGAGTAATCCCTAAGATTAGGCATGCTCACTAGGACCAACAGTTCTTTCTGTTCTTTTTTTTAAAGGGAGGAAGGGAAAGCAGGTTCCCCAGTCTTATCACCTTTTTTAGATAACAAGCACTCCAAAAAATCTTCTTTGAACTGCCAAAATAAATCAAAATTTCTAGGTGGAGAAGTCTCCGTCAACCAAATGAGACCCAGCAAGTCTCAAGATAAACTAATAATAGCAATCTGTTACACACTTACTTAGCTGCGCCTACTATGCTAGTCCCTAACTAGCACAAAGGACTTCAAAAACTCCAGCTATGAAAAGAACAGGGTGGGGCCAGAGTTCCCTCAGGGTTGGCAGGCTTCATTCTCAGTGGAAAAGTAACTACCCATTCTTATCTTTGTGGTTTCTCTCTACTGGTGCACCCTCCCTCATCCGAAACCTAAAAATATTTGTCCTGTGTTTTAATCCCCACATCCTCATATATTATATAATACATGTTCACTCTAGGAATCTGGAAATATAGAAAAACAGGACAAAGGTTTCTATTCACCTAGAAACATCCACTGTTAAAAAGGTGATGTTGTGTTTCGTTTCAATTTCTTCTATCCATATGAAACTTATAAAGTTAGAGGGCTATAGTTTACACAGGATAGACCTGCCTATCTTTCATTTCTGATATTTCATGATCATAACACTGACAACTTTTAAAAAATAAAGAACTGGTTCCTAACTAACATTTTCAGAGAATGTGGCAAAATCTTCTTCAGGGTCCTCGACCTTAGCATAAAGCTAGGGATTACCATGTATTCAACTGAGAAGACCAGTGTGTGCCAAAGGCATAATTTCTTTCTATCTGACATCAGGTTATAATGATATAATACTCTTAGATTATGTGTAAGTATTTAAATAGAATTATGAAGTGAATGGTCCCCATACAATACTATAAATTCAAAATTTTTTTCTGTTTCCAGGTAAAAAGTTTTGCTTCGCACAATGAAAGATTATGCTGCCAATTGTAAACGCATTTGAAATCAACCTGCTAACAAAGGAAGATACAAAACACATTGCTTATAGGGAAATAACAACATAGAGGAACGATAGGTTAACAAACAGAAGGTCTATGCTGTAGTCCAACTTCTGCAAAACTAGGAATATGTTTTTCAAAGACAACAGAAATGAAAGACTATATACCAAAGTGTTCACAGTGATTATGATTAGGTAGGTAGGATAAGGGCTTCCCTGGTGGGTCAGACAGTAAAGAATTCACCTGCAATGCAGAAGATCTGGATTTGACTGCTGGGTTGGGAAGATCCCCTGGAGAAGGGAAAGGCTATCCATCCATTCCATTCCAGTATTCTTGGGCTTCCCTGGTATTCTTGGGCTCAGACAGTAGAGAATCCACCTGCAATGTGGGGGACCTGGGTTCAATCCCTGGGTTGGGAAGATCCTCTGGAGGAGCGCACAGCAACCCACTCCAGTATTCTTGCCTGGAGAATCCACATGGACAGAGGAGCCTGATGAGCTACAATGCATAGGGCTGCAAACAGTTGGACACGACTGAGCAAGTAAGCACAGCTCAGCACAGGTAGGATGAAGAATTTATCAATACATTCTGACCTTTATTTTTTAAGAGATACTTTTGCTAAGGAGAAAAATGTATATAGAACACAGACACTTTACAGGCAATGTCATATTTGTCAAAGAAGCCAATGGAATAATGAGAAACAGATAGTGGACATTTGGCCAATGAAAATCCTATTACACAAAACACACTTCTAAGACTTCCTGAGAAGGGTCACTGATGGTAGCAGCTCCACCTTCTAAACTGGTGTGGTGGCTCACAGGTGTGGCTTGCCCTCACCCTGGGCACAGCTGGGCCGACCTGCAGAGATGGTGCAGCCTTGGCTCCAGAAACTATTTTCAGTTTCAAGATATGTCACAGAATCCTGAATCTAAAAAGGAACCTTGAAAAGTTCAGTCTGACACAGGCTTGCACAATATTTAAACATCCCTAATTGACCACAGGCTTCAAAATACCATAACCCAGCATTTTTTTTATTATCCTATATCCTTCAGTTAGTTATCCCGGATTTCCTCTCTCAAAACAGTTGGTGAAAACACATTTATTTGGAAAACAGGATGACAGGAATAGATAAGGTCAGAATTAGACAAAACCATCTCTGAGTCAGTTAAAAATATAAAGTGTTGAATATTTTTAAATCACCACTATTGAAAGGAGTATTTAATAAAATTCTGTTCTTCTGACTCTTCCACTCCTGACCAGCAGGGCCAGGGTCCTAACTGAGGAGTTAAATCACTTCTAGATTCTGGAAATATCTGGAACCATCTTATCCTGCCCATCTCTCTCTTATCTCCTCCTTCTGTCCACTCTAACCTGCACACACAGACCATGTAATTCATTCTGACACATCACTCTCACTGGGCCACCACGCACTTTCACAAACCAGGGGTTCTTTAAGCAGAAGCCAGAGCAGCATTCATGAGAGATGTAGACTGAGGGACTGGGCACTGTGGAAGCAGGAGTTCCCCTGAGCTAACTGCTCCAGGTCTGACGCAGGCAATACTGCAACCGAATCAGGTAGGGTGCTTGTTTAGAAACGTTAGTTCCTCGTGAATGTTCACAGCAGCATTGTTCATAAATGCCAAGAAGAGGAGAAACAACCCAAACATTTATCGACTTCAAGATAAATAAATATGGTATACTTACACAATGGGAAATTATTTGCAGTAAAAAGGAATGAGGTACTGACACATGGCAGAACATGAATTAACTTTGAAAATACTATGCAGAGGGGAAAAAGCCAGTCCCAGAGGGCCACGTATGGTACAGCTTCCTTTTTATGAAATGTCCAGCATAGGTGAATTTTTAGAGACAGAAAGTAGATTGGTGGTTGCCTGGAGCTTGGGCGGGGGTAGGGTGGCGGTGAGGAGAGGCATGACAGAGTGACTGCTAATAGGTAGTACAAGGTTTCTCTTAGAAGGTACAAAAATGTGCTAACATTTGATAACGTTGGTAACTGTACAACCTTGCCAATATGCTAAAATCCATATATATTGAAATTGACATCTTAAATGAGTAAATTGTATGATGTGAATTTTTTCTCAATAAAGCTGTTTAAAAATCAAGATCCTTCGATTCCACCTCAGAGCTACTAAATCAGAATCCCCAGGATTCCGTTGACCTGGATATCTTCCCCCTAAGTAAGAGCAGGTGATGTGCATTTTCAGAAAAGTCCTAAAATACACTATACCGTGTCTTAGATCTTTCCTAATGCTATATATAGAAGCTAGGGATCATATCTGTAGCTCAAAAACACTTTTCAGGCCAAAAAAATCCTCCTGCCTATATAAATGTATTTCCTACTTTGCCCACACAACGTTCCCTCCCACCAGTGTCACGACTCCCCAGGAGCACGTGACGGCTGAAACTGTGCGTCCTGTTCCTCTCCTCTTTCCTAGGACATTTACCTTTGGCCCAAGCCTTCAGTTCAGTCGCTTAGTCGTGTCTGACTCTTTGCGACCCCACGGACTGCAGCATGCCAGGCCTTCCTGTCCAAGGCTTATTTGCTGCTTAACGCTACCTCAAGGTTACTCCAGTTTACAATGACTTCCACTAAGAGCTCTTTGGGCCTTCCTCCCCTCAAGTGTGGAAGGAGAGTGATGGACTGCTTGACTTTCTCCCATATCTGATAGTTGAACCTCGCTGAAGACTCAAGAGACACTCTAGGCAAGCAAATTTTCCTCATTCACTTATTACCTCCAAATAATGTGTTTGGGCAAACTTCTCCCTGACCTGATGTATGAGGAAGTTAAATAACAACTTAAGGAAGAATTTATTTTTAAGGCAAGAGAATAGGCACCTGTTAAAAGGTTCTCAGGATACTGGTATAGGACCGTGGCATGTAGTAGTGACTCAGATATTTGATGCATTCCTTGATACTCAAGAAGTTACTTCTTTAGCTTCAGTCTATTCAGACTTCTAGGTTTGCTGAAATACTACAAAGATCTTCCGCATACAGGAGACTTGCACTCTACACTGCTCCTGTTTGACATACGAAGGCTGCTGTTCTTCTTTGCTAAGAGGACACAACCAACCCTTATCAAAGACGGCGGTAATATGTGTCGGTCTATCTGCCAGTGATGATGGCTTATGAAAGCATTTGAAAGAAGAGCTGTTAAGGTTAGAGGTACATTCCACGGTCATGAAATGAACAAAGATAACTGGCCCATCTTGTGATTAATCTGCACTCTATTTTCTGAAGCAGTAAAAAGTCATTCCCCACTGGCCCCCCAACACCCACATACACAGCACAATGTTAGTGAAGCGCCAGAGCACTCCAGCTGACGTTCCTGGAAGCAACACAATTTTGAAAATTGCTCTTCAGTGACTACTTGTATCAAGATGAATAAACAAAAATTTCACATGTGTTAATATAAAAGCCTATTATTTGAAGAAGCTAACAACTTTTGTGTTACATTTTATCAGTACAAAATGCATTCTTATATTTCCAGTAACTGTAGTGACAAAGCTTCATAAAGCTGAAATTTAGATGCTCCAAAACAAATATACATAAACACATACATATATGTATACATACATGCATAGATATATACTCTTTAGAAAAAGCACTGGGAAATTACAGAACCCATAATCCTATAATGCCTACTTTTAAATCTATAAAATATCAGACTCCTGTAATATGTAATAACTTTTTTCAGATGTTTACAAATTAAGGGAAAATGTATACCTCTTCTTCAAACTGTACTATCTCTTTTCACATGTTGCTGCTGCTGCTAAGTCGCTTCAGTCGTGTCTGACTCTGTGCGACCCCATAGACGGCAGTCCACTAGGCTCCTCTGTCCCTGGGGTTCTCCAGGCAAGAATACTGGAGTGGGTTGCCATTCCCTTTTCCAGGGGATCTTCCCAACCCAGGGATCAAATCCGCATCTCCTGTGTTGGCAGACAAATTCTTTACCATCTGAGCCACAAGGGAATAGATAACTAATAAGGATTTACTGCATAGTACAGGGAACTCTATTCAGTACTCTGTACTGGCCTATATGGGAAAATAATCTAAAAATGAGTGGATATATGTATAACTGATTCACTTTGCTGTATACTTGAAACTGTCCACATTGTAAATCAACTATACGCCAACAAAATTTTTAAAATATTTTCCCAAGTTCTTCGGAAGAATTTTATTTTATTCTGTGTTGCCACGACTCCTTAACCCCAGTCTTATTTTAGTAAATTATTTCCCAAATTCTTCATAGCATTGAAGAGAATACTAAAATGAAAACTTAAATTAGCTCTATTATTTTCAGTATCCAGATAAAACAAGGTAAAGAATGGTTTAGTTTTAATCTTGTGAGCTGGAGCCTAACTAAGGATATCCTTTCAGTTTATTTTCACAATCCCATCATGTTAGATGAGAAAACAAAGTGCTAAGGAGTACTACCCTGGAGAATCAGAAAACCTGGGTTATTCTGATTCCACCCAAAACTCTGTGTGTGTTCTAAGCACAAATCCTTCTCCAGCTCCTTAACAGGTGCTATTTGGTGAGAACCCTGGCTTTTTTCTCAAGCCCACTCAAAGTGATTTGGTACTTGCCTGGATTACAGTGTTGAGAAAGCCTCACTGCCCCAGGCCAGTGAGAGTTAAGAGATGGCTAACAATGTAGTGAGACTTAAAAACGGAGAAGATCCATGCCACACATCTGCCATCCTTTGTGCACCAAGGCTCCCTCCACTCAATCGTTCTCAATCAGAACCAAAGTAGTAGAAAAGAGAACATTACGTCCAATGCTGGACACGCTTTCAGACGAAAGCCTGGTCTCCACCTCTATTTTGTTCAACATTTCAAAGACAACAGTAATGCCAGAGAATTTTAAATCGACTGTTAAAAATTTTAATCAACACCTAATAATTAAGATGTTAGAATTAAGCACATCAGCTCAACTTACTTAACAGACAGTCGCATCTGACAGATTCCCACAATCAGAGCACTACTACAAATGAATACCTGTTGAAATCATATGTATGACTGAAGTCAGATAAAGGTGAGTAGACAGATCTGGAAATTTCTTCCCTTAGTTTTCAAACGTTCATTGGGTATCTCACGTGCCTGGCACTGTGCAAACATTAGAAATACAGTTTTACATATTTGGCTAACTTTGTAAATGAGCGAAGATTTCCCAAAAAAACACCTTCACATAATGAGTAGAGAGTGAGATTTCTCAAACCTCCATGTCCTTGATCTTTACAAAACAGTCTTATCGGAATCTTTTTTTAATGGTCTAAGACCTTTCTGTCAAAGGCATTAAGATATTGCTATGATTGAAATTACAATCTGGAAGCTTCATACTGCTGAGGGTTCAGTAAATCTGACATTCAACTTGTGTGTGGCGTGTGTTGCCCATCTACCCACTACCTTCAATCAACTGAGGATTCAGGCCTGACCATCAAAGGGAAGTCCCCCAACCTCGGCAGACCACTGTGCTGCATTGTTGCCTGCTTCCAGCACTCACTGAAGAATTCTTACTCTTTTTTCCTGGGGTCTAAGCAATTCCTGTAGTAGAATGTCTTGCCCCAATCTTATACTGTGCTCCTATAACATACATTCTGAAACACGTTTTCAATACATTCTAAAAGATGTGTTCATACATTCTTGATAGATTTCGTTCAGAAATGAGAATTCATAAAGGAGATAATTTGTTCTGAACTAATTTTTACTTTACAAAATCCTATGGGTGTTAGTTACTGTGAGTTTAAAAAGCTCACAGCACATTGAAAATCCTACTTATTCAAAACTAATTCTGTAAATTCAACACCATGACCAGTCAGTTCTCTCTCAATGCTTTTTCTGTCCATAAGAGCTAATTTCCCTATCACTTAAACCAGAACCCTGAATATTATTTGGCCATTGTCTATGCATCTTTAAAGTCTTATTGCTGGATACGTGATAAAAAATAGTTCTTTTTTATACCCTCTACACAAGCTACTTGTTTTAAGCATCACATATCCTTAGGAGAATGCCTTCAACACAAATAATGATATTGCACTTGTACAGCTACCTTTTGTAGAATTTATTTTTAAAATGATTTCTAAATGATCGATTATATTTCAAAACATACTTGTGAAGACTCAATTTTTCAAATTTGCTGTATGTATACTATTGATATATTTCAATTTTTTAAAGCATTTCACAAGGAATTCTAGCACTGTACACACTGCCTGAAATCCATATGATATGAGAAAAGAGGATCTCAGTGGCAATCTAGAAACTTGGTTTAATTTGTTTTGTCACAGATGCCAACTGTGTGACTTGAGCGTCAGCAAGCCTTCATTTATCTGCAACGTGATGTGGCTGGACTAGATTATCTGCAAACTTCCTTACAATTCTAAACTCTGAAATCCTAACACAGCAATTTCACTAATTTGGGATGAGAGTCATAAATAAAGTACCACTTAAAAGATATTTCCCCAGGACCTCCCTTGGTCCAGTGGCTAAGAATCTGCCTGCCAATGTAGGTAACTCGGGTTTAAACCCTCGTCTGGGGAGATCCCACATGTCTCAGAGCAATGGAGCCCATGCACCGCAAGTATTGAGGCCACACCCTGCAACTACTGAGGCCCTCGAACCTAGAGCCTGCAGTCTGCAGTAAAAGAGGTCACCTCAATGAACAGCCTGTACACCACCACAAAGAGCAGCCACTGCTTGCTGCAGCTAGAAAGCCCAGTGCAGCAACAAAGACCCAGCACAACTCAGATACTTTCCCTAGAAGGCACTTTTTTTAACCACGTTATCTTTAAAGAAAAATTACAATAGCCATATAACACTCATTCATGTCACACCTTGAACTATACGCATTTTTAGGCTGCAGACTTCTCAGGAACTAGATGTGGCAAGCACTTCCCTGGTTCTAATTAATTCCCTGAAACTGTGAATGGCTGAGGCGATAAACGGTAAAAGCTTCAAGAGCCAAGGGCAGAAGTGAATAAACTATGTTACTCTTCCTGCTATCTGTGGACCAGGACGTGTCCTGTAGATCCCTGAATGAGGTCAACCCAGGGCTCTCAAACTCTCCTGCAGCCCTTCTGAGGTACAAAAAGATTACAAATGGAGAGTCATTTAATTCTTGTAGCCCCTGGCAAATACCAAAGATTCCAAATCATATTTTTACATCAGCATAAACTTTTCCACCATGAGAGTTTCATTTCCCTTCTAGCATGTTACAACCTATACCAGTTTCAAAAACACAACCTCAGCATTTAAATTTTGCAATGCAATTTTTAAGGTTTTTCTTTTTCTTTTTTTTTTTTTTTTTTAACATCAGCAGCACCTTTAGGACTATCTAATCCAATTCCTTATTTTTTAGAGGTCACAGCATTGATTAAGAGTCAGGTCTCCTGCCTCTCAAATTGTTTCAAATTTCTACAAACACGCTCTACCTAATTTCATACAGGAAAACTAACCAAGTTATACACTCTTTATAACACCCACACACATATATATACACCCACTCTAACTTACTAAACTCCAAAATGTTAATTATTCCACTGCGTTTCCCCTAAGTCCATCAGGTTCTCTGCAAAGCCCCAAGCCAGGCAACTAATGAAGCTCTCAGAGAAAACAAGTGTTACCTACACTTAGTAAGTCTCCAAAAGAACAATAGCACAAGGAAAAGATAACCACACCTAAAATGGTCATTTACAATACAGGCATGGTAAGTCATGTGTCTTAACCAGAAGCATATGACCTGAAAAACAGGAAATCAATATAGACACATTTGTTCTCCAAATAAAAGAAAGACCACTCAAAACTATCCTCTACATTCCATCTGGATTCTACACTAAATTTTAACCATGTCACTGCCTGACATCCCTGGAAGTGGCCTGATAGAAATGCAATTGCAAGTCCAATGAAAGGGGAGGGGAAACATTAACACCTATACAGAAACAGGAACCAAGTACATGTATCTTTTTTCCCAAATCCAGCCAGGTGATAATTTCCAAAGTATACGCCATGGAATAAATATTTTGCTTCATGCTAACATGCCTTATCGACTGCACTGAACTGAACATGCCTTATGTGAAAAAGGAACACTATCAAGTAGGTCTGAAAACTGCATTAAACAGCTAGAGGTTCTTTAATGTTGGACTTCAAGAATATGTTCTGAGAATGAGGACAACTTTACCCAAGGGCTGGTGTTTATCAGATAATGATCTTTTGGTAACACTGCTCTAGCTACTTAATAATTTTCAACTCTAATGAAATTATATGAAATTCTACTTTATACAGATTGTCTAATGATATGTAAGTAGCATCTCACCTAGTTTCTCTACCTGAGAACTTAGCCCAATCTTTAGGTAAAGAGTCAAAAGAAGGCTGGATCTAATGGTTAACCCTATGCAATTCCTGAGTCTAAAGCCTGCACAATCGTATTTGCCCATACAATGTCCAAATATAAGTCACATTTCCACATTGAAGATGTTCTGAAACTGTCTGCTGCTGCTGCTAAGTCGCTTCAGTCATGCTCAACTCTGTACGACCCCATAGCCAGCAGCCCACCAGGCTCCCCCATCCCTGGGATTCTCCAGGCAAGAACACTGGAGTGGGTTGCCATTTCCTTTCTCCAATGCATGAAAGTGAAAAGTGAAAGTGAAGTCGCTCAGTCGTGTCCCGACTCTTCGTGACCCCATGGACTGCAGCCCACCAGGCTCCTCCGTCCATGGGATTTTCCAGGCAAGAGTACTGGAGTTGGGTGCCGTTGCCTTCTCCGTTTGAAACTGTCTAGTTGTTTTGAATTCCTCTAGGAAGAGAAAACCATTTCTTCTTCCTATTAAAAGGGATCCAAAGCTCAATTTTTCAAGTCTTTAAGGTAGCAACAAATCTAAAACATGCACTATTCCTGGATGAAAGGAAATCACTTTTTCCAAACAACAAAATGTTTTCTAAATCTTTTGCATTTCCTGCCAATATTAGAAGCAGGAAGAAAAGAAAAATCTCCTCAGGAGACAGGAAATACTACAAATAGAGAACACACACCTTTAGGGCCCTTCTAATGCTGTACCTGAACACACAGCAACGTGGCCATGCACTTCAAACATTTAAACAAATTACGCGTCCACCGTTCAACAAAGGAAGCATTTTCTCCCCAGACGCACATTCCATGCTGCCACCTGTACAGTCAAAACAGTGAAGTTCATTCCTCTAAGGCTGAAGCACTCTCTTCCCTGTTGCATATTATGAGCACTCACAGCTAAAATCATAAAAACTAGAAAGAGGTAGAGGTTTTAAATAATCATAACATCAAGGGGCTGTTGATGCCCAAATGGCTACAAGAGCCAAGAAGGGAATGTCAACGAGCAAAGTGGTTTACCTTCCTTGCTTCTTGTTGTGGAAACATGGCCATGAATAAATAATTCATATTTACATTTCTCATATATTTTAACAATTAAAGTATGCACATGATGGCAAAAAACAACGGACAGCCTCAGTATCTAGTGATGGAGACCTCTGCAAGTAGAGCAGACGCCTCTGCTAAACACGGAGCTGACACCAAGCTTTCGACCTTCGCTACGGTGCAAGAACACAGGTCCATGCTGCCAGGTTTTCAAGAGAAAGCAGAAACCTTGTTTTATGGGAAATCCCTTCCTTTTCAAAAGCTGCCTCCAAATTTTAAAAACCACTGTGCATGCCACATCTCCCAGCCCAGTTTAAAAATTTAATGTCACCCTATCAGATGAAACAACAGGCATTATCCAGAGGTGTCCAATCATTTGCCCAAAGCTGGAAATATCATCTAAACTCAGTCTCATCAATGTATAGTAGTAGGTATACAATATACCACGTGTTGATTCACTTAATCACCAAACTTACTGTGGACCTACTAGGGGTTAGATGCTGTTCCAGACCAGAAATTCACCAGTGCACGGGAGAAACAAAAGACAAAAACCCCTTGCTCTGATGGAGTTTACATTCTAGAAAGGAGAAACTTTGGTCTCATTGGAAAAGACCCTAGTGGTGTGAAAAACTGAGGGCAAGAGAAGGGGGCAACAGAGGATGAGATGGTTGGATGGCATCACTGACTTAATGGACAAAAGTTTGAGCAAACTCATGGAGATAGTAATGGTCAGAGAAGCCTGGAGTGCTGCAGTTCACAGGGTCGCAAAGAGCTGGGCACGACTTAGCAAATGAACAACAACAAAGGAGAAACAATGATCATGTCAAGTTAGGTAGCAGTATGTAAGACAGTGATACTCTTATATCACTGTGTGTTTAAAAAAAAAAATGCACACATGAAAAAAGAGCAGGTCAAGTAGAATGAAGGGTACTACAGAATTAGTCTCATGTCTTAATGAAGGTTTTAGTTGGGGCCAAAATCTTTTCTAAGTAGGGAGAAGCCTAACACAGCTCACATATAACCAATGCGCAAATTACTTTGTGCATGCCTGTTTCCTTACTCATAAAATAAAGATATTGTTTACCTGACCTATCTAATGCCCATTATTGTAAAATAATCTTCAGTTACTACTTGAGAAAAGTGAATTTATAATATTTTAATATTTATGATGCAGCACTGTGATTATTTATTATTGACATTCAGAATACCTCTTAAACATCCTAAGCACTTATTAGATTCTAATCCTTCAAAAGGAAAAAGCAGCCACTAAAGTCATTAACATTTCCTCTCCGCTCTAATGCTGACTGATCCAAAGGCCATAGAAATATAGCAACCACTATGAATTTTGAGCTACAGTGTGGTGAAATGTAGAAAACTTTCATTTTTTTATGTCACCTTATACAAAGAACTGACTCATTAGGAAAGACTGAAGGCAAAAGAAGAAGGGGGAGGCAGAGGATGAGATGGTTAGATAGCATCACTGACTCAACGAACACAAAACTGAGCAAACTCCAGGAGACAGCGGAAAACAGGAGCACAGCGTGCTGCAGTCCACCAGCCACAAAGAGTTGGACGTGACTTAGTGACCGAGCAACCCCTCGGCGGTGGGGGCTGGGGGCGGGGTTTACTTTAAATAAAAAAAGTACAGTGAACTTTCCCAATAATAATAATTTTTTAAAAACCCTTAAGGCCACAGTGCAGTGAAGAAACAGAGCTAAACCTAGGCCTGGGTCCACATGGCAACCACTTCCATTTCCCAAAAGATGTTAAGGATTTAATAGAGCAGAAACAAGATTTATCATCCCTGATGATTTGCTTGTGATATCATTTAGCACTGACCACATCCATAAGTATCATAACAAGATGTCAATTTACAGAAGAAATAAAGTTCTTCATATTTTCCTCCCTTTTTCATTCTCCTGATTATCTAGCAATTACCATTTTCATTTTCGCTTATTTTGAATTTGCTTCCTACCAGCTAATATCTTTTACCCTCTGTTAAGTTGATGCTAAAGCTGAAGCTCCAGTACTTTGGCCACCTCATGCTAAGAGCTGACTCATTGGAAAAGACTCTGATGCTGGGAGGGATTGGGGGCAGGAGGAGAAGGGGATGACCGAGGATGAGAAGGCTGGATGGTATCACTGACTCGATGGGCATGAGTCTGAGTGAACTCCGGGAGTGGGTGATGGACAGGGTTGCAAAGAGTCGGACACGACTCAGCAACTGAACTGAACTGAAAGTTGCTAGCAATGCATTTTATTGGATCATCTTTACTTCCTAGCACATAAATGGACAGAAAGTACTGGACATTATCATTGTGAGACGCTCTCCATCAGTCTTCAGTGCTCCTCCATGTCCTGCCAGGTANTTGCAAAGAGTCGGACACGACTCAGCAACTGAACTGAACTGAAAGTTGCTAGCAATGCATTTTATTGGATCATCTTTACTTCCTAGCACATAAATGGACAGAAAGTACTGGACATTATCATTGTGAGACGCTCTCCATCAGTCTTCAGTGCTCCTCCATGTCCTGCCAGGTATGCTAAAAGGCGAAGCCTTGACTAGTTTGTGTCCAGGCTATTTCTCAAAGTTTTGTTTGTAATGAACGACTTTGACAGANTTGGTGATGGACAGGGAGGCCTGGCGTGCTGCGGTTCATGGGGTCGCAGAGTCGGACATGACTGAGCAACTGAACTGAACTGAATATAGTGACTCTAGCTTTCTGTTCAATTTTTGCATAATATACAGAAATTTTTTCCAGCTTTATTTTCTTACTCCATGATCTTGTCTTTAAAATCGTTTTATACAGTGTACTGGTGGTTCTTTTCTACCAACTGTCTTTTAATTGGAGTGTATACATTTATAGTAATGATGGATATCGTTGGCTTTAATTCTGCCATCTGGCTCTTTGATTTTTATTTTTTCCTCTTTCTCTGCCTTTTAAGGGATTGCGTGTGGATGTGTGTGGTTCAGGCTTTTTTCACTTGTTGGCATATTAATTGTACATCTTTAATAATTTTAATGATTGCTGGAGGGTTTACAGTATAATGTTTAACTTGTCAGTCTGCCTTCAAATGTTACTACTTTAAAAGTACTTTGAAACCTTTATAACAGGTTTCCCCTTTCTCTTTACTAGCAATGTGCTATTATCATACATTTTAATTTTGTTTATTAAACTCATACTATATTATTACTATTTTTGCTCTAAAAAGAAATATGTCCTTTACTTTTACTGACATACTGACCATTGCTGGTGTGCTGGGTTCCTTTTTGCAATTTCACATTTCTGTTTAGTATCTTTTTCTTTCTTGCCTGAACAGCTTCTTTCAACATATCTTATAGTAAACTACTGGTGAGAAATGTTCTCATGTTTTATTGGCTTTTAAAATAATTTGTGCTGCACCTTAACCTTAGGAATTTATATTCACTGGTGTATAATTCCTTGACAGTGCTTTCACTTTTGTTTGAAATTTTAATTTATCATTCTGTTGTTCTCTGCCCTGTGTGGTTTAAACAAAGGTCTGCTCTCATTTTTTGTTCCTCGGTATGTAGTGTGGGTTTCTACCCCTCTGGCCACTCTGAAAATTTTCCTCTTTATCTTTGATTTAAGTAGTTTTATTGTGAGATGTTTTACTTTATGTTTTCCTTGCTTGGTGATTATTTTTAAGTTCTTGGATTCATCCGTTTATGTTTTTCACCAATTCTAGAATTTTTCCAGTCATTATTTTTATAGTACCCACCCTTCTTTCTGGGACCCTAGTTCCCTATATTTTGCACCGTATTACATTTCTTTCCAACTCTTTTTTTGTTTCTTCAGTACTTCATTTTAATAATTGTTATTGCTTTTTCTTCAAGTTTACCACAGTATTTTTTATTCCACATATAGCATTGTTATCTTAGAAACTGCAAAGTGAAATTTTTTATCCTGTTTCTCCCCTTATCAAGATTGTATATTTCTTAATATCCTCGAGCATATTTTTCGTGTTTACAATGACTGTTTTAAGGTCCTTCTCTTCAAATTCTGTCTTTTCTGGGACTGTTACATCCTTTGCATTCCTAACAATTTGTATTTGGATGCCAGGCATTTGTGACATTTTTCAGGGTGGATTTGGTTCGATTCCTTTAAAGAATGTTGGATTTTATTCGATTGTCCAAATGAGTACCTTGCTGATAGCTGAACCCGTGAAAGTCTTGTCTTTACCCTTTGTTAACGTAGAGCAGGTGGTGCTCGCGGTAGAAACCCCGCCTGCCAGAGACATGGCTGCAGCCCCTGGGTGCGGAAGAGCCCCCAGAGGAGGGCATGGCAATCCACTCCAGTATTCTTGCCTGGAGAAGCCCAGGGACACAGGAGCCTGGGCGGGCTACAGTCCGTAGGGTCGCCAAGAGTGGGAAACGTCTGAAGCGACTTAGCACGCACACATGATAGGTCCGCAGCAGCCTTTGTGTGGGGACTCGCTTAGCTCCGTTACTAAAGCATCATTACTCTTCTTTAGACTCTCTTCAATGCCCTGGTGTAATAGTCTTTCCAGTCTGTCTGATGAGAATACAGACTATTGGTAGCCCCGTGTAAGCTCTTGAAAGTGCTCATTCTCCTCCTTATCTGTGATGCGTCGGTCCATTTCGTTCCCTGAGTGTTCAGATCGGCGCTGCGGCCAAGCGCCTGGGATTCCTCCGCAGATCTTCAGAGCTGTGTCTCTGCGCGGCTCTCTCTCCCTCTCTCTGTCTCTGCTCCATGAATTACAGCCACCTCAGCCTCACCAAGCTTCCTCTTCAGCTCATCAACTCAGCACACGGCTCCTGGCGCCCTCTTTACTGCTGGATCTTAGTCAAGACATCTCCTCCANCTGAAGCGACTTAGCACGCACACATGATAGGTCCGCAGCAGCCTTTGTGTGGGGACTCGCTTAGCTCCGTTACTAAAGCATCATTACTCTTCTTTAGACTCTCTTCAATGCCCTGGTGTAATAGTCTTTCCAGTCTGTCTGATGAGAATACAGACTATTGGTAGCCCCGTGTAAGCTCTTGAAAGTGCTCATTCTCCTCCTTATCTGTGATGCGTCGGTCCATTTCGTTCCCTGAGTGTTCAGATCGGCGCTGCGGCCAAGCGCCTGGGATTCCTCCGCAGATCTTCAGAGCTGTGTCTCTGCGCGGCTCTCTCTCCCTCTCTCTGTCTCTGCTCCATGAATTACAGCCACCTCAGCCTCACCAAGCTTCCTCTTCAGCTCATCAACTCAGCACACGGCTCCTGGCGCCCTCTTTACTGCTGGATCTTAGTCAAGACATCTCCTCCAAGCAGTAATCTGGGTTTACCTTAGTTGTTCCTCTCTCTTCAAGTTTCTCTTCTTTCAATCCAAATCTGCCTAGATACCCAGAGGACAGTGGAGCAGATAGGAGGGTCCGGAAGTAGCCGTGTTAGTGTTTACCGTAACGTGGTCATAAAACAGAGGCCGTGACTGAGATCGTTTAAAGACTACAGAAATGTTTCAGTAAACGGTGCTGAGGGTGCGTGTAAGTGCGGTAGGTGACTGGGTGATGTGTGTGCTGTGGGGGCGTGTGGTTGTGTGTGGAAGGGATAGGTGTGTATGGTGAGTGTGTGCATACGGAGTGCAGGTGAATGTGGATGGGGGCTGTGGGGTATTTGTGTTTCTGAGTATGTTCCCCCACCTCAGCCCAAGTGTAAAAATCAGTTTCAGGTAGATTAAAGGTGAACATTTGCCAGACAAAGTCTAAAAGGTTTAGAGCAAAACGTGAAACATCGTAATGACTTTGGGCAAATAATGCTCTCTTAATAGCTGAGTAATACAGCAGTTATACGGACCACATCTGCTTTATCCGCGGATCTGCTGATGGACATTTAGGTTGCTCCCATGTCCTGGCTATTGTAAGCAGAGCTGCGGTGAACACTGGGGTGCACGTACCCTCTCAGGTCCTGTTTTTCTCCGGTATATGCCCAGGAGTGGGATTGCGGAGCTGACTCATTGGAAAAGACGCTGATGCTGGGAGGGATTGGGGGCAGGAGAAGAAGGGGACGACAGAGGATGAGATGGCTGGATGGCATCACTGACTCGATGGATGTGAGTCTGAGTGAACTCCGGGAGTTGGTGATGGACAGGGAGGCCTGGCATGCTGCCGTCCATGGGGTCGCAAGGAGTTGGACACGACTGAGTGACTGAACTGAACTGAACAGAAGGTAGCTCTGTTTTTAGTTTTTTAAGGAACCTCCATACTGTTCTCCCAGAGAAGGCAATGGCAATCCACTCCAGTACTCTTGCCTGGAGAATCCCGGGGACGGGGGAGCCTGGTGGGCTGCCGTCCATGGGGTCGCACAGAGTCGGACACGCCTGACGCGACTTAGCAGCAGCAGCAGCAGCATACTGTTCTCCATAGTGACTGGATCGGTTTACATTCCCACTTACCGTGTAGGAGGATTCCGAGAAAGCTCTCTTAAGATTTAGAGAAACAGAAAGAGTGAAAGGGCATATTGTTACAGTGACTCAGATGGTAAGGAATCCGCCTGCAGTGCAGGAGACCCAGGTTCGATCCCTGGGTTGGGAAGATCCCCTGGAGAAGCGAATGGCAACACACTCCAGTATTCTCGCCTGGAGAATTCCATGGACAGAGGAGCCTGGCGGGCCACAGNTGGAATCCATCTGTCACTAATTCAAGACCTCCTACTTCTAAATGAAGTTCATCAGAGAGCTACATCTGGATGTGAACCTGGTGTTTCCAATCAAGTTTTCCATCCTTTCCCCCTCTGCACAGGGAAGCAGAGTAAGTTCTAGGCAGAGTCCTAAAAGTCCAGATTAAATCACACGTCTCTGGGCCTGAATCTGTTTACCCATAAAGCAAGAGGGCTGGACCACAGGGACTCGTCTCTTTTTCCAGTTAGAATTCCGATGATTCTACTTTCAGCCTATACATGGGTGGAACATTCCTTGCTGCTTTGTTCAGTGCTGGAGAGGTTTTGAAGTGTGGTCCTGCTGAAAAGCTGGAGAATGAACTAGATGTCCTCTCAAGATGCCTTCTGGCCCTATAATCCCATGATGTGCTTATAATGGAATTTGGCTATCCTTATAATTAGAAATGTAGCCTGCTGGTCACACATCTGGATCAGATAAATCTGCACAAATAGCATTTCACCAGAAGCAGAAATGCCAAGCACATAACAGCTGTGTTGTTACATCAGCCTTGCAAATAACAAGGAATACTATTTATCCATAGAAAGCAAATGACTACGGCAGACAGGGATAAAGCTGATTTCATTCAAATTACTTTGGGGTGGGAGACATGTTTATAAAAGAAAAATATATATGTTGGTTAGACTTTCAAATTTACAAGATCAGTATAGGAAAGAATTCCCATACGTAAAAGACCACAAATGCCAAAACACTACTTCCTTATTTCCTACCATCCTAGTTAATGATGAGTTTCTTGTTATTGAACTTTTTAAAATGTAATTGGCTCCCCTGACTTGCATGTCAACATATCACAAGAAGCCATGAACCTAATCCACAATTAAGTACTATCAAAGTGTCAAATGCACTCTGGGAATATTCACATCCATAGAAAACAAATGCGCTGCAAGTTAACAATTAATTTCACTCAACCAATGTGCTAGATAATATGAAACAAGAGGAAATTATTTTCCTTAAAAGAAATAAACACTCTTCCTACCCAATTAGGTAAGCATTAACCACCTTACACTTTGAAGCTCATTTCTTAAACCCCAAAACTTAATGTGCTAATCTATTTGCTCTGAGGAACAACTGACAAAAGGCATGACTAATGGCAAACAGGTATGAATACAAAACCTGTCACCTATGACTAACCTTACCAACACAACTGCTTGGTCTTCTAATTTGCAATACTGTTAGTCATTTTATTTTCCCCATTCAAAAGTGTATTCAGCTTGTGGGCAATAATGGAGGTTCGCCAACAGTAACAAACGTACTACGCTCATGGGGGATGCGGATAACGGAGGAGCCTATGCATGTGTGGGGACAGAGGACCACATGAGAAATCTCCATACCTTCTGCTCAGCTTTTCTGTGAACCTAAAACCGTTCTAATAAAGTCTTTAAAAATGTACTCAATATATAGACTTTAAAAGACAGAAAGTAACTTTCATATCAAGTAAATGCCCTACATTGAAATGTGCATATGAAATAAGAGCCTTAGATTTTAATGTATAAAATGTTAAGACTCAGTAAGTCACTTTAAATATAATCACTTTTCATATACACATTTTTAAAACTCCACAATGTTAGTATAATTACCATTACCTCAAAACTCCAGACTTAAGTTTTGTACAACATAAAGAAAAAATAGAGAACAAAGAAAGCAAGCTAACCAAGACAAAAAATAAAAAAACACAAAAACCAGAGTTACATTTCTGCTGGATGGAGAAAATAGTGATGACTGGAAAGGTAAATTAAGACAAAAGTAAATTTACATGGTCCTTAAAGGGGAGAATCCAAAAGGTAATCAGATTCTTACTTCACATTTTCTAATATTAACTGAAAACTACTAGTAACAATCAGTCTTTGAATAAATCATGAAAGGAGTACAGGGATTTAAAAAAAGTTAACTAGACAGATGATTCTTTGGAAGAATATACTAAGTCACAACTTTCAATCTTTATATATCAATTTTTAAGCTTAAAGCCTTAGACTAAAATGATACCCTGTGATGGTCAGCTAATTGATTTTCTAAAGAATGTTAATCAACTATTTCCAAACACTGGGAAACAACTTAGGCAATCGAAATTCTCAACCGATTCTAATTCCTAATGAAGTCACTATAAGAAAATGAGTTAACCTTGAATTAACAGCAATAAAAAAAATGAAAAATGGCAAAAAAAAAAAAAAAAGAAACAAAGAAAATGAGTTAATACTTCAAAACCCCTAGAAGAGAATCTAACAGATGCATTATATTTTATGTGCAACCACCGAGTAGCCCTAATAGATACAACCAACAGGAGATTCATAGTGTAAACCCTCTTGGGGGCCTAAAAGACCTTGACTAAGTAAATATCAACTCTNAAAAAAAAAAAAAAAAGAAACAAAGAAAATGAGTTAATACTTCAAAACCCCTAGAAGAGAATCTAACAGATGCATTATATTTTATGTGCAACCACCGAGTAGCCCTAATAGATACAACCAACAGGAGATTCATAGTGTAAACCCTCTTGGGGGCCTAAAAGACCTTGACTAAGTAAATATCAACTCTCAACCTGTGATGGGCTTATCAACGAACCACCATCAAAACACAGGTGAGATCAAGGCCTTCTGGCTTTATGCCAAAGTGAAACATCAGATGGGCAGCTTCTATCCCTTCAAGGATACTGCCGAAACGTCTAAAGTTCAAAAGGATATCTCCAACCTGAAGGATGGGAACTCTCAGGGTAAGGTAACAGCTGAGCCACACTCAACTTGTAAAGTCAACTCAGGAAACACCTCATCTTCCAAAGCCCTAGATGCAAGGCAATTAATGAAAATGGGGAGCCCCCCTCTTTTAAAATAATTCTTTCAGGTAATGGGATGTCACTGACAATTAGGAGTGAAATATGAGCTTTTCATAAGGTAAACCTTGTTGGGAATGCCCTGGTGGTCCAGTGGTTAGGACTTGGCTCTTGGACTGATAGACTCGATTCAGGGTCTGGGAACTAAGATCCCATAAGCCATGCAGCATGGCCAAAAAAAGATAAACCTTATTTCTCTGTTTTGATTTTTTTCCACACTTCTGTTTTCTTGATTTAGGGGTGTAAACAGATTCCTAATACATATTTTTTTAAATGATGACTTACCAATCTTTTTCTCTTTCTCTATCCTCTATTATTTTAATGTTATTCTTTAGTTTTATTTAGGCTTTGTGATTTCAGACTTAGAACCAAGAATTTGAGATTTTTGCACAGCCACACAGGATTTCAGTAAGGCTGCCAGACCAACCGCTAGTCCAGAAGTGCAGAAATTCACCCTCTTTTCTCAAAGAAATAGATTTTTTGCCTCCCACGCTTTCCATTTCTAAGAACAATACCACTCTCACGATAAAGAGGGACCCAAAAAACTTAAGGGACCACGTTGATCAGAGCTCAGCCTCACTCCCATCCCTCAAACACATCTCACTTTTAAAAATGCTCTGGGTCCTACCTTTCTCTAGTAGAAGTTAAATTTCATCATCTTAAAGGATATTGACGATTTCCCAGACCGTAGCTGTCCAGGTATTACCTACCATCTCCACGAGCTTCAGCGTAAATACAACTGAGTGCTAAAGGAAGACTTTGACAATGGCTATACAGGAATATTCCCAAGATGCCTCTGTTTTGGTGGTAAAAATGTCCCGACTCCAAAATTTCTTTCCAACTACCTGAAGTCTTTTGTATCACTATCTGCCCAATTGACTTATCCAGGTTTTCCTGGTCTCTCGATAGAATCAGCAGGAGCACCTGGAGTTCTAGCTATACACCCACCCCCCACCTCCAGGAAACTACACCCCACCCCTGCCAAAGGAGAACAGTAGATATGGGAGGAGGCAGAGACCTGCTCAGGACTTCACCAGGTCTGAGGGCCTTGCAGACTCCTACAACTCAGTACAGATTTCACCCCAACCAGCAAAGGACATGGGATACTGAGGCCTCATTTCAGATTCTAACCATATAGTTTAACAACATGGCACTTTTCGTTCTTAATATAAGAAACTAGTCATTTCTTCCTAATTCTAGGGAGATGTTAGTTTAACAAATGTCAATCCTGGCCAAGAGTCTACAACACACAATTTCTACAGCTATCGCAAAGGTTGTTAAAATACCTACCTCAGTGCTTAACCAAAAAAGTGGGGAGGGGTAGTTTGTGTTGTCCCGAGTATTGGTGTGTCAAGAAACCATCAGGCAAACACATCCCCAAGGTAATCATGTGACACTCACTAGGAGAACACCCCATGAAAGGCTGCCTTACAGGAACCTCTAGAACTTTAATGTGAACTGTCTCCCCCTCATTTTAGGAAATACTCCTCAACCCAGTGAGCACAAGAAGGATGCCTGGGTGGCAGCCAGCAGAAAGCTATCATTAAAGTCAAAGGCATTTTGTGCAGATCGCCTTCAACCATAGGGTTTTCATCTGCTGCAAACCAAATGCTTCAGTATACNGGAGGCCTGGTGTGTTGCAGTCCATGGGGTCGCAAAGAGTCAGACACAACTGAGCAACTAAACTGAACTGAATTACAGAATAGCTACTTTCACAGATCTTAAGTACACAGGGAGGGTACGTTTTAAGAATTACTATAAAGTGTCACCTCATGCTAAGGAATGTCAAGTGGAAGATCACAAAGAGTTTAAAATAGACCTGATTTGCATGTTTGCCTGAAACCATCTAATTAGACATGTTCTTTTCTGTGTATTTTATTTAGATTACTATTTTTGATTTTGAGGCATCATTTTACTCTGAAGATGAAAATATGACTTTTTTTTTTAAGGTGACTTTAATACAAGTTGTCCAAATACTTTTTCAGTCCACCTCAACACTAGGCAGCTTACAAAGTATTCAACTTTTCTTCTTTGGTGGGGAGCGGGGGGTGGAAATCAAGCATCTCTATAGTGAGAGTCTTTCTACATGAGATCATAGTAAAGAATTCATTAATTCTCTCTCAGACAAGTACACTGGAGGCCAACATCTTTGTGCAGAGAAAGGAGACAGCATTCATCAATTAAGTGCAGTATTGTTCTAGGGCTTTGTTTATAAATCCAGCATACATCGCCATCTGTTAACTTGGACTAGAAAGCTTTAATTGATATTTATGTAGTTCAGAATAAAGTAAAGGAAGACGCCTGTGTGAAAATGCTACCCCATAAACATTTTCACACCCTGGATCAATCTATTCTGACTGAGTTAATGTCATGTTGAAGGCTTGCTCCTCTGCTCTTTCTCTAAACTTTAGTTTCTTAAGTTAGAAATACATTTACAATCTTCTACAAAAATTCCTAATTTGTTAACTTTTCAAATGGGAAGAAGAAATTCTGACTAAAGGTAAATAAACTGCAACTGCACCTACACAGTTTTTCTTCACTCTCCAGATTCCTTATGTTACATCCAACTCAGAGCAAACATGATCTTTTTTACCACTCCATTTCTGTCTACTTCAAATTCTAGGTCTCCAAGTATTTGTTCTTGATTCATTTTATTTACCTACAATCATATTCAAGGTGTACTTAAATGGCTTGATCACCAGTTTATATACAGCTTCGAGTATGCAGATTTTAACTCGAATACAAACTTTGAAGACAAGAATCATATTTTTATTCATTTCATCCACTCAAAGCTCTTCTCCACTGACCCTCATCCTGAATAAATTACTTTATATACAGCAGACATTTTAGTTAACTTTTTAACTATAAACTAAATTTGTCCATGACAAAGTCACTCTAGAAATAGTTACAATTTTATTTAAAAATACTTCATTGTCCCCCCAGATTAAAGGCCCCTCTTGATGCCTCTGTGACATGAACGGAATTTGCAGGCTTTCATCAATATTAAAGAAGCGTTCAATGTTCCTAAAACCACTCTGAAACTCATGAAAAAATAAGTTAGTATCCTTATGCTTTGACACCCTTTTAAAACTCTCTAATTTTGACTTTTCTTTTTAGAGAATTAACATTTTTTAAAGCTTCATACATATACTGCCTCCCTAGAAGTGGACGTTTCAACTTTGTCAAGATGTACACTCAAGTTGAAAGGCAGGAAGAGCTCACAATTCAGAAGGGAAACACCTAACAAGCATGCAACAGCCATACAGGACCATGTGCACCTGGGCGCCGAAGGAGAGCTCCACGGGCAAGGGCCTGGCTGTGACTCACCCTCACAATCCCAGCAGCAGCACCACTCTCCACAACCACACTCTCTGAAAGCAAAGGCTGGGTGTTGCTCCCTGTTGTATCCCCAAACACCAAGAAGAGTCCTAACACAGAGCAGCATTCAGTAAATGTGTGGAATAAATATTTGTGGAAAAAAATGTGTAACACACAGTAGACATTAGTAGGAAAGGAAGTAGAAGGAAGGATTGGCATAGTTAAAATTTTATTTCGAGACTGTACTTCCTCTGCTCATCATGACTTTAAGAGAGACACAAACTCTAAATATCTAGGGACAACTGACCAGGATGGTGGTGAGTCAAAACATCAAATCACACAAGGAAAAGCTCTGAACTAGGACCTGCAGATGTGGAAGAGAAGGTAGTACTAAGGGCAAGCGAGCTGGCTAGAGCTGAGTTTGAGGGGTTGTCCCATGAAGAAGAAAACAAACTTGTTCTAGGTTGCTGTGGAGTTGCATTTTTTGAACTATGGCTCATATAATCAATTTAGTGGGTCACTGACTGGCATTCCTTTAGGTAAAACAGAATAGTATAGAATTGGGTCACAAAGATTAAAGGCAAAGTATTGATTTGATTCCGGTATATATATTTAAATTTTTCGTGTATTTACTGAACTATACGGCAAAATGTATCTCAACAGGCATGCCAGTCAAAATTCGTGGAAAAACAATGCCCCGTTTTCACCATGATAATTGGGGTTCCATATAAACATGAGAGATGTTCAACAACAACAACAAAAATTAACTGATTACTTCTTAAAGAAACTGTCAGTGAATAGTCAAAGGAATCAAGAACTTCATTAACCATGATGGTAAAAATACCCAAAATCAAACTGGTAGGTAGGGGGCAGAACCAGGCCTGGAAGCCAGTCTCCAGAGCCCCCCAGTCTAACTGCCTTGCAGTGGATCACAATGCCTCTAGCACAGGCTGGCGACCATGTGTCAAGATGTCGCATACAGGGGTCTTGACACTGGCTGGAACAAATAATGAGATGACCACCTTGGTGGAGATAGATGAAAATCTTTGATGTAGGGGCTTCCCTGATGGCTCAGTGGTAAAGAATTCGCCTTTCAATGCAGGAGACAGGTTCACTCCCTGGTCTGGGAAGATCCCACATGCCTCGGAGCAACTAAGCCCAACGCACCACAACTACAGAAGCCCAAGCACCCTGGAGTCTGTGCTCCACAAGAGAAGCCACCACGATGAGCAGCCCATACACTGCAACTCAAAAAAGCCCACATGCAGCAACAAAGATCCAACACAGCCAAAAACAAAATAACTTGTTTTTTAATCTTTGATTTACAATTACAAGTACTGCTCTTCTCTTTTGATGGTCAGATCTATAAATTATCAGGATAATGAGATAATGCGGACTTCATCTACATATATGTCATATTTAAAGAGCTCAGGACTTGAAACATGACCAAAAGCATTAAGGAAAAATTAAAACAGAGCCCTCTTCTTTTGAAGTTTTAGAAGACACAAAGACAAGAAAAAAATACCACTTTGACAAAGAAAGTATTAGATAACCCTTAACTAAAAGAAGAAATACCACCTTGAGATGTTACAAAACTTAAATTGGAATGTCCCTTGCCATGTTTTCCCCTGAGACCTGTTCATACAATTCCCTGCCAGTCCAGTCCCACACACGAACCCTCCACCTTCCTTTCATAAGAGAACAAAATGATTCCTTATAGTAAACCCCTCAGGAAACAACCCACTAACTTCCATAAAAAAACAGCAATGAACATTTAAAGTCTATATTAGTTCATGTTTTTAAGTCACTGTCCAAGTTTTAGAGGCCTATCTGTCCCTGTGTTTCTTTCAGGCCCCCAGGTGGCTCAGCGGTAAAGAATTCCCCTGCAATGCAGGAGACTCAGGTTCAATCCCTGGGTTGGGAAGATCCCCAGGAGGAGGGCATGGCAACCCACTCCAGTATTCTTGCCTGGAGAATCCCAGGGACAGGGGACCCTGGCGGACTACAGTCCATGGGGTCACAAAGTTACACATGACTAAGCATGCACACGTAGAATAACACAGTTTGGGGCAGTCTTTCCCTCTTCCTCTTCACTAACGTGGTAAGAAGAAACCCATTGGTTTCCCAAAGATAAGCAGTGGGGAAGTAATGGAATTATCAATTTCTCTAATGCTTTATTAAAATTAAGAAGTTAAAAAGAAAAAGTTCAAATAGTGGTGACTGGATCATGATTCAGTACACGTACATAGAATCACAAAAACTTTCACACATGCAAAGCAAGAAACTTTTGTTATTGGAAGAAAGTTGGCAGGACAGGGTGAATAGTTTAATACTGATGACAACATCAATTATGTCAGATCTCGATCTGCAATAAGCTAGCTGTAGGTCCCCAGCTGGTAATCAATCATGTGACTGTGGCCACTAATGGACTTGAGTTCTGCCAAGTTTCCCGTGCCCCTAGTTACAAAATAGCTTCCTTTCCGTGTGTCTTAAAAACAGGCTTAAATTACCCTATTTCCCCTCCCCCAACTCCCCCAGCCTTTGAAGCACGCCTCATGGTACAAAGCAGCAAAATTAAGATCCTGCGACATCCTCCACCATGAAATCATCCTTTATAGCTAGGAGGCAGGATTTCATAGCCACAAGCAAAAAATTTCGCTGACTCTAAGACAAATTACTCAAATGAAGAAGCACAAAGGGCTGCTCTTAAAATAATTAATATGTCTTTACATTAGTAAAGTTTTAACTTTGTGCTACTTTTTCCTGAACTCATGTACACCTGAGATGGAAAAACATTAAAAAATAAAAAATTTTAAAATTAAAAAAAAAAAAGTTCAAGACTCAACTGTCACCAAGTCCTCGGTGCAGGCTGCTCTAGGATGAACTCAGACTGATCAGATGCACATGAGCACACACGTTTCTGAGTTATGGGATCCACAGGATTTGTAGAGAACTAGATTTGAATACTGGCCTGGTGGACTTTTGGAACCGCTGCTACTTCTTGCAGAGCAAGAAGGCCACCTCAGTGTCGGTTACAAGAGTCGCAGGCTACAGGGCAGCACCAGTACACCATCAACCATATAAAGGCATCTCTCAGGATAGACACCTACTTTTGATTAAGTGACCTGAAAAACAGAGTCCGATATATGTCAGAATTGGAGACAACTGTATTTCAAATCATCTTCTACAAGGTCCTAACCACAGAAAGTTTTCATCCAGAGTCATCATTCTGTGATACAACCCTTGCTTGAAAATGCAATGTAACATCATCCTAAGTTCATGTCAGAAGGCCTGGCTTCCAGTTTGTATGGGTCATACAGTCAGGAAAGAGGCCAGGAGGGGAAAAGCATGAAAGGAAAGGAAATTTTACTTTTCTGGCTAAAATAACAAGAGTTTCTCAGTGAAGAGGACACAAAACACAGTCAGTTATCAAACTTAGTTAAGCTATAGAAGCACTGACCCATCAAAAGGCCAACTCAGTTCTAAAGATTCAGTGAAAAAGGTAATCCAGAACATACTGTATAGTCACCTGCACGAGCAAAACTCATTTCAAGTGCCTTTAGGTAATGTTCACCTGCTCCGAAGTGGAAATGGAGAGTTTACTGGCAACAAGGCGGTCAGAGTAAATATGAGGCCTCACTCATCATAGCCACCTTTCATTCTACAATTAAACCATAATTCTCCTTTCCAGAAGCCAAATCATTCTCTAGTGATATGTGGTTTCCCATCCTGAAAAACGTTTATGAAGTGGAGATGTCAAAGTTCACAGCAATTAAATGATTTGCCCAACTTCAGTTAGAAGCTGAAGCCAGGAACCCAGTGTGCTTCAATACTTTTTGCCTTCCAATCCCAATCCACTTTCACATCCAGTCCTGGTTCTCTACATCCTAACTTTGCTACATTTGCGAATTACAAACAAGAACTAAGCCAACAGGACCTGTTGAAAACACCCCATGGCCACGCAAATTCCCCATGTTTGATAAAACTTCTCTCCATACAAACTTTTCTAAGCAGACTTCCAGATCCAACGTGTGTGGCTGACTTTTAGCACCTGGCTATAGTACTTCAGGTCCTTCACTTAAATACTAATGATAACAGTTCAAACCCATAAACAAAGAAAATGTCTGTTTTAGAACTGCTAAATGAGGGGACTGCAGACATGTTTAATTATGTCTGCCGGGTGGCTAAGATCCAAAACCCACCACCATCTGGAGACTTAATCTTGCCTGCATTTCAGATCCCCACCATTCCTGATGGAAACAACCACTCTGGCCCTTTTCATCAACATAAAGAAAAGATTAAAATAATTAGGTTTAAGTGCCTCATAAAGGCTTAGATGAAAGCGCATTATAGGAGGTATGATTTATCAACTAAATCATAGTTTATGTGGTCTCATTTGAGATGAAACCTGGCTTCATTACCACTGAGTTTTCTTGCTTTATTTTCATATCTGGGAGCTCTGTCAACACAATTCTACTGGGGCAGGCTGGAGGAGAAAATGAGCTAAATGCTTGCTTCTTCAGGGCTGCTTTTGGTCCGCAAAGACCTTTTACTATTTTATCATTACGCCTTGATGTTAAGCTTGACCAAGGAGCTGGACTCATTACAGAGCAAGAACTTCCCTCCAAGGCTAAAAAGCAAAAGGAATGTCAAAGCAATTTTTGCTACATAGCAATTAACAAGGGGATGCCTCCAGACGTGGTAGACTGATGTTATGTTGGTGATCAAACAGCATCTTGTCGTCAGGCATTAAGGTTTTAAACATTCAATTATCTCATTTGTAAAAATATTTTCACTCTCATTAAAATCATTACTATTTAATGATACAACCATTATGGTTGTAACCTAATGAGGTGGATATACTGACAGTCATAAAACGTCAAGATGCTGTCATTACCCCAGAAAAATGCAAACTATAAATTCTCCCAGGTTCCTTGGACTGTTAAAACTGCAATGTCCCTTACAGAAGTTACCTGTGACTATTTAAGTTAATTCAACAAATGGGGTGAAAAGCTTTGTTCCTTAGTCACCTTAGCCACATCTCAAGTGTTCAGTGTTGATTACTGGTTACCCTACTGGATAATGTAGACAGAATACTTCCATCATATCACAAAGTTCTATTGAACAGGACTTCTCTAAAATGTCATATTCTCATTGATGAAAAGGCAACAAATGTTTGCAAAGGAACTAGTATTTCCCCTTATAAGCCAAGTGGAGCACTTCAGCATCGTTGTTAAGATCCTGCACTCTGGAGCCAGACTCCTGGATTCTAACCCAGGCTCAACCACTTATTAGCTCTGGATTAGGACCAGTTACTTACCCTCTCCATGCCTCAGTTTCCTATCTATAAAACAAGGATAATTACAACACCTATCCTCATAGGAGTGTGGTAAGGATTAAATGAGTTAGTTAAGTGCTCAGAACAGCAAGCACTAAGCAAACATTTGCTGTTATTAAGCCCTAAGTATGCTTCAAGGCCTTAAAAATGCTCATAGCCTTTTCCTNCCCATAAACAAAGAAAATGTCTGTTTTAGAACTGCTAAATGAGGGGACTGCAGACATGTTTAATTATGTCTGCCGGGTGGCTAAGATCCAAAACCCACCACCATCTGGAGACTTAATCTTGCCTGCATTTCAGATCCCCACCATTCCTGATGGAAACAACCACTCTGGCCCTTTTCATCAACATAAAGAAAAGATTAAAATAATTAGGTTTAAGTGCCTCATAAAGGCTTAGATGAAAGCGCATTATAGGAGGTATGATTTATCAACTAAATCATAGTTTATGTGGTCTCATTTGAGATGAAACCTGGCTTCATTACCACTGAGTTTTCTTGCTTTATTTTCATATCTGGGAGCTCTGTCAACACAATTCTACTGGGGCAGGCTGGAGGAGAAAATGAGCTAAATGCTTGCTTCTTCAGGGCTGCTTTTGGTCCGCAAAGACCTTTTACTATTTTATCATTACGCCTTGATGTTAAGCTTGACCAAGGAGCTGGACTCATTACAGAGCAAGAACTTCCCTCCAAGGCTAAAAAGCAAAAGGAATGTCAAAGCAATTTTTGCTACATAGCAATTAACAAGGGGATGCCTCCAGACGTGGTAGACTGATGTTATGTTGGTGATCAAACAGCATCTTGTCGTCAGGCATTAAGGTTTTAAACATTCAATTATCTCATTTGTAAAAATATTTTCACTCTCATTAAAATCATTACTATTTAATGATACAACCATTATGGTTGTAACCTAATGAGGTGGATATACTGACAGTCATAAAATGTCAAGATGCTGTCATTACCCCAGAAAAATGCAAACTATAAATTCTCCCAGGTTCCTTGGACTGTTAAAACTGCAATGTCCCTTACAGAAGTTACCTGTGACTATTTAAGTTAATTCAACAAATGGGGTGAAAAGCTTTGTTCCTTAGTCACCTTAGCCACATCTCAAGTGTTCAGTGTTGATTACTGGTTACCCTACTGGATAATGTAGACAGAATACTTCCATCATATCACAAAGTTCTATTGAACAGGACTTCTCTAAAATGTCATATTCTCATTGATGAAAAGGCAACAAATGTTTGCAAAGGAACTAGTATTTCCCCTTATAAGCCAAGCGGAGCACTTGAGCATCGTTGTTAAGATCCTGCACTCTGGAGCCAGACTCCTGGATTCTAACCCAGGCTCAACCACTTATTAGCTCTGGATTAGGACCAGTTACTTACCCTCTCCATGCCTCAGTTTCCTATCTATAAAACAAGGATAATTACAACACCTATCCTCATAGGAGTGTGGTAAGGATTAAATGAGTTAGTTAAGTGCTCAGAACAGCAAGCACTAAGCAAACATTTGCTGTTATTAAGCCCTAAGTATGCTTCAAGGCCTTAAAAATGCTCATAGCCTTTTCCGGGTTGCCTTTTCTAGTTAAGGAGTATTATTTTGTTCCTTTTAGTATGTGTGACTGCTTGTAAAGCCAGTTTCCATGCTAAAAGATAAAATTCATTGACCACCTTTCATATAGTCAGAACTTCACCTTGAAAGGTTAATTTTAATTTATTACTTATCTTAAATTTAATTAATCAGTTAACTGACTGTACGTATGTATAAACCAGGTTAGTCTTTTCAAATAAGATTAAATCCACAGCATTATGGTATATAAATATACACACTTAAAGATAACTGACCCCATAAATTCATTCACTTGAACTATAAAACCTTCAGAATTCTCTTTGTCAACCATCTCCAACTAGCAAATATGTTCCTTGAACAGAAACCTGCTATCAAAGTTATATTCAACTTTAAAAAAATTCCAAATCAGTAGTCTAAATTAATGAACACATAAGCTTATAACACACTAAAATTCAGTCTGTTTGAAACAGCTGAGAAATATAAACATTGAAAAGACATAAAACTGAAGAGCATTATGATTCTGCACTAAAGTTTGAAAGCTTCTGAAACACACTAAATTAAAAAAAAAAAGTTCAGTCTGAAAAATAAGCTGCTTTTTAACACTAATGAACACTCCTTGTTTATTACTATAATTTTTTGCCTGTTTCAGAAAAAAAAAAAGTTTGTGAGACAAAATAAAAGTCAACTTGAAAAGCACTGATTAGTTAAAAATTTTATAATATCAACCGATTTATATAGCAAAAATTCCAACATTTTATTTGGCAAACTTTAAATTAGAAAAAAATATTCTTCCAAAAGAACTTACCTGAAGAAACACACACACACACAAATATTTAGAGATTAAATGATAAGAGGTCTGGGGTTTGCTTCAGAACAGTTCATCAGGGAGTGGAAAATGCGTAAAGACCAAGTTAGTCTGACCACGAGTTGACAGATGTTGAAGGTGGGTGACAAGAACGCAGGGACCTACTAACTACTATTCTCTACTTTTGTAGTATGTGTTGGAATTTTTCATAATTACCATGTTTAAAAAACAAACTCACCTAAATATGAGGGGGTTTTGACTTAAAGTGAAAGGTAAAGGTTAAAGGTCATAAATGTGCACCAGTTTCTTAGTCCACAGCCAGAGTGCTGCAACTCTGCTTTTCCCCTACCCTCATCAGCCACTACAGGGAGTAGAATTTATGGTCATCTCACAAACTATATGCCCAGAGGAGTGCTCATCTTTCCACGTGACTTGTTCTTGGATTTTGTTTGTCTCTTTCTTCACCAATTCCACAAACAGAAAACCAGAAGGTAAATTAGCTAACACACTCCAGAAATAGCCAACAGTCTTATTTTAATGTCATAATTCTTGACTCCAAGATGTGCCATTTTTTTTAAAGGCTATCCAGAGGCTGCATTCTGTTGTTGTATCCCAGTTTAATAATAGAACATCTAAAATTACACAATTATGGTAACTTGAGTGATTTCCAATTCTCCATTTTTATAAAAATGAATGTCAAAATATTCTAGTAAGAGTCTGGGAAAATGTAAGCACAATGTAAATATTTTAATGTTCATAGTTTTAATACGTGAAGACGTGCACCTACAGGTTTTCAGTTAGAGGTCTGCCAATTTTGAGACAATAAAATACAATGGGGGGGAAAGGGAGAGGGAATTAAGAAACCGGAATTATTGCCTGATTTTCCCTTCATTTGCTGAAGCACCCTTAGCAAAGGAAGTTTTCTTATCTCTAAACTGAGACAATCGTCACTTGGTTCACATCACAGGGCCCTGTGTAAATGACTCCAAAATACCTAGAAAACTGCTTTTTAAATAAAGTGCTATCTAAATAAAAGTCATGCACTCATAAACTACTTCAGTTCAGTTCAGTTGCTCAGTCATGTCCGACTCTTTGTGACCCCATGAATCGCAGCATGCCAGGCCAGGCCTCCCTGTCCATCACCATCTTCCGGAGTTCACTCAGACTCACGTCTATCGAGTCCGTGATGCCATCCAGCCATCTCATCCTCTGTCGTCCCCTTTTCCTTCTGCCCCCAATCCCTCCCAGCATCAGTGTTTTCCAGTGAGTCAACTCTTCGCACAAGGTGGCCAAAGTACTGGAGTTTCAGCCTCAGCATCAGTCCTTCCAAAGAACACCCAGGGCTGATCTCCTTTAGAATGGACTGGTTGGATCTCCTTGCAGTCCAAGGGACTCTCAAGAGTCTTCTCCAACCCCACAGTTCAAAAGCATCAAACTACTTAAGTAGCCCCTCTAAAAATGGCTTCAGGCTATTCCCCTTAGAATTCGAAAGGAAAAAACAGACAATATATGAAGAGGACTAAAGGGACCTGTCAGTTGGATTCCACAATGTCCTTCCTGTAAAGGTGAAGCATGAGCCACCCAGCCAGAGTATCCTGGCACCGCTAGGTGAGGCCACCAAGGGACCGTGAATGGGAGCTGAAGGTCAGAAACTGAGGTGGGCCAATCCAATCAAAGGCACATAAGGATGACTTATCACAATTCACTAATTCTCTGAAGGCATCAACCTGTGCTTAACAGTGATAAATCCTGTATCTGCTTGCTCTAGCCACATAAAAGCCAGCAAACGTTTCTGAAAAACATTTTGCTTAGTAACATAAAATGAATAAATAAATACAAAGGAAATTTCAATTCTCATTAAGATACACAAACCTGTCAACTTCAAACGGAAGGAGCAGCCAACGGCAAGGCCAGCATTACCCTCCCACCAATAGCAAATCGTAATAGGCAGGTACCAAGTCAGGGAGGCCAACGGTGAGGTTTCTCAGCAAAAGCACAAGAGGCTGAGCCAAGTAAATATAAGAGGAATAAAGTAACATGTAACATGGAGACGACTGACAGAGGAACACGCCTTTTCAGGGAGAAGATATTATACCCTCTCCTATCACACACACTGCCTGGGTTCCAATCTTGACGCCACAACTCACTAGACTTTTAACTTCAAGCAAGTAGCTTGCTCTCTCAGTGCCTCAGTTTCTTTACTCACAAAATAAAGATAATATCCTCAGGAGGCTGTGAGGATTAAATGAAGAAATGCACACAAAGCACTTAAAAGAGCTCACATGGTAAGCATTCAATATTATTATTATTACTAACCATTTTTACTCTTGCTATAAATGAATACTCCTCAGAACACACTGTCGTCCAGATACTTGATCAACGGTTGGAAAGGAGGGAATCCATTCTAACTCAAGTAAAAAGGATGTGAGGAGACAACGGATGAGTACGATGGGAGCTGTGCTCAGGCCAGTGATCACTGACTTATTTTCTTCTTCCGTGGGCTTCCTTCCTCAGGGGCACAGCATCAGCCCTGAGCCTGGAGATATAAAAGGGGAACCTACTATCCATCCTGAGGAACCCAAAGCCCGAGTTCAGCAGGGAGGAGACAGGAGGCTAATGACAAAGCAGAAGAACCTGAGAAGAGCAACGGGGGCCGTGGAACCGGTTCCAATAAGACAGGTCTGAGTATGAAGAACGGCGGAGCTAAATCTATGCAGCCGCCATATACCCAGGCCCCCCGGCCAATGGGAACACAGGTAGGTGAGGACCCTGAGCAGCGTGATTTCTGGTGTTCCTGGAGTACGTAGGCCAAGGGCAGTGGGAGAAGATGCCCTGTACGTCCTCTGCTCTCCGGAGCCTTTGGGTAGAATGCCACACTGCACAACCTGAAGCAGTGGCAACACCACACCCTCTGTGTGAAGATCTTTCAGTAAATATTTTACAGTTAATTCTCGAGGAAGGCTCTTCAAAACGCATGGCAAAAGAGAAACCTCTGAAATATGTTCAGTAAGTCATGAAGATAAGTAGTAGGGAAAATTACTGGTATCCCAGATCTGAAAGTCAGTTCTGTAGTACTAACCCCTGGCCCTTAAGGCCCTAGGAAGATACAAACTTCTACAGACTCTTACTAGGTCTCTTAAGTAATTTTTTTTTCAATGATGATGACATTTCACTTCCCTGATACAGACACGATGACTGCACCAAAAATCCACTAAAGACTCTTTCATATAAGAGACTCTTGATGTAATTGTAGCTTTATAACTCATGGTAATTGGTTTTTTTTCAACATAGAAAACACTAAAAAAAATGTATCTTTATTTTATGATCTTTTATAAAATAACAGCATTAATGTTTCATTCATAATTGTAATAAAGCAACAACAAGAAAGCCTACTCTGTTGCCTTTGTGCATGTGTAAAAGCCTCAAAGATCAGATTTAAATTAAACTGGACTAACCCCACCTCCACTCCACTTTGATCCTTTTTCATCACAAAGGCAGCAAGCCTTCAAAAAGCACATCAACCAGAACGAGATGTTCTGCAGTTTAGGACGTGATCCCAAAAGATCTTGTGAAGTAATTATAGCACCATATAGTATGTATAGAAAAATAATACTGTCTGAACACTATCTGAACAGTGGAGCTTTTAAAAGAAGACAAGATAATGAAGCAGAATAACAGCCTAGAGGAGGATTCTGGAAGCTCCTGGAAGACTGCTGGGGAAAGAAACTGCTGATTAAGTCTTAGGTCTGCACAGGGAAGTACCTATTTGTGAAGAACACAGGTTCTTTACACTTTTCAATAAAAATGCTTCAAAACAGCCATCTACCATCAAGCACCTAGACAATCAACTAAGAGTACAAAAGTCAAAATTAACAGGGTTTTTTCACTGTTTTAAATTTATATACCAACATCTCAAAATAGATAAAAATTCCTTTCTGGGGTATGCAACTTAATGTCACTTCCCCATGCACTAGATTTTCTTCGAAGACATAAAAACTTTGTTAATGTTCTTCAAACTCACCAAGTTACTCAATAACCACAAGGGTAACTGAAAGCAGTGTGGGAGAGCAGCAGCCTGTAGGTTTAGGTCTTAATCTAAGCCTTGTGACCAAGCTTTACTAAAAGGCTCTGCTTGAACAAGCCCCAAGTTTCCCAGAGGAAAATGAGCTTTATTTCCTGAAGCCTGCAGTCATCTCTAACCTGAAGGGGCAGGAGACTTGTAATAAATTTCTCCAAAATTGTATGTGAGCAGGTAGCCAGAGTTACCTGGTTATTCTTTGAGCCTATTATTGCTCTGAATCTGTTTTCTCATCTAGAAAACAGGAATCGCATCATTCCCCTTCCAAGGTTGAGATGAAAGCACAGAAGGTCATGTGCAGAAATTAAGTGTTAGTGCCCCGAAAAGCAAAGTCTGGGAACTGCTATTAACACCATAATCTTCTCCACCTCCCACCCACACTGGACATCTACCCTTCACCATTGCCCAAATGACCACAGAATCATGGGGAAACACTAGAAAAAAGGCAGAATGCCCAGCTCCCATCAGAGATGGGCCAATTGACTGACGAAAGCCACCAAACAGCAGTTGTGGGCTAACAGCCAGTTTATCAGAGGAGCACATACAATCCAAATGAAGCTTAGGACCCCCATTTCAAAATCAGAATGGTCTTGGTGTACCCAATTCTTCATGCAGCCTTTGTAAATACTAAGTACCAGAGGTACTAAGGTTAACAAAGCAACTCTATGGACCACACGCCATACCTCTACATCCCCATCGACAACAAAGGTTTTCCAAGTATTAGATTCCATAACTCCAAAGCAGTATTTTCCTCCTCTGACTCCCTCAGGTTAAAAAAGAAAAGGAAAGACTGTGCAGAGGGATCAAGTGGGAAGTCCCTGTGCTAATATAAACATGGCAAGCACAACTCTATCACTGCAATATACTCTTTGACTCCAGCACAAAACTCTTTTCTGACCATCTGGAGCAGCTCTAGGCAGGAGGCCAAAACTTTGTAATTCCTTTTCAAAGTAAATGACAGATCAGTAACTGCCACGTTGCTAATGCAGAGCCAAAAGGGAGCACCTCTACCCCTACTCAATGCTCCCTGGAGTTTTACGCATGTAATAAAACAAAGTGCTTCCAAATAAATTTGCCCACTTATCAATACTCCAAACTCAACAGTGAGCATGTCACTTCTGAACAAGGTGGCAGTTTCTCGGATGTGATCCTACCACCCTATCTCACAGGCAGGAAGTAGGACCTTCCGCAAATTTCACTAAGAACAGCCTTTTCTGATCTAGAGTGAAATTTGTATGTGTTGATTTACATTTCAGTTTGCCAAGAATGAGACATGAAGTCCACCAGAAATTTTAAGTCTGTCCCCTACAGTGACTGAGATATCTGTTAGGTTTGCAATAAATTCGAAGTCACATAACACAGAGGGCAACAGGGGCCATGAATGGTGATCTTGGTGGAGACTTTTTAAAATTCCATTGAACAGCAGAATCACTTTCTTTGTTTATCCAATAAAGCAAATGGTGAGCCTACTTATGTGCCAGGTACAGTGACAATGAGTGAAAATCAAAGTTCCCATTATCTCCACCATAAATATGAATCTGAAAAGTTCCAACTTCACGCAATATACCACTGATAATAAAAGCCACTTGAAAGCTCACAGGTTTAAATTTAGTGAGCTTTCTCTGGAGCACAAGTAGAAAGAGGTCAACCAGCAATGGCTATAGATTTCCTACGAATACTTAATTTTTTAATTTATTAAATTTTAATTTAATAATCTTTTTCCAGATTTCAAAGACATGAAAGTTATCTCTGAAGTCACAATCTCCACTGAAGAACTATCTTCTCTTTTTAAGTAAAACATTTTAAAACTGAACAATATGAAATTTTATCTGGTAGCAGACTTTCTTACAAAGATAAGTTAAAAGGAATTTTACAGATGAGCAAATAGTAGCTAAGCTCTGATTACAAAATTAAACTGCAGACAGAGTACAAATAAAAAAGCCTAAAAAGGGGAATGAAGGTTCTTCCCTTCTGATGAACCCTTCCTTGAGGATAAATTCACAGATTAAGAAAAGAGAGCTAGAGAAGTCATTAGAAGTCATCCAATTCTGATTTTACCCAGTTCACCTTTTAGAGAAGCTGTTTTGTTTGCCTTCAAAGCCTCATGTAATCATTACTAAATTAATGGTATCTGAGTGTCTGGAGCCAATTCCAAATGCAATGCTTGTGTCCTACCCGGAGCTCAGGGAAGAGATGGGAGATCTTATCAGGTACCTTCCCAAGGAATTCACACCCTGGTAAAAACAGGATAGCAGAAACCCCAGGTTCCTCAGCATAGGAATGTGTAAGGATTCTTTGTCCTTAGCCTTTTGGAATAGAAGAGAAAGAGAAGTGAATGCTGCCAGAACTACCTTTCCTAAAGGGTTTAAGAAGCTCAAGTACAAATTCCAAGGCAGGTTTCACCGTCAAAGGAAACTGCTGAGAGGAAAGAAGTAGAAGAGGAATCAACTGCAAGATTCTGAATCAGAAGAACAGGTACAAGCAAAAGCAGGACTTTACAAAGACGGCGGTGAGTCGGTAAATGGCAAAACAAACAGATCATAAGGAAAGATGACATTTTAAAGAACTGCGGAACACGTAAAGAAAAAAATGGAGAAAATCTACAAAAATTAAGGCTTGCTTCCAAAGTTCTTTAAAAAGAAAGAAAGTATTTAGCAAGGAAGAAAGCAAAAGACACTAGCAAACAGGGAATGACAATGGGACATTCAAAAGAGCAATCTTGAGTTACGTGACTTTGCAGCAGCAGCTCAGATAGCAAGAAGTGCACTTCTTTAAAGGAAGCAGTTCACATTTTAAAGAGAGAAACTATGCCCAAATTCTGCCAAAATTCACTTAATTCATTTTCTTTTCAATGTGACCTCTATTAGTTATTTCCTTACTTAAGATTATATTTTCTCTCAGTGACACATGGGCTTCAGGAAATAATAGAAGTCAAAACAAGAGGACGATAAATGAATGAATGAATAGGTAGGCAAAGTCTGAAAAGTACTTAGAAGGACTACACAAAAAAGGGGGGGAGCTCTGCTCAAACTGCAAATTATCAGTCAGAATGCGTAAAGAAACATCAAACATGAACCTCCCTGGAGGTCCAGTGGTTAGGACTTCAGCTTCCAGTGCAGGAGATGAGAGTTCCACCCCTGGTGGGACAGCATAGACCCCATAGGACTCACAGTCAAAAAACCAAAGCATAAAACAGAAGCAGAATTGTAACACATTCAATAAAGACTTTAAAAAATGGTCCACATTAAAAAAAAAAAAACTTAAAAAACAAAATCATCAAATGGTGATAAAGAGAAAAGTTCTACTTTCAGGAAGGAGAAAAGCAGGAGATAACTGGGGTCCTGAGAGACAGGTACCAGGCAGGAGCAAGGGAGTAGGGGGAAGAAGCAACCTGCCAACCCCAGAAAAGAAAAACAACACATTTCCAAACAGCCTGCAAGGGAGGATGTGGAAGAGAGAGAAAAGAAAGGCTGACTCTTCCTGGTAAAGCCAATGGGGAGCCAGCTTCAGGACACCTGCTTTTTAGCAGGCATAAGAAACTGTTAAGAAGGAAAAACTGCACAGACTTAATCTCACAACCAGCCTGATGACCTCACGCATCCACTTTCCACAATATCCCTAAATAGGCAGCCATTCTGATAGCAAAAATTATAATTTATTTTACCTAAGTGTCCCCCAGTAACCTGGCTTAGGCACCATCTGTAAGCTTCTGGATCCAAATAGTTAATTCTGCAGAAAAAGATCAGAGACTTCTTTGGTTCCTTGCTCCAACTTAGTTAAGATTGTGTAACTTGTACAAACATAACCATTTCCTGCCCACTGAACAAAGCAATTAATGGACTGGGCACAGTTTCTGAGATGATTTAAGGGAAGAAATCAGCCAGGCCATGTCTCACTGCAATTCATTTTAAAGAAACAAGACACAGGAAAATACAGATTATCATTATTTTGATGAAATAGCGGTCATTCTTTATATAACTTTCCTCCCACAAACTGACTATAAATGACACTCTGGGAAAGGAATTTGCTTCAAAGTGGCTCTAAGATAATATTTCTACCATCTATACCTTCAATGCATTATTAGAAAGCATGTGTAGACTGGCATTTTGGAAGGAAAAATAAAAACTGATAAACTACATGAGTTTAGAAACATTCAACATTAATGTAACATGGACTATAGAGAAGAAGAAGTATCAAAGAAAAAAGGAAGAGAAAGAGGAAGAAAAGCAGTCTTGGCTACAAGACCTCGCGAGGTCCAAGGACACTGCCCTCATTTCCAGTGACTCCAACCTTTTTTTTGGGGGGGGGGGGGGGGGGGGGAAGGGAGTTTGAACTAGGTTGAGTGTTTCTGTTACTTGCAAGACAAATAGTTCTTCATTATCACTGGACACTCAAAATTTTTCAATCTTCACTTATTTTCAGGTATCAGTTATTTTAAATTGAAAATTCCATATTTCTTCCAAGAATTGGAACAGAGTTTTCAATCCGAAATCAAACAAATTCTCTCCTGGTTCAAATACATGTTACATCAGTGTCAAAACAACATTGTTGTGCTCAGTAATTAGGCCATTTATTCAATAACTTGTTGCCTGCCACTGCACAAAGAGAAAAGGAAAGACATGGTGCCTGTCCTCATGGAATTTCTGTAACAGTGGACATGTAAGGGGGATTAGCAGTCTCCTTGTTCCACACATCACTACGCTGCTGCTGCTGCTGCTGCTGCTAAGTCACTTCAGTCGTGTCCGACTCTGTGCGACCCCCTAGACGGCAGCCCACCAGGCTCCCCCGTCCCTGGGATTCTCCAGGCAAGAACACTGGAGTGGGTTGCCATTTCCTTCTCCAGTGCCTGAAAAGTGAAAAGTGAAAGTGAAGTTGCTCAGTCACGTCCGACTCCTAGCGACCCCATGGACTGTAGCCCACCCTCCTCCATCCATGGACTTTCCAGGCAAGAGTGCTGGAGTGGGGTGCCACTGCATTGCTACACTGGCTAGAGTCAAATACAAACACACACTAGTTCTAACTGAACTGAAGGCTCTCTAAGTTTCAGGTACTGGTTCACTGAACTCATCAGTTCCTACAACCTTCTACTGCTAATGAGAAATGAGAAGTGTGGGGTGGGCCACCAGAATTTTCTCTCACCATAGTGGGCAGATAGCCTCATCACCAGGGAGGAAGGTCTGGGTGTGGGTTTAACTCATCAGATCAGTTCAGTCGTTCAGTCGCGTCCAACTCTTTGCGACCCCATGGACTGCAGCATGCCAGGATTCCCTGTCCATCATCAACTCCCAGAGCTAGCTCAAACTCATGTGCATCGAGCCGGTGATGCCACCCAACCATCTCATCCTCTGTCGTCCTCCTCTGGTGCTCCTCCTGTCCTTCACCGCTACCAATTCTTCTCTGAAGGCACCTGCAAGTGTGAAACCACCACCACCACCTCCTACCCCAGGACAAGGGCTCACCAATATCCAAAAGAAGGACCATTTCAACTGAAATGTACCCTCTTCCATCGCTTACACTTATTCAGAAGTTTACAAGATTGAGTCACGAGAATCCTGAGAGAAGATCAGAGAACTCAGTGTCAACTGGTTCTCCACAACAGTTCACTATGAGAGTCCCCTCTTCATGATGGAACAACAGTCTGCAAAAAAGACAAGTATTTAGTAAACGCCAACCAGTTTGAGGCCCAGGCCCTTTCACAGCTAACAGGAACTGACTACCTGGTTAAATCTTCACATTCTTGCTATTCCAAGTATATATTCTTAAAGGCTGGAAAATTTAGGTCAAAAGATGCCTAACTGGTTTGAAACATTTCAAAACGAAGGCGCTTGGTAACTAAACCACTCAAAAGAACAACCCTAGGAATAAATGATACACACCCTCTATTCCTCTAAAGGTTTTAATTCACTGGACTATAGATAAACATCCTTATACGCAATCATCCGGTCAGCATCCTGGAAAAAATATCGTTAAGCTGCAGGTTAAGTAAGTTTATACAGGCTATCAGGTATAGTGTTTTCAATGATTACTTTTCCATGGCAAAAGATGAACTGCATTACTGACTTAGAAAAATAAATAATAACGCCTAACTTGTATCTCTGCCCTGATTTCTTGCCAAACTTAAATACACCAGATATACTTCAAATAGTTTAACCAGTCTATAGCAGATCCCAGCCAGCCAGTTAACAATCTATACAAACATTTCAAACTTAAATTCCCAATCAAATAAGTTTTTAGATCAAGACATCTGACTCCCAGTATCACATAAAATTTTCCAAAGCCCTTTAAATTGTTTTTATGTGTAAGTTTCAAATTCCCCACACCATGGGGTGCAATTACTGTCATGAGTCTCAAGGAAGACTAATCTCAGAAGTGTCAAAAAAAAAAAAAAAAAAAAACCCACTGGGACCCTTACAACAGAAAAGGCTACTAGAAAGTACCATTTCTTTTAAAAATGAAATATAAATTTGGATTTTAAAAAGTCCCCCCAAATATGTACCACACCATGTGCTCATGCCAAAATATATTTTACAAAACACACATATAATATCATTGTTAACTACAAAAACTGAGGATCCCATGCTTTACTTCTTCTTGTACTGATGGTGACAAACAAATGAGGAAAATAAACATTGTGAAAAATGTTCACAATGATGACAACCTGAAGCAAAACGTCAGAGGCAAAATGCTCACCACTAGAGGCAAACTGCTAAGTCTAAGAATTAAGACAAAAGGACGCTATTCATAAAAGCTCCCTTGATTCACTGGTCTTTCCTATGCCAATGTTAGAAACAAACTCGTTTCAAAATTAGCATTTCAGGAAACAAAGAAAAAACTCTAAGTGTCCAGTCAATGCAAAGCAAACACAATGACCTGAAGTAACACAAGAAGACCTGTTCCATACGAATTACAGATCCATTAAAACAGAAGGGTTTCTATTACCTTCTCTGGACACAAAGACTGAAACGCTTGCTCTTCTAGCACTGGCTACTCCTGTGATTTTAAACAAGTCCCATCAACTTAAGTGACTCTTCATTATGTATTTCCTGGGAAAACCTGACATTGTCTTAGAAAAATGAATTATATGCCAACTGAGAATCTGGAACAGAGCATCCCAATAAATCAAATATCAAAATGGTAATAAAGATATTTTGACTCATTAAAAAATATAAAGATATAGGAGGAATATCATCAACCTGCTTAAAAAACACACACACACACTTTTTTAAATATTTCATTTTTAAGCAAAGGACATCAATCAGTGAAAACCAAGAAAGCCACGAGATTAGCCAACGCAACTCTGAAAGGCAAGGAGAGGCTCACTTTCTCTGTAACATTACCTAATACCAACTTTTTTCTTCCGGCTATTGATACTAACAGAATAACTGATTGCCCTAACGAATATACAAATTTCTCCAAAATGAATGTTGGTTTTGAAAAGCGAATCGATCTTAAAAACAACTAACCCAGCAAGTTTCCAGCAGCCAGTGGGATATGTGAGAACTGAGCAGTCTGCAAAAATGTGGTAAAAAAATCCAGGACTAAGCCAGTTCTGACAATATTCAGAAAGATTTTCTACACACATAACCTGCATACAAGTCCATTCATGATTTCAATGTACATACATTCCTATAATCGAGATTAAAAACATCAAGTTCTTTTTTTAATAACACTGTTCTTATTCCAGTCCCCCAATCAACCTCTACGCAGCACCGCATGATTTTTTTTTTCCTCCTAGCTAGTTAGAAAATTAAATTTTCTTCATTTCCAGCCAGGGGCCACTCAAACAAATCTAATGGGTGTAGACAGCATTTCCTGCTTACTGCAAGAAAATAATAGGATTGCCGTTATTAACATGGCCTGGGGCATACACTGAGGTGGGGCACTGAAGGAACTGACCCTTCATTTTCATCAGTTAGCCTGCAATGACTGCCTGATTTTTGTTTTTGTTTTGTTTTTTTAAAACGGTGAAGGTTGTTTTTTTTCCCCCAACATTAAGGTCTAACACTGGCTCATTCACTCCCATTGAGCAACACAGGCTCCAGTCCCTATTATCCTTTCCATTCAACTATGTTTATGTCTAAGACAACCTGCCAGTACACAACTAGCTAAAATTCAGGTTTTTCTTCTTTTATGTTTTTGGAGCTAAGCTTCCAATTTATAAGAAGTTGGTGAGGCTTAGGTACTGCCAAAGCAGAGAAAACCATTCTAGTCATTGACAACTCTGCCAAATATTCTGTTATTTTAAAGAAATGAGCACTGAAGCGGTGAGCAACAAAGGTGGCTAAGATTTAGAATATGTCAAGGTCTTACTCAGCCTGCATCGTGCCGTTCCCCTGCAGAGGCATCTCTATGCCATTGTATTGAGGTGAAGAACATCATCTGATGTGAAGACCCAGAGATGAAAGGCAGGTCTTGGAGCCCCATGGTTTTGCCCACTAAAGTCAAGGCCCGATCTTCTCTCTTAAAAAGTTAGAGCAACATCCACAGAAAAAGGGAGAGGGAAAGGGAGTGAGTTACTCTCCTTTATTACAACTTTCCTTAGATCCCAGACTTTGGAGAGGAAGCAAAACTGCTGTATATCTACTTTAAAAGAGACCACCTTTCTTGGAGTGGGCAGGAAAGAAGAAAAATACTGGTAGAAATAGCACTTTATCAAGTATTTTTCTTGGCATTGTGACATCCTCCCTCCAACCCCCTAAAAGTGCTTCTCACATACGTTATTTCATTCTATGCCCACATTCCCTTATAAGCTCAACAGCTCAAGCATGATTTTGGAGATGAACTACAAAGATGTCACTTGAACAAGAACACTCAAGGAGTCAGGGGTAAGGCCAAGACAAAACTGATGGCTTGTATTCATATATACTTTTAAAGTAACAGGGAAATGATTTTAAATAACTATCATCCCATTAAGAAGTATGATTAATGACATGTCCAATGATTAAATGTCTGTAATCAGTGAATAAAATAATAAAATAACAGCTCTCTCTTGCTAACCACTTGACAAACCACCATACCAAGCTAAATAGTTCTAACAATTCCTTTTAACAGACAAAGGCACCAAGATGCCGTAGTTAACTAAACAGAGTTACACATCTGCAGAGAGCTGAAAATCTGGGGTCTCAAACTCAGGGCTGTTTCCAGAGCACATGGGCTCCTTCCTCCCACTACAAATGATGATGAAAGATTTACCTTCTTACCAAAAATATTAGCTCCAAGTTAAGTGATTAGCTTCTCATGCCCCACAAATAAAAAAACTGTATGTGATACTCTGCTATTATTTACAGACAAGAACTAGAGAACTTCCAAGAAGAGTGGTTTCTCTAAAAGATGTTTCCTTTTCATCCAACCTGTCTTGTGATTAACCTTTCTAGAAAGTTATGAATATGCTTTTTCCTGAAAAAATGGTAAGAAAAAGTTATTTCTTGGCCAAAATGGACACTTAACTAAAAATACAAATACAGCAATCTGCATTAAAAATTCTTAAAAAAAAAAAAAAAAAAAGAGGTTGTTCATTAATCTGCCAAGCAGAACATCTGACAGCAGACAAAGAATTGCCCCTCTACTGAACTCACAGATGACTCAGTGGAAATTAGAATTTGGAAAACTTATCATCCCACATAAAACATAATAGAGACAAACTCACTCACCTTCATTGGCACTACATCCTTCTCAAACCTGGCCTACTTTCCTCTACTCCCTCCTACAATCCCTGCTTCTCACAAAAGCAAGAGAGGAAAGCCTGCAAAAATAGAACGTTAATGGCAAACACTCGGGGCCTAAAATTACTCCAAACAAAATGAAGCTAAGGGAATCTAGGGAAAATTTATTTGTACCCTCAGTTTTCTCTTATTAGCCAACTACTATGCTTTAATGGGTCTGCACTCCTGAGAAAACTGAATTAACAGAACTGGAAAGTAAAACATAAATAGGAAATGACATTGTTTCCACAAATCTAATAAGCAAATAGAAAAATCTAAAAGACTAGATTTTAAAATTATCAGAGTGTCCCAGGTATCATTAAAATACAGTTAAAGCTACAGTGCAGTAACCACACAGCAAGATTAGAATGTAAAAATCAAATAAACTTGGAAATGACCCTACTGCATTAGTAAAGAAATTCTGCATTGAAGATGCGTGTGTGCTAAGTCGCTTCAGGTGTGTTGAACTCTTTGTAACCCTATGGACTACAGCCTACCGGGTCCCTCTATCCATGAGATTCTCCAGGCAAAAATATCGGAGTAGGTTGCCATGCCCTCCTCCACGGGATCTTCCCAATTCAGCAACTGAATCCACATCTCTTAAGTCTCCTGCACTGGCAAGGGAGTTTTTTACCACTAGCAATACCTGGGAAGTCCAAATTAAAGATATCTGTTGCTAATTAAAGCCTGAATTAAGACACAAGCCTTAAAAAATATTATCCATTTCTTCTCCCTGCTCCACTAAGTCTCTTTAAAAAAAAAAAAAAAAAGACAGCAGGTAGACTAAATTGGAAATGCCTGTGGGGATTACAGTAAAGCTCTATAGTTGAATACACTGGTCTAGAATTCAGGGATATAATGTAGCTAAGGGGTTGGGAATTATCAGTCTTCATTTGTGGCATAACAAAAGAACATCCATATCCAGTATTTTTATGTGCTAAGTATAAATAATGAAACATATTCATTAAACAGCTAAATAATTTTAAAAGGGCAGCATTTTAAAAAATTGAACTTCCTTTCTAGGAGGCTCAAAGCTGATTTCATAATTTCCTTGAATATGAGTGTACACATTATCTTTCATCCAAAATTAATTACATATCAATAAATCTCCACTTTCAGGTGAAAATGGTAAAAGTGTACAAAGGGTTAGACAGGTGAGGATCCAAGCAATTTAAAACTTAAGACAACAAAGTGCCCAAATTCAAAAATTGAAACAGACTCCCTTTTTACAGTGTTTCACACTGTTTCCTTTACACCTTAAGGTATAAAATAGATGTTTTAAAATTAAGTGCTCTTAAAAGTTAGTTCAGTCACTCATACTCCTATATACAAACCGGATAACCAGCAAGAACCTACTGCAGCGCACAGGGAACCATACTCAACATCCTGCAGTAATCTATAACGGCAGAGAATCTGAAAAAGGAGAGATATACACACATGTATAACTGACTCACTGCGCTATATACACGAAAGTAACACAGCACTTTAAATCAATTATATTTTGATTTTTAAAGAAAATTTTTTTTTAATTTTTAAGTTAGTTAGATCCTGTAGTACTCTGTGTCATGAAGACCACCACCATCAAGCTCTGAAAGCCTGATTACAAGGCAAAGGCTTGCTAGCCCCGAGCTGCACCAAGGGGAGGGCATGTAGGCAGGCCAGAAACAGGGAGCCCCTCTCTGGGGTGGCAACGGATCATGGGACATTTTACCATTTATAGCCTCCCTCCTGGACAGAAGTTTTGAGAAACAAGAGAAGGTTGTTTTCACAGTCCTCCCCATTCTGTGGACACACAATCCCCAGAGAAGCACATGGCTCCTTCTGGACCATGAGCAGCATTCTTGTGAAGGAGTAAGCAGCAGTGTTTAGGTAATACCGCCGTGGGCACTGCACCTTCGCTACTCTTCATCCACACTGCCCCACACACAAACACAGTGAGAGAAAGCAAGTCAGGTCCCACTTCAAAGCCTTGTCCTTAACTCACCTTTGGTGAACTCACTTTCTAAAGATGGAGTAGGGAGCGCAATAATTTCTAACAAAGGAAGCATTTAGGGCTGCCAGCTCCCCAGGTTTAGCCTGGGCCGTCTGGAAAAGCAGAGGGCCTCTCTGCATCCTGAGGTCAACTTTTATGCACCACGGGAGCTGCTCTTGGCGTCTGCAGAGACTAGACACGTTCTAGTCAGTTCTGGACTCATCCCACCCCTGTGGCTGCCTTCAGTGCAAACCAAACACCACAAACTATTAGCCTTAAAAGGCCAGAAAGGGTTAGTATTAGGAATGCGAGGCCTTGCTTTTCCAGGTGCAGCTTATAAGTACAGGATCTTACACTATATAAATTAACTTAAATGAAAGGCACCGGGGAGAGAGAATGCAAGATGAACAAAACGGTGTTGCCACTGAGTGAAAAGGAATCTCTCTCTCACAGCATTTTTCACATGTCTGAGTCAGGTAAAACTTCACTACCATTTCTTAATCAGCTGCTCCAGATTATTCCCATTCACTATATTGAGTTTCTCATATATTACTTTCTATGAAGGATGCTTTTATTCTCTGGTTTCTCTCATTCCAAGGTTCAGTTGCTATTACAGAAAACAATCTAGGAAAATCTCGCTCTTGGGAGATGTCCAGAATATTATTGTTGTTTCAAAAGTAAATTTTAGAGGTTTCTGGACCATAGACAGGTTGAACACATGGAAGGCATTCAACTAGTACTTAGCCTTAGCATTCAGCTACCTGGGAACACAAGCAGACTCTGTTCCAAGTCTGGAGATACAAAGAAGACATTTAATGTGAACTATTAAGGCAGCAGTGTGATATAGTTGAAAAAAAGTTCTGGCGTCAGTCCAGGTGATCTTTTTGACCTTTTTGAGCATATCCTCTAATCATAGTTCACTGACATACATTTACAGCACACCACATATGATCGGGCTTCTGCACTTGATAGTGGAAACAGAAAAACAGAAATCTTTCCTATCTTCCATAGTTGTATATGCATGCAAGTCCCTGACACGTACGTGGTAAGTACTCAACAGTTGCTGGTCACTGTTTTACATCTGGCGTGCAGTCCAAATGTTTGGATTTAGTGCACAAATGACAAGCGTCCTCATTTCCATATTAAACCGCTAAGGGTGGTTATCATTTTATCCCAAAGAACATGACACTAAACCCCCCTGAGGAACCCTTCAATTCTGCCCTGAGTCCTAACTAGAGTCCTCTGATGTCCCTTCTAAGTACTCCTCCCACCTCACCTCTTTCCAGGCAACAGGTAAAAAACTTGAAAAGGATAGATTACCTTCAAAGGATAGGGCCGAGTTCCCAAGTCCGGGTTTCCCAAAGTTGTCGGATCACAGAATTCACCTGAAACACTGCATGAAGGTTTCGGATCCCACCCCAGATTTAATGAGTGAGGGCACACATGCACCTTCCGCCCATACATTAGCCCTAGAACGCTCTGAGAGATTCTTCTCTTCTCAGGTGTGCTTACCTCCCCCTGCCAGTGGCTGAGGTCATTCACCCCAAGTTTCCATGAGACACTCTCTTACCTTTTCTCCACAGCTTAGTTTACCACTAAATACTCTGGCCTCCAGTCTAGCAGAATCAACTCTCTCTGCTGGACCCCCAACCACTTAGCAAGACACATGTTGGGTTTTTTCCAGCCCTCTCAATGTCTCCATTTTAGAGTTTCCCTATAAGAAGATCATTTTAAACTACCATAAATCTCTGAAATGTCACCTTTTTCCAAAAATAATGTTCTTAATTTATAATTCCCAAACTGACTCCAATAGGCAAGCAAAACATACATAATCGAGGGTTGCATTTTTAGGGAATAGAAATGTAAGCTATTCGTTCTATTTGTATTTTCAAAATCAATCAGTGATATGATATAAACATGGGGGGAAATAATCCTGTACTCTCTGGAGAACTTTGTTTCTTTAAAATAACAATGGATGAAAGGCTAGGTTTGCACTGAAAGTGACTCATGCCTTTAATTTAATATTTTATTAGATCCCTACCATGAGAAAAAAAATTTTCAGGAAAACCGTGGAAACACAATGCCCAGAATATCGCCCATGCTTCAAAAAGATCTACTTCAGCAGAGAAATAATGACTTGAGTGTCTGAGAAGAGGTACTAAGTTTAAATGGCATATTTAGCCTAGGAATTCATCCAACCATCCATCCAATGAGCACTTACTATGCACTCTCCAAAGACATTAAGGTAAATAAGTAATCATTCCTACACTCAGGTAAGGAGACAATCAGACAACACTGAAAAGGACAAGTGTTCTGAAAAGTATAGAAATAGTGCCAGAAGAAATTAAAGAAAATGATAAATTACCAAAAATCATGGCTCTGGAGCAAAGTCTTTCCATCTGGATTTTTATCTGATATTTTCAGTATTCATAACATGCACTTTATGCCAGATGTATAAGCTTTATATCCAATCACGTAACAAAAATCCTGCACCATCATTTTATAAGTGATCTACCTAAACTCAACATCTGTATCTCAGAAGCAAAACAAAAAACCAACACTCAGAACAGTCACCGCTATGAAATTAATAGGTGCTAGAGATAAGTTCAGATGAATAAAATACTACATTCTTGCTTTCTCTCGCTCTATTCCCTCTCAGTCGGTTTTAGTCTAACAAACTGAAGAATGCTTTTCCTTAAATGCTTTTCCAACACTAGTACTGAGATGACTTAGACTCTTTCTCTAAGTGGAAATCAAGGCTTTCCCTAGAGTATGGAAGATGACACAACTGAAATTATAAAAAATGTTTAAAGGTTGGAAAATATGACCGGTCTAATTGTACATCCTACTCCCTGGACGACTCACAGTGAAACTCACGATAGACCACCTTTGTGTGTCTACACAGCCTGTGGATATTAATAAACTACCTGGTTCATCTAAATGTTAAAATATCTTTTTTTTCCTCTCTCTCCAGGGATCTCCTACTTTTAAATAGTCTCCTCTTAAATTCAAGTCAGTTAATAAAATAAGGAAACGCTGACCTCCAAAAATGGCCTAGGGAAAATCACCCTGTACACTGCACTAGGCAATGGGAAGAGAGGGGGAATATCTACATACCCAGCATGGAGTAGACCAAGGAGGAGTAAACAGAGGCAAGTTGAGATCAGATGGAGGAAATCTCCTCCAATTTTTTTTTTTTTCAGTTTTTTATTGTGATAAAACATACATACCATTTGCCATTTTAACCATTTTTACTCACACGGTTCAGGGCACATGAAGGTTCAGGTACATGAAATACATTAACAATATTGAGCAACCATCACCACTATTCATTTCCAGAACTTTTCATTATCCCAAGCAGAAGCTCAGGACCAATCAAAATATAACACCTATTCCTCTTCCCCTAGCTTCTGGTAATGTCTATTCTCCTTTTCTTCTCTATGAATTTGCCTGTTTCACGAACCTCACATAAGTAGGAACATGCAATATTTGCCCTTTTGTGTCTGGCTTATTTCACTCAGCACAATGTTTCCAAGGCTTAACTCTGTTGTAGCACGTATTGGATTTCATTCCTTTTTATGGTTGAATAATATTTCACTGTATGTATAGACCACATTATGTTTATCCATTCATCTGTGAATGGACATCTGGCTTTTTTTCACCTTTTAGATATTCTAAATAATGCCAGTATAAACACTGGTATACAAGTATCTGTTTGAGTCCCTGCTTACAGTTATTTGGGGTACATACTTAGGAATGGAATTGCTAGGTGATTCTAGATTTAACTTTTTGAGACACCACAAAACTATTTTCCACAGCAGCTGTACCTTTGTCCATTCCCAACAGCAATATACTAGTGTTCCAATTCAACATATTCAAGTATTCTCTGATTCGCTAATTCAGATTAACATTTACCTTTATTTCCTTAAATTGGATTTTTTTTTTCCTGGTACAATAAAAACAGAAAAATGAGGAACAATAATATCTAATGACTTTTAACATTTTTCTCTTAAGTGACTTAAATAATAGAAAATATAAAATGTGTTAATTTTTTTTTTCAATATAAGATAAAAAGGAGCACAATACCCTAAAAGCATATTGAGGATACTACATTTACAACCTATACCATAAAAACTGGTTAGTCTGAACTCTAAAAAGTCAAATATTTGAAAACCTCATGTCTGAATAAGTCGATATAAATATTTTTAAAAGAAATTTACTTTTCTTGGGGGTCAGTTCACAAAATACCTGGAACTAAGCTGGTCAGGAAGGCCTTGCTTTAGTAAAAGTAGAAGGGAAAGATTTATAATAAACTTACCTAAATACCACTGGCAGGCTTTCCACAATTTTGCCCAATCCCACATGGAGGAAGAGATGGGCAGTTAAAAGCAATAATGATGTTTTTAAGCCTTTAACACCTGCTCTCACCAATCCGCCATCAAGTGCTTACAGGAGGAGACAACAAGTAGCAAAACAAATATCAATAGAAAACATTCAAAGCAAATCAACAGGCATATCTGAGACTCTATTGGTGGGAGTGAGATGAGATATGGGGAGGTGGAGATTTGCTTACTGTTATGACTTATTTTGTATACAAAAATATACTTCTAACTATTCCTAGTTCATGTGACAGTACTGAATAAATTGCCATTTATTTCATGGCAGTCCCACACCTCTATGAAAAAGCCCAGTAGTAGAACTATTTTCAACTCATACTGCAGTTTTATATTGCTTTCAAGTAAATTGATTTTTCCAAGGTGCGTAAAGTGGTTTGTTCTCCCAACTAAGTAAATATTCCTCTTATGATCTATTTAAACTTGTTACAGTAAAACCTTTTCATATAGAGTAGTAAGTCAAACTTTTATCTTAGACTTGCCTGGATAATTGCAAATTCCTAATTAGTTACATCCAGAACAGTGAAATTATTTTTAACAGAGACCCTCTCCCACCAACTGTGGAGAAACTGACTGAGCCCCTTAAGAATAAATTAAATTGTGTTATTTCCTGGGATTTTAGAATCTTCCATTATTTCTCAAACATACTACATTTGCTCATGTATGAAGACAATTTTCCAGATAGTTATTTTAACAGAAAGCTTTTCATAATTGAACACTATGAGTCTGTATTATATCAACTTAATTTAAACAAATTTTTCTGACTGGTTGCCTTTAGGAAAAAAGTTCATCTTCCAAAGTCAAAACAAGGTTGTATCAAAAGTCTTTAATTCTTACATAAGTTTAGTTTTAAACATAGCCTATAGGTGCTCCAATTGTTAACATTTTTCAGATTTCAGATAGATAGGAGCAAAGGACTAAATTGTCACATCCTGCCCTAGCAGTCTGGTGGCAAACACAGCTCCCTCTACAACATCTCAAAAATATGAGCAAAAGACCCCTGTAAGTAAACAGAAAACTGTCTTGAATTTGCAAAAAAGTCAGAACAGCATAGAATATTTCATTAAGCACCTAGTTCAGAACTCCATAAGTGCCTCCTGAGTAATAAACAAGTGAATGAAATAAAATTACATAATTATATTTTAAACTCAAATATAATCATTTAATACAAGGGACATTTTAAACGGAAACTTACTAGAATCACAAATTATGCTAGCTTTGGCTCAACAACATTAAAATCTTCTCCCTCCAATTATATGAAAACTGACAAGCAGTAGTAATATTACAGAAACAAAAGATAATAGGAGCCAGTGACTGAACCGACGGCCAGTGAAGTTCCAATCCAGGTGTTTTTATATCTCAACTAGAGACCAATAAAAGAGATTCAAGGATTGATACATTTTTAAATTAAGAAATTTCCCCACCTATAACAGATGATCACTATAGTCTTATCTTACTGGATTTATTCTTGGTGGTTTAAAAACTTCCCAACTTCCCCTCTCCTCCTTCGGTTCCAACCCCTACCCCCGCATACTTCTGGTCTCCAAGGACAGATCCTTGACACTAAACCCACACCATAAACAATTCCCCTCTGGGTAAGCTTGTGACTAGGGACCTGCTTCTCATTGGCTGTACCTTGCAAAGTGCTCAAGTACATGCGTGCTCAGTTGTGTCCAACTCTTCACAACCCCATGAACTGTAGCCCTCCAGGCTCCTCTGTCCATGGGATTTCCCAGGCAAGAATATTAAAGCAGGTTACCATTTCCTTCTCCAGAGGATCTTTGCAAGCCAGGAATCAAACCTGCATCTGCAGCATTAGCAGGCAGATTCTTTGCCACTGAGCCACCAAGGAAGCTCAAGTACCAACCATCAAGCCATCCTCCCAAGTGAGCCTGTACTTCCTTCAACAGAAACCTGCCTCTGTCTAGCCACGGTGACTGAAACATTCTCTGCCTTTTAAAAAAACACATTAATACTATATATACAGTATTGTGTATTTTAAGGCAAAAAATGTGCTTACAAATATTTTCCTATATTCAAAGGCATTCAGTGTCAACTAAAGAATAAAGCGTCTCCTCAACTCCCTAGAGGCTTCCCTGGTGGCTCAGGTGGTAAAGAATCTGCCTGCAATGTGGGAGACCTGGGTTCAGTCCCTGGGTTGGGAAGATCCTCTGGAGAAGGGAAAGGCTACCCACTCCAGGATTCTGGCCTGGAGAATTCCATGGTGTCACAAAGAGTTGGACAGGACTGAGCGACTTTCACCTTCAATTACCCAAGCGCATTCCCAGCAGCTGCACAAGGATGAGAATTAAAGTTTACTTAAAAATAACAGGCTCACAGTTGAGCTATTTCAAATCCTAAAAAAATGATGCTGTGAAAGTACTGTACTCAATATGCCAGCAAATTTGTAAAACTGAGCAGTGGCCACAGGACTGGAAAAGGTCAGTTTTCATTCCAATCCCAAAGAATGTTCAAAGTACTGCATAACTGCTCTCATCTCACACGCTAGCAAAGTAATACTTAAAATTCTCCAAGCCAGGCTTCAGTAGTATGTGAACCATGAACTTTCAGATGTTCAAGTTGGATTTAGAAAAGTCAGAGGAACCAGAGATCAAATTGCCAACATCCGCTGGACCACTGAAAAAGCAAGAGTTCCAAAAAAACATCTACTTCTGCTTTATTGACTACACCAAAGCCTTCGACTGTGTGGATCACAATAAACTGGAAAATTCTTTAAAACATGGGAATATCAGACCACCTGACACTGCCTCCTGAGAAATCTGTATGCAAGTCAAGAAGCAACAGTTAGAACTAGACATGAACAACAGACTGGTTCCAAATTGGGAAAGGAGTACATGAAGGCTGTATACTGTCACCCTACTTATTTAACTTATATGCAGAGTACATCATGAGAAACGCTGGGGTGGTTGAAGCACAAGCTGGAATCAAGATTGCCAGGAGAAACATCAATAACCTCAGATATGCAGATAACACCACCCTTATGGCAGAAAGTGAAGAGGAACTAAAAAGCCTCGTGATGAAAGTGAGAGAGGAGAGTGAAAAAGCTGGCTTAAAACTCAACATTCAGAAAACGAAGATCATGGCATCCAGTCCCATCACTTCATGGCAAATAGATGGGGAACCAGTGGAAACAGTGTCAGACTTTATTTTTGGGGGGNAGAAAGTGAAGAGGAACTAAAAAGCCTCGTGATGAAAGTGAAAGAGGAGAGTGAAAAAGCTGGCTTAAAACTCAACATTCAGAAAACGAAGATCATGGCATCCAGTCCCATCATTTCATGGCAAGTAGATGGAAAAACAATGGACACAATAGAAAATTTTATTTCTTTGGGCTCCAAAATCACTGCAGATGGTGATTGCAGCCATGAAATTAAAAGACGCTTGCTCCTTGGAAGAAAAGCTATAACCAACCTAGAGAGCATATTAAAAAGCAGAGACATTACTTTGCCAACAAAGGTCCATCTAGCCAAAGCTATGGTTTTTCCAGTAGTCACCTATGGATGTGAGAGTTGGACTATAAAGAAAACTGAGTGCTGAAGAATTGATGCTTTTGAACTGTGGTATTGGAGAAGACTCTTGAGAGTCCCTTGGCAGGCAAGGAGATCCAACCAGTCCATAGTAAAGGAAATCATTCCTGAATACTCATTGGAAGGACTGATGCTGAAGCTGAAACTCCAATACTTTGGCCACCTGATGCGAAAAACTGACTCATTGGAAAAGACCCTGATGCTGGGAAAGACTGAAGGCGGGAGGAGAAGGGGAGGACAGAAGATGAGATAGTTGGATGGCATCACCAACTCGGTGGACATGAGTTTGAGTAAGCTCCAGGAGTTAGTGATGGACAGGGAAGCCAGGCGTGCTGCAGTCCATGGGGTCACAGAGAGTCAGACACAACTGAGTGACTGAACTGAACTGAATGTCTTACCACAAAATTCTCATTGAATGTATTAACTTCACTGAGTTAAAGTGAAGAAGAGGCATTGTGATTTCCAAAGTGAAAACACAGTAGGTTGCAAAGATTTCCCTATACATAAAATGATTTCCCCCCCCCCCCATTCTCAGCTATAACTGGGCTCCCCTGGTGGCTCAAATGATAAAGAATCTGCCTGCAATGCAAGAGACCCAGGTTCGATCCCTGGGTCGGGAAGATCCCCTGGAGAAGAGAATAGCAACCTATTCCAGTATTCTCCATCCTATTTCCCAAACTTCACCCCACCCAGAACCTGTTCTGGGGCTTCCCAGGTGGCGCTAGTGGTAAAGAATCTGCCTGCATTGCAGGATTCCATCCCTGTGTAGAGAAGATCCCCTGGAGGAGGAAATGGCAACCCACTCCAGTATTCTTGTCTGGAGAATCCCATGGACAGAGGAGCCTGGAGGACTCCAGTCCACAGGGTCACAAAGAGTCAGAAGAGACTGAGCATACACTCAGTACACAGCTATAGTTACTGAAAGCTCAGATAATAGGCTTATTGAGATGCCACACTCATGCAAAGAGCGGACTCATTGGAAAAGACTGATGCTGGGAGGGGTTAGGGGCAGGAGGAGAAGGGGATGACAGAGGANACTCCAGTCCACAGGGTCACAAAGAGTCAGAAGAGACTGAGCATACACTCAGTACACAGCTATAGTTACTGAAAGCTCAGATAATAGGCTTATTGAGATGCCACACTCATGCAAAGAGCGGACTCATTGGAAAAGACTGATGCTGGGAGGGGTTAGGGGCAGGAGGAGAAGGGGATGACAGAGGATGCGATGGCTGGATGGCATCACCCACTTGATCGACGTGAGTCTGAGTGAACTCCGGGAGTTGGTGATGGACAGGGAAGCCTGGCGTGCTGCGATTCATGGGGTCAAAAAGAGTCGGACACAACTGAGCGACTGAACTGAACTGAAGATACCATACAGGGACTGAAGCCCATGCCTCTATCATTCAGTTTTGGAAACTCCTCTAGGAGACTGTCGTTTTTCCCCNGTGAACTCCGGGAGTTGGTGATGGACAGGGAAGCCTGGCGTGCTGCGATTCATGGGGTCAAAAAGAGTCGGACACAACTGAGCGACTGAACTGAACTGAAGATACCATACAGGGACTGAAGCCCATGCCTCTATCATTCAGTTTTGGAAACTCCTCTAGGAGACTGTCGTTTTTCCCCTCCACCTCAAGAATGACTCTGAATCAAGCTGACTGTCTTGTCCAATTCAGCAGTGCTAACCAGCTATGGACCACATGTGAGAGGACACAAATCAACTACGGCATTAAGAACATGGAGAAAATAAAATTGCAATCTAAAGATTGAAATTTTATTCATTCATTCATCACAAAGAAAAAAATGAACCACTTTTCAAAGTCTCCAAACACGAGGTCTCTGAAAACATGCAAACTAATTCCCTAAGAACAGCTCAGTTTTTAAACTTTGCAATGTAATAAACTGTGGAGTTTGTGCAAGGCTTTGCTAAATACTTTTCAATACACTGACTCATATTAACCCCTTGTGACAACCACTTGAAAAATGGTACAGGTAAGATGTTTTCTCCTTATACCAAAATGAAGAAACAGACTAACAGAGTTTTGGAAATCTATCAAGGACACACAGCTAAGAAGTAAATTAAGTCCCTGACAGATTATTCTGATTTCAAACTGATACTCAGATGTGGCCCTCACTAGGGGATATAAGATTTAGGAGGCCCATGAGATCGCTAATCTTTGCTATCATTTCAATATCTCTTAAATTATGTCTCATTTCTATTAAGCACCTTGATGTCCAAAAAATGGAACCATGCATCCTGAGTTAAATCATGTTTCCAGTATTTGTCACACTCACAAGAACACTATAATCCTATTTATAACATGGTTCTTATGTTGGTTCTTTGACAATAACAATGATCCCAATAGTCAGGAAAGGGTATAGAAAGGTTTTTCAGCTATTTGAATGGTCTAATTAACTGATGCCTCACCTTTAGTTGAATTTACAATTTTCAGAGCTGGAGGCCACACAATTTACACAACACTAAAATAATATAGAACAATTTAAAGCTGACTTACTACTGTCTTTCAGAATCACATTAATACTCTAGGGTCAGGATTATGAACTGCAATTATCCCTGAGCAGTACAATAACTATGAAAGATAGAGCAGCTTCTGATATATTTATAACGAATCTGGAAGTTACTGTTTTTAAAATTCTAATAAAAGATTATTTTGTCATCTGTCTTTTCCTGAAAGCAGTAGGCAAAAAAGAAAAAAAAGGAAAGAAAAAGGTATTGGGTTATTGGATATTTATGGATGAAATCCAGATAAATGAATGCTTATTTTAACATGAGATGGAATTTTCACTATTTCATATATTAATAAAATAAGAAAGTTGTTGAAATTCCTTCTACCAAATAAATTCTAAAATGCAAAAGATTTAAATTAAATCCAATTATCAGAAAACTATTTGACCATATGCCACCAAGAGAATCTTTCTTTGGTAGTAAAGCAATGATTTTAATTCTTCAGGTTAATCATGTAGCTAGGTGAGGAAAAGTGAATGCTGATTTGGTTATATTATTTACCTGAATGAATACATTTGAAAAAAAATCACCCAATGAACAGGTAAATGGATATTGGGGGTAGTTTTTTTCAACTTATTAGTGATTTTTTTCATACCAGTCCATACTTATACTCGTTTATTATACTGAAAATAACCAACAATTCCTATAAGCAGTTATTTCAATCAAACAGAAAATGTCATTTAAAGTTTTTGTCTATCAGTTTTTACTATGAAAGGCAAGTATTTTTAAAACAATTATTTGCTTGTTTTTGAGCTACAGGTAATCTGGTATTTGAATTCCACTTAAGAACTAAATCTAAGTAACTTCTGGTGGTATGGAAGAAAGAAAACTGAACTAGGCAATCTTAAAATGAATGGGATCCAATTAAACATAAATAGATTTCAGTGAAATTTCTACTTTACAGTCCCCAAAATCGGGGTACCTAACCACTAGTCACAAGTAGCAGTTTAAAATAATTAAAAATAAATACAATTTAAAATATAGTTCTTCTACCAAACAGGCCACATTTTAAATGCTACAACAGTTACACGTGCCTGGTGACTGCCATACTGGACAGCAGAGATATAAAACCATTTCCATCACCAAAGAAAATTCTATGTGATCTTGTGCAAGTTACTAAATTTCTATGAACCTCAATGCCTTGTCAATAAAATGTCCTTAACATCACCTAAATTGAAAGACTATTAGAATTTTAATGAGATAATGTTAAAATAAAAAAAACCCACCACTATATACAGTCCTTAGTACACATTAGATATCCAAAAGAGTAAATATTAATCTAGTATTGCATTTTAATCTAAGATCACAAACATGGAACAAGTCATTCCCCCTCACTGGGCCTCATTTTCCTAAAACTGAAAAGTTGGGAGGGTCTTCAGGTTTTCAGTTCCAAGGACACTATCAAATGTTGCCACTTTAAATGAAATGTTAGTCAAAACTCCTACTGGGTAAACTACTACGCAGGCTCCTAGAGCCAGCTTCCTAACTAATCCCAACCATTCCTCCAGAAACCCCAGAAGACTGGCTCTCCAATATAGCCCATGGTCTGACATGAGCTATTTATAAAGTCTGTCTTAAAAGGTTACTGGAATATCTTTCTGAAATTGTACAGACTGTAATTAGAAGCTACAACCTCCTATTCCATGATGATATCTTACAGTTTTAAGATCTCTTTTAAAATGAACACTATCTTTATGTAGAATTCTTTTCTCTTAGGAGCATATAAACCAAAACACTTTAAAAGCGCATACGAGTTTAAGTACCATTTTTTAGTGGCTTTTTCTTTCTACCAACTATGCCTCATTCTTGGCCAGCTTGTGCGTGACCCTCTCGTGTCTAAACAAAGTGAGAATTTCCATATGGTGGAGGGAGGCGAGTTGACCTTACAGGTGAGGTCCCTTTGCAGGACCAGAAAGCAAGCCCAAAGACTTTACCGTCATTAACAGTTGCTCCCCGGGAGCCAGGAAATTTACAAAACGCCGGTTCCACAGAGGCCGCTTCCAACCAGGGGAAACCACTGGCTCCCATACAAGGCACAAAACCAGGGCTACAGGCTGCTCTTGGCGTAGCTGCATGGGCTCTTCCCCCGGGCGTAGTCCCGGCCGCTAGTCACAGCTCTAACTTGAGAGTAAAGAGCAGCTCAGGCAGTAGAAATCAGAACAGTGCATTTTTGCCAGAGGCCAGAAGCCTCAAAAAAAAAAAAAAAAAAAAAAA
>SJYA01000102.1:637658-805032 GCA_006410615.1 Neotragus moschatus
GCCAGCTGTGTGGATGAGCGGGGGCCCAGAGCCTAGTAAGACGCGGCCCCAAAGCGGAAGCCGGTACCCCCCACACCGGGCCCCCTGTTCCCGGGGTGCCCAGATCAGTGCAGGGCGCCCCAGCACTCTGGCGGCAAGTTTTCCTCGGGAAGCCCGGCGCTCCCGAAGCGCTCCGGGACAGGCACGCACTTTGGCGGACTCTGCGTCCGGACGGGGCTTTCCAGCGCGCCGAGAGTGGCGGCAGAGACTTGGGATCCCGGTCCCCTCCAGACTCCCGCTCCTGCATCCCTTACCTTCCCTGGGGCTGAAACGCGGGGCTCCGGGCGCGCCACACACCGGGTCTCCCACGCCTCCCCAGCCGACAGCCCCGAGAATCCCTGCCGCCCCTTCGCTGCTCCCGCCGCCGCCGCCGCCGTCCCCACCGCCGATCTCCTCCTCCTCCGGCCGCCGCCGCCGCTCAAATAACTACCAGGAGGGTTAGATGGGGGATTCCGCCATGTCAATGATGTCGGGACCACATGGGGATTTGGGGCCCGCCCACTGCCGTAATCTGCAGAGTATAACCGCCTCCACAAGCTCCTTTTCGCAGGAACTGTGGGATCCTCCGTTCCCGCCTAGTCCTGCATAACTATCCAGAAACTCCTTTTAGTTCAGCCGGACTTTAAAAGTAGTCTGAGGCTTAAGGGAACTAGCAACTCCTGAAAGGCGAGTTCATGTTCTGCCAAGATCGCCAACACCGGTATAAATGCGGGGTTTGCTATGTAATTATCAGAGTTAAGAATATGACATTTTATCATTTTCACATATATGGACTGTGAAGAAAGCTGAGTGCCGAAGAATTGATGCTTTTGAACTGTGGTGTTGGAGAAGACTCTTGAGAGTCCTTTGAACTGCAAGGAGATCCAGCCAGTCCATTCTAAAGATCAGTCCTGGGTGTTCTTTGTAAGGAATGATGCTAAAGCTGAAATTCCAATACTTTGGCCACCTCATGCAAAGAGTTGACTCACTGGAAAAGACTCTGGTGCTGGGAGGGATTGGGGACAGGAGGAGAAGGGGACGACAGAGGATGAGTGGCTGGATGGCATCACCGACTCGATGGACCTGAGTTTGAGTGAACTCCGGGAGTTGGTGATGGACAAGGAGGCCTAGCGTGCTGCAATTCATGGGGTCGCAAAGAGTCAGACACGATTGAGTGACTGAACTTTTTTAAAATCCCCACAACCTTGTGAGCTGTTCTGTCACCTCCTTTCTCTATTTCCCTCAGCACTTTGTTCATACCATTCACACAGCTTTAAGAGATTTTATTACATTAATACCAAAGTTACAATGTCCGTTTCCCCCTTTTGGTGCCCAATGTGCTCCTAAGAGCAGAGACTGTTCCTTACTCCTGTCTGTATTTCTGTATCAAACAGAGTATAATGCATAAGGCACAGTAGGACTCATTAGGTAACTGCTGTGTTTATACTAATTAAGCCAAATGTAATGTATCCTGTTGTATAGACTCAAAATGGTAAACTGACTGCATCCCAAGTCACCCCTCAAATTATCCAGGCGGACAGTAAGTAGAAGTTATCCCAAAGAGGCCACTCGCCCTTTTAGCTTCCCAGGTATTCTAAATAATTACATTTAGCCTCAGTTATTCGGCTACATTGTTATATAGGCTGATTGGAAAAGACCCTGATGCTGGGAAAGATTGAGGGCAGGAGGAGGAGACGACAGAGGATGAGATGGTTGGATGGCATCACAGCCCCAATGGACATGGGTTTGGGTGGACTCCGGGAGTTGGTGATGGACAGGGAGGCCTGGCATGCTGCGGTTCATGGGGTCGAAAAGAGTTGGACTGGACTGAGCGAATGAACTGAACTGAACTGATTAGACTACAAAGCAGGACTAAGTAGCAACCAGATGCAACATACTACTTTCATTGATCTAAAAAGTACATAAAAACCATTTTTCAGATAAAGTTATTGTACATAGTACTGTATTAAAGCCTGAAGAACATAAAAGAATACTGAGAAATAGCTTCTTTTCTCATGAAATTTGCGGTTCTTTTTTGCAGATGAGAGGAGTAAGGATGAGTCTATGCATTGGGGCCCTCGGCCCTGACTGACTTCTTTTCCCAAATGCTCCCAAACGGTCTCTCGAAGCCATCTTTCTAGGACAAGGTTCCAATCGTAAGTTGTAGTCCTGTATTGGAAGGGAAAAAAGAAAAAGTGGAGATTCCCCTGCTCCTGCCTCAGCTTCTCTGGCTTGCCCCTGAGCCACAGCTTCCAGCCCAGCTGAACTCTCCCAACTTCCAAGCTCCTCTGTCAGTCTGCACATACTTTCACTCTGCCTGGAGCCTACATCTTCCTTTCCCCTATCTGAAGAGCATTTCCTCATCTTTGATCATTCTCTCCCTCCCTTCCCGTAGTCTCACAGCTGTTTTCCCCGCAATCTCATAATCCTTTTCAGTTCTTCTCACATTGCTCCGAAATTATTGTATATCTCTTCCACTTCACTGGTCTTGTTCATTTTTGTATCCCCACCATTAACCTAGCATGGAGCTTTGAACACAATACCTCCCTTATAAATGTTTGTTGAAACATTTAAAATTAATTTTAAAGGATATGGAAGAATCTGAATAACGAGATGAATGGCCAAACATCAGAGGGTGGAAGTTTGAATCTAACTGTAGAAAGACAGGCTTAGCAAAGGAGGTAAAAGCAAGCAAGAGAAATTCAGAAAACAGAATCATTTCTCCTATTTTCTCCACTAGATTGAATGTGTTCTAATTAAGAAGAAGAATCAATGACACAAAATGCCTTAAAATTTTAAATGCATTTTCACATATATATTTCATTTGTGTTCTAACACCTAACATCAGTTTTGGCACAGAATAAAAACCCAGTCAGTGTTTGCAAAATGAGAGGAAGTATGGTGTAGGGGAAAAAGCATGGAAATTATAATTATACAAAAGCCAGTGACGTTAGTCAAGCTTTTAAAGTTCTCTACACCTGGGTCAGTTATTTATTAACTAGTGATATTGCCTTCCTGCTAAAGGTGTAAGGAATAAAAACCTCTAGCACTTGATACTCAATATATAAATATTGCTTCCTCTCCTTGAGTGAATGAAGATGCCTTTACTACCGGAAAATTTTTGAGAGGGATTCCAACTACCTGTTGAAGGAATTAAATTTAGTACAATGAGAAATCACTGTAGGATTATAAAGGCATGAAGTGACTGAAGGAGGTTTCAAAGTTGATTATTCTGGCAGTAGGATGTAGAATACGGTTCATATCATAGAGGTATGCCCTGAACCTATGTGGGAGATATGAAGTCTTAGCCCATAGAGGTAGTTCTGCAAATGGGAAGGAAGATCTCAACTTAAGGCAATGAGTATTACTGTCTGGTGTTGACAACCCAAGTCATCTGCCACCCTAGGTCCTAAGTTATAGAACTACAGTCATAACTTTGCTCCAAAAGCAACTTAGGACTTGCTCTAGTACAAAAATTAATATCCAAATGAGATGCCTAGAAGTTAAGGCCTATATATAACAAAATATACAGACCTAAAAACCTTTCCATCACCCATTGTAATGTGGGTTGAGCTGTATTTTAAAATTTAAAGAAAAAGTTCAAAGTCAAACTTCCTGATCTTAGATAACTTACTTTATAACAAAAGAAATGCAACTTTAATATTTTTGAAACTAGCATTGAAAAGATTTCAAGCCATTAAACTTGTAATACTTCTCAGCCTAAGATTTCTAAATTCACTAGCTGATCACGTTAGCTAGTAATACCTAATATCTAGAAGACCCACCCAGGTTCTCAGTCTTCACATCCTACCTCTGCCTCCAGCTAGGGTTGCTAGATTCTCATACGCAAGCTCAGTCTTGTTTCTTATCTTGAAACACAATCTTGACCTTAGAGGGTACTAACTCTTTGCATCTACCTTTTGCTCTAATATTCTGAGCCAGATCTGATGCCAACTGCAATACGGATATTGATGAAGCGCCAATTAATCCAGTTTTAAAGACAGGAATTCACTGGAGTATGAACTAGACTAAAGGATAGCTGGCTCAGTCAATAATAAAATCTAAGAGCAACGTTGCCAACTTTACATTTCTCCAGAACAGTTTTACCAGTCAGCCTGTAGTCTCACCTTCCTTACTATTGTTCATTGCAAGACAGGGGAAAATTGTAGCCCTGTGTGAGAGTGTGTGTGTGTTTCTGTGTGTGTATTTGAAGTAATTTCAAACAAGAAGATCTGATCCACAGTTAGCAGAACCATTCAGGTAGAAGGTGAATAGCTGTCAGGGCTCATAAAATCAAGGGTTCATGGCGAGCTAAAGGTTTTTGGCCTACTCACTCCCAAAGCAGAATCTTTGCTCCATTATCAATGACAGCTTAGCACCCAACCTCAGACTGGGCACCACCAGGGAAAGGAAAAAATGCTTCTTGCCAGGACAGCCTTTTATCAACAACTCTAGACCTAAACTAAGTCTTCAAAAACTTGCCTCCTTAAAATTTTCTCACAGTTCAGTTCAGTTCAGTCGCTCAGTCGTGTCCAACTCTTTGCAACCCCATGAATCGCAGCACTCCAGGCCTCCCTATCCATCACCAACTCCCGGAGTTCACTCAGACTCACGCCCATCGAGTCAGTGATGCCATCCGGCCATCTCATCCTCTGTCGTCCCCTTCTACNGAGAAATCTGTATGTAGGTCAGGAAGCAACAGTTAGAACCGGACATGGAACAACAGACTGGTTCCAAATTTGCCCACACTGATCCTTTTTCTGCCCTCTGGAGGCAGGCAAAGTAACAACAGTCACCTTCCACATGACTTCCCTGTCAATAAATTGACTATACCTGTCACAACTGTTCTCTTTTCCTGGATAAACTTGCTGAACTCCATCTCATCCATATAGCTTCCAGATCTCTCTTCATCCTTTTCTTCCACCACCTCTAGTTACCTGCTTGTTCAACAGCCCTGAAACCTGGATATTCAGATTCTATCTGTAGTATTTCAAGTATGATCAGCACACAGTCAAAGTGGTACCCCTTCTGGCTTTAATTTAGACAAAATGCTTGTATCGTTACAGTTTAATATTGTGTTAATTTTCTTAGCAGACTCTTTGTTCTGTTAACTTGTTCTTTCTTCTTCCATAAAAAGTTGTCAACCTGGGCATACATCAGGAATACAACTGACTTTAATTGATTTGAATTAACGTTAAATTGTTGAATATTTAAGTTGATGAAATTTCATTTTTAAATTTCATTATTATGTTCCAGCCTATCTAGTATTTCCTGGACACCGAGTCTATCACCAAAAAACCTTTCCCAGCTTTGCCACATTAAATAAGTATGACAAGCGTCATTTCTATGTTCCCATTCAAGTCACTAAAAAAGCACAAAACAAGGCCAAGAACTACTCATAATATTTCTCAGACTGAAAAAAAAAAAGCTATAAATCTGTCCATCACACTGACTTACTCTGAACTCTACACAACAGGGGAGCCAATTGGGTCTGACTTCCTTCATAGTCATTGTTATCACACTTGCTCGCACTCACACCTGATTTATTCCTATGATCACTGTTTCTTCCTAAGATGTCAAGACTTCAGTAAGGCACACGAGTCTCTTCACACCAGGTGTGCTAAATATTATCTTCCTCAAACAAATTCAAAATTTGGCCTGGATAGTAATACATGTAGATATATTTGTCCTTCACAGAGAAATGAAGCAAAGAAATATCTTTATCCCAGGCTGCATACTTCCGATACAAACCATTGTAGTCAAGGAAAGATCCTGAGATTTGAACAGAAAGCAATGAGGTGGAAAAAGTAAACGTATTGCAGAGCCTGCTGGGCCCATTCTGTTTGTGAAGAGCTGGATATCATATTTGAAATTGTTTCTTGTCTTTTGTGTATTTACTGTAATATTTCTTTTATTAATAGTTATAGGAAATATATTTATTGATATTTCACATATAATCTGTGTGCCTCAGAACTCAGTGTAACTCAGGGGGTAAATCACATATGGTATTCATTAATACCCTTTGTCTGACTCTGACAGCCATGATTATTACAGGACGTCTCACTACCCTTATACTCTTCCTGGTTCTTTCTAGAAGTTTCCTGTGAGTTTATGAGCACATTTTTTCAGCTTTCTTCAGTAACTTATTAACCCAGCCAGAGTAGCTAATATGGCACGTCCCACGGTATTGAGCTTTCTGCTGTGGGTGAAACCTGAAGAGCCCACCCATCTTACCCCATGAGGCCAGCACCACCCTGGGACAGGGCTCCCCTGGTGGCTTAGATGGTAAAAGAATCTCCCTGTAATGCAGGAGACCCAGTTCGACCCCTGGGTTGGGAATCCCCTGGAGTACGAAATGGCAACTGTCTCCAGTATTCTTGACTAGAGAACTCCATAGACAGAACAGCCTGATGGGCTGTGTCCATGGGGTCACAAAGAGTCAGAACATGACTGGGCAGCTAACACTTCACTTCACCCTGGGATAGAATCAGTTCTCTTTCTCTTTCTCTGGACAATGTATATAATTAACACACAACATTGTCTAAGTTTAAGGTGTATAGCATAATTATTGGATTTATAAACATCATGTAGTGATTATTAGCACAAGTTTAGTGACCATCTGTTATCTCATATACAGAAGTACAGAAGTAAAAAATGAAATTTTTCGTGTGTTGAGAATTCTTAGGATTTAGTCTCAACAACTTTCATATACAACATTTCATATACATATATATTTCATATATTTATCATGTTGTATATTACATCTCTAGTATTTGTTTATCTCACAACCGCAAATTTGTACCTTTTGACTGCCTTCATCAAATTCCCCTTCCTGCCTCTGGTAACCATGAGTCTGATCTCGTTTTCTATGAGTTAGCTTGTTTGTTTTTAAAATATAATTGACCTAAAATATAGATGACCAATGGTTCTCATTAAACAACATAGTAATTCAACATTTCTAAGATAAGTCTAGTTATGTCACTAAAAAAGATATTACATAGTCATTGACTATATTCCCCACACTGTACATTTCATAACTGTGATTCATTCATTTTGCGCCTGGAAGTTTATAAATCTTAATCTCCCTCACCTTTCTCTTTGCTCCCCCTGCACCTCTTTCCTCTGACAAACACTTATTTGTTCTCTGTATCTATAATTTGTTTATATTTTGTTATGTTTGTTTATTTGGGGATTTTTTTTAGATTTCACATATAAATGAAATCACACAGCATATATCTTTCACGTTCTGATTTATTTCACTTAGCATAATACCCTCAAGTTCCATCTTTTAAAAAATGGCAGAATTTCATTCCTTCTCATGACAATAATATCCCATTATATATATTAATATATTGTTGTGAACAATGCTACAAAGAGTATGTGAGTACAAATATCTCTTCAAGATGCTAATTTTTTTTCAGGATATATACTCAAAAGTGGGATTTCTGGATCATATGGTAGTTCTATTTTTAATATTTTGAGGAACCGCCAGACTGTGTGCCACAGTGGCAGTGCCAATTTACATTCCCACCAATGGTGTTGAAAAGTCCCTTTTCTCCACATACTCACCAACACTTGTTTTCTGTTGCTTTCTGATAATAGCCATTCTAACAGATGCGAGAGGGTAATAGTTCATTATGGTTTTGATTGGCATTCTTTTTTTAATATTTGGCAGAATTCATCAGGGAAACCATATAACCCTGGGTTTTTTGTGGTGGTTGTTCTTGGGAGATTTTGATGATTGATTCAATTTCTTTACTCTATATTGGCCTGTTCAGATTTTCTATTTCTTCATGATTCAGTCTTAGTAAGTGTATGTTTCTAGGAATTTATTCATTTCTTCTACGTTATCCAATTTGCTAGCATATAAATGTTCATAGTAGTTATTCCTGCACTGTCAGTGGTAATGTCTTCTCCCTCATTTCTGATTTTATTCATTTGAGTCTTCTCTCTCATCTTTTATTTGTTAGTTTAGCTAAGGATTTGTTGATTTTATTTTTTTCAAATGACCAACTCATTTTATTGATTTTTCTATTGCTTTTCTTGTCTCTAATTCACTTATTGAATTAACCAAAAATTTCCTCTGGTTTTTAAGTAAAAATAAAAGACACTTGATTACTTTTTACCAAGAACTTTATGGAACAACATATTCACCATTTTGTTCCACCACCTTCTGCCATTTTTTCAGACAACTTCATAATTCCGTCTTCCCAGAACTTTTTATCTTTTTTGAGCAAAGAACTGTTCCAGGTGCCTTCTATACAATTTTCCAGGGAATTGAATTTTTTTCCATTAAGAGAATTTTGTAAAGACCTAAATAAACGAACATCCAAAGCTGCAATGTCTGGTGAATACAGCAGATGAATCAGAACTTCCCAGCCAGGCTGTAGCACTTTTCACTTGATTATCAAAGAAACATGCGGTCTTGTGTTATTCTGATGGAAGATTATGCATTTCTGTTGACTAATTCCAGAAACCTTGATTTGATTTAATTGGGAGCAGTACTTGAAATTAATTATCCGGTTTTCTGGAAGGAATAGAGGACTCCCTTCCAATCCCATCACTTACACAGCATCACCTTCTTTGGATGAAGACTGGTCTTTGGTGTGGTTGGTGGTGGTTCATTTTGCTTGCTCCACAGTCTCTTCCATTTCACATGATTGTTAAGTATCCACTTTTCATCCCCTGTCACAATTCGTTTTAAATACAGAACATTTTTTGTTATGTCTCAGTAGAGAATTGCAAGCGGAAATATGATCAAGAAGGTTTTTTTCTGCTTAACTTATGTAGAACCCAAATATCAAAGTGATTAATATGCCAATCTGGTGCAGATGATTTTCAACACTTGATTTGGATATTTTGAGTATCTCAGCTGTCTCCCATGTGGTATAGCATCAGTTGTTCTCAGTTAATGTATCAACGTAATCCCTATCAATTTCAACAGATCTACCCAACTGTGAAACATCATCAAACGAGAAATCTCAGCATGAAACTTCACAAACCACTTTTGACATGTTCGATCAGTCATAGCACCTTCTCCATACACTGCACAAATCTCTTTTTGTGTTTCATCTGGATTTTTACCTTTCTTGGAATAATAAACTATAACATGCTGAAAATGTTGCTCTTTTTTCTTTCATCTTCAATATTAAAATGGCTACACATTTATTTAACTTACATGCAGAGTACATCAAATGAAATGCCAGGCTGGATAAATCACAAGCTGGAATCAAGACTGCCGGGAGAAATATCAACAACTGCAGATATGCAGACAATATCACTCTAATGGCAGAATGTGAAGAGAAACTAAAGTGCCTCTTGATGAAGGTGAAAGAGGAGAGTGGAAAAGCTGGCTTAAAACTCAACATTCAAATAACTAAGATCATGGCACCCAGTTCCATCACTTCATGGCAAATAGATGGGAAACAATGGAAACAACGAGAAACTTTATTTTCTTGGGCTTTATTTTCTTTGGGCTCCAAAACCACTGTAGATGGTGACTGCAGCCATGAAATTAAAAGAATTCCTTGGAGGAAAAGCTATGACAAACCTAAACAGTGTATTAGAAAGCAGAGACTTCACTTTGCCAACAAAGTATTTATAGTCAAAGCTATGGTTTTTCCAGTAGTCATGTATGGATGTGAGAGTTGGACCATAAAGAAGGCTGAGCACTGAAGAATTGATGTTGCTGAACTGTGGTGTTGGAGAAGACTCTTGAGAGTCACTTAGCAGGCAAGGAGATCCAACCAGTCAATCCTAAAGGAAATCAGTCTTGAATATTCATTGGAAGGACTGATAACTGAAGCTGAAGCTCCAATACTTTGGCCACTTGATGCAAAGAGCTGACTCACTGGAAAAAGACCCTGATGCTGCAAAAGACTGAAGGCAGGAGGAGAAGGGGATGACAAAGGACAAGATGATTGGATGATATCACTGACTTAATGGACTTGAATTTGACCAAGCTCCATGAGATGGTGAAGGACAGGGAGGCCTGGTGTGTTTGCAGTCCATGGGATCGCAAAGAGTCAGACATGACTGAATGACTGAACAAAAAACCAAAAACCTGACATATCTATAGAATAAGATGACATCTTAAGTCACTTTAGCTCTAACTTTCTGTGATTCTATGAATGAATTAATTAATATTTTTGGTAAACAAAACACATTTCTACTTTGTCCATAAAGATATCACTATATTTGTATCTAGACTGTTCTGCTAGTTTAGTAATCATATCAATGAGATTAACCTGATATGCCTTATCTGAATGAGCTTATGTGGCTCCTAGTGATTCATTCTCAATTCCTCTCACTGCCCAACTGCAAATTATTCAATAGACTAGAGCTGTAGTGGGGATTGTTACATAAGACTGGGAGACATCTCTAAATTTCATATTATAAAAAGGAGAAAGGTTTTTCAAAAGAAATATTATATACATTTTATCAGAAGTATATATGGCATATACAAGGTCAGCCCTATGAGGAGATAGCCATGTATTGGATTGTTACAAATTAAGGGGAGTTAATTTTATTCCCTCTGCATTTGTAACATATGAATCAGATCACCTTGAGTTATTAGTCATAAGATCATAAATGAAAGTCTAAATGAGAGGTCAAAATAACATTACTGTTGGAACATTACAGTCAATATGATAAAAAAAAAAGCATGAATGAATTCTATTGATATCTATAATGCAAAGAGGCTTATCTTTAATGAACACGTTGATGTTCTGTCTATAACAGAGAGATTTTCAGGATGGTAGAAATCAAGAGCATAGAGGGTATTTCAAGAGTGTAAAGTGTCTTTGTATGCACCTCAAATTATTCCATCTACTTAGCTTTTGACTCCTCCCTATATGGCAGTAATTGCAGTGAGCACTTTCCACTCTTTTTTTTTCTTAGTATTAAAATTCACAAAGAGGTAAATGGTGTGTGTGGTGGCCATGAAAAATAACCCTCTCAGATCTGCTCTAGGGAGCATAGTTGACTGATAATTCCAGCTGCCTTGACCCTGGATCTGCCACCACATTCTATGAGGCCACATTTTCTCCAGGCTGCTCACAGTGAGTGATTGAACACATGGTATGAAGGCATGAAATCAGAGGTATGAAGATTCTTTCAGGGCATGGGGTTTTATAATGAGTAGCTTTGTGGCTTCCCTGGTGGCTCAGATGGTAAAGTATCTGCTTGCAATGTGGGAGACCCGGGTTAGATCCCTGGGTTGGGAAGATCCCCTGGAGAAGGAAATGGCAACCCACTCCAGTACTACTGCCTGGAAAATCCCATGGACAGAAGATCCTGGTAGGCTACAGTCCATGGGGTCGCAGAGTTGGACACGATTGAGCAACTTCACTTTCTTTTGGGCTTCCCAGGTGGCACTACTGGTAAAGAACTCACCTGCCAATGCAAGAGACTTAAGAGATGCAGGTTTGATCCCTGGGTTGGGAAGATCCCCTGGAGAAGGCTATGGCAACCCCCTCCAGTATTCTTTCCTGGAGAATCCCCATGGACAGAGGAGCCTGGTGGACTACAGTCCATAGGGTCGCACAGAGTGAAACACAACTGAAGCGACTTAGCATGTCTGCAATGGTTCAAAGACTCCTCTTTGGGCTGGCCAAAACTTTGTCAGAATTGAGATATAGTCTTGAATCTTCTTACCCAGTCCTGCTGAATCCTTTCTCCTCTCCTTTCACAGGTATCAGATCTGCATTGCAGTCTGAGGCTTTCCTTACCTACACCTACTTTTTCTCCCTTTATTTTTCACAGGAGTTTCCCCCAGTAAATCTCTTGCATGTCTAATACTGTGTTCACCTCTGCCTCTTAGGGGATGTTATTTAACATTATATGGAAAATTAAGAACTTCATTAGCTACTATCACTGAAATTTTTGTAAATAAATTAACTGCCCTCCTAGGGATTTTGGTTTTACTGTAAGAAAACAAGACTTAAGCTCATTGAATACATTATTTTAAAGAGGATAGCAACTGTATTTCATTTCTTACTAATGCCAGTGTTGGATATTTTCCTCCAAATCTACTCTCTCCCTTGCTCTGTGTTTCCAAAGGCCAGCCTCATTCACTGGGCTCACATCAACAGGCTTTCTTGCTCTCTAGCTTCTGGCTGGGTTTCACCATAAGAAATGCACAGGAACATGGGAGAACGGGAAGATTGTGTGGTTGTTCTTATTTTCCAGGCTCCCTCCATGTCAAGCCACAGGCTGGCATTAGTATGCTCTTCTACCAAAAGGCAACAGCTCCTATCAAGATGCTGAAGGTGGTAACAGAGTCTCAAATACTTCATCACACCCTGTTGCTTCCTAACTTGCCCACACATTGTGGTTAGTCCCTTTGTTAAACTCTTCTGTTTCCTATTTGTTTTCTGCTAGAACTCAAGGTGATATTTAAAACCTCCCTGGTTCTTCTGGGGGTATAAAGCAGGTAATGACTATTTTTACAAGTCCTTTTCTCTATTTATTTACTAGATTACATTTTCTATTTGGTATGCTATCTCATCTTTGCTTGCTGGGTTTATATCTATTCTTAGGAAGTAGAATGCCAATGGTGATACCGTGTTGAAAACATAGTTTATTTTTACTGTTGTTGAGATGTAAAATGATGTGGATTATAATCATAACATTATATATTTTATTCACATTCAATCTTTTCCCACATAAAATCTATATAGATATATTTTTATTTATTGTTTATAAACTTTTCTATGTGTTATATTTAAACAGAAAGGTTTTTTTAAGTCTTTATGATATATGCTACATTATTTGCAGAAGTAATAAAAAGAAAAATAAGACTTTATAATTAAATCACTATCTAACATTCATTTAGGCCTATATATTTTCCCATGAAAATTGCTTTAGTTGCATTCAACAAGTTTTGTTATGGAGCAATTTCATAGGAATTTAGATCTAATTATTTTCCAATGTCTATGATTATTTCTTAATTAACATACAAATTATTCAGAAATCTATTCTGAAATTTCCAAATACAAGGATATTTTATCTATTAAATGATCTTCAATTTTTTGGGAGCTAGTATTTGATAAATTTCTTTTTATTAGTGCAAATATAAGAAAATATATACATCTAATTACTGAGTACATTGTTCCAAATATGTATTAGACCAAAGGCATTTGAAATGTTTTTGAAACTTCTATATCCTTATTATGTTCTTCTATTATATCTCCGTTATTGAAAGAGATACCTTAATATCTACATTTAATAACTAAAGAGTAAATCCACTTTACTCTTTATTGTTTTACAATAAACTATTTTGTCCATCTAGTATTTCTCAGTGTTTGTGGCAGATTTTCACCATTAGCTTTGTCCACTGACTTTCTGGAAGTGAAAACCTCTGCAACTAATATGTTTGTATTATTCCTGTTTCACTAGTGAGGAAACAGAGGCATGGAAAATTTGAAGCATTTGCCTCATGTCATACATGTAGCAAGTGGCATTTCCAGGAGTTAAACTAGTGGCCTTTAGCCATGTGCTCTATTGACATTATTTATCATCATCATTATTACTATCACAGTATTTAAAATGATTCTGCCTATTATCTAATAATAATATAATTTAGTAGTACTAAAGTATACAAGTCTGTGGCAGAGGGAATGAGCGTGAGTGCTGACTTTATTTTTTAGCTAGTTTCTCTCCTGGCAGCAAAATGCCTCCAGCAGTTCTAGACCACATAGGTCCACATCACATCACCCAGGAGAAGATGGAATCTTTTCCAGGAGGCCCCAAGAGAAGACAAGGAGGTGTCTCTTTCCAAAAATCCCTAGTAAATGCACCCTAGCACCGAGTTGGTTCTGATTAGGTAATGTGTCAATTCTTAAGTCAGTCATGGTACCCTGGGCAAAGGGATAGTGTGATTTTTAAAATCAATTGGACACCTCTCTAGAACTCAGAGTGGAGTCAGTCTCACCGAAAACAGGGGAGCAGGCTTCTCAAAGGAAATATCATGAAATATTCTCAGAAACAGAGGAATAGATGTTTCGCGGCAATGGACATTAGGTAAGCAGAGAGGATGGGAGGGTGTTCCAGCAATAGATAAGCAAAGGGAAAGTGTGAAGTGAGCATGATAGATAGAATGTTAAGAAAGGACTGCAGTAAATGTATTATTGTTATAACACAGGAAAATTTTCCACGTAGAGAGCCAAGCTACCAATCCTTTCTGATTTTTCTTCTCCTCTAAAGAGAACATATTTTGCTCTTAGAACAAAGAATGTGCTTCAGAGCCACAGTCTCTGGGATCACAGTCATTCTCTCATCCTTAATTTACTGCAATCAGACTTTCCTCGCAGCCCTCCATGGAAATGTTTTCTGATTCCCAATCAAGGCCTCCCAGGGATTGAGAGAGGTCAGAGTATCAGAGTCTTAAACAAGGGCGAGCAAGAGCAATAGATCACCCCCTAAAAACATTCTCTCCAAGTGGCATCCTTGGATGAAAGTTCTTGGTAGAAGCAGTGTGAAAGAGAAGCCAGTGAGTTTATTATGCTTACAGCAGTGCTCAGGTAATGAGCCAAATGGCAAATTGGGAAGTAGGAAGGGGTTTTTAATTTAACCATTTTAATACAATGGTTTCCTAACCAATCAGTGGTGCAGATTTAGTCCTTCAGATTTGTACCATCTGATGGTAGAACCTAGCTAACTGTGGGAGTGTTTCCTTTCTTTCTTTTTAAAAAATATTTATTTGGCTGCACTGGGTCTTAGTTGTGGCATCTGGGATCTAGTTCACTGACCAGGGATTAAACCCAGGTCCTCTGCATTGGAAGCTTGGATTCTTAACCACACTGAACCACCAGGGAAGTCCTGTGGGAGCATTTTCATGTGAGGATCTCGGTATATTAAAAGTTCAGTTCAGTTCAGTCCAGTCGCTCAGTCGTGTCGGACTCTTTGCGACCCCATGAACTGCAGCACGCCAGGGGTAAACAAAACACTTCACAAAAATTGGGGGTTATTTTATCTAGTTACACTTAACAAATTAATGCTTTTCATACTCAGAAATATGCCCATGTTATGGGATATGTGTCACCAGACTATAAGGTGGGACTATGTCAGGATTATTCAAGGACTAGCAAGATCAGTATATTTATAGGGTAGCAAGCAAGGGGTAGGTTTCAAGGGCCAGTACTTCCCTGATGGCTCAGATGGTAGACTGCCTGCAATGCAGGAAACCCAGGCTCAATTCCTGGGTCAGGAAGGTCCCCTGGAAAAGGGAATGGCAACCCATTCCAGTATTCTTGCCTGGAAAATTCCATGGACAGAGGAGCCTGGTGGGCTATAGTCCGTGGGGTCACAGAGTTCAACACGACTGAGCAACTAACACTTTGACTTTTCAAGCAAAGGGTAGACGAGTAGAAGATAAGTTTGGGAGGAGGATATGGGAGCCCAGAGGGTGGAGGGTCCCAGAGGCACTGCTTGAGTGAAATGCGGAGCTTTTGGTGGATTTGGAACAGAGCACAAGAGTAGCATGAACTGACTTGGGTTTCAGTCAGTCTAGCTTCTTTTGAGGACAGACTATTGGAAGCAAGAATAGAGGCAAGGAGAACAGAAAGGAGACTTGCTCTGGGTGTGAGATGATGGACAATTGTGGGAGATAGGAAGATTCTGTTTGTATTTTGAAGGCAGAGCAAATGGGATTTGTTGATAGATTAGATATGGGGGGGGGGTGTAAAAGAAAGGGTGATGAGATGATTCCAAGGTATTTGGCCCAAGTAACTGGAAGAATGGTGTTACCATCAGCCAAGACAGGGAACAGGATCCAGGAGACAACCAGAGTTCAGTTTAGGGCATGTTGAGTGTGAGATGCCTGTTAGATTTCTGGATTTAACTGGTTGTCTGATCTGAGGGAAGCCCCTTAACTTCTCTAGGCTTCATCTGCAAAATGAAACATTTGGGCTAGAAAAACTTCAAAGTCTCTCCAACATTTATTTGATTCTGAATTTCACTTAGCTAAGTTGATTTTGTGCTGTATTTTAGAGTAAATTTTAGTTTTGCAATTTGAAACAGGGAGCTCAGAGTAAGCCTCGCTGGAAAAATCACTGTTAGACAAAGGAAATATAGAAGCTAACCATGAAAGAGTGTTCCGTGCTGAGAAAAGCACCTGTGCGTGGGTCCTGAGGTGAGAGTGAGAGTGAACCCGTTCATAAAATGGTTCAATTTGAGAAATATGGGTTAAATACAAGGCACGCACTGGACCAATAAAACCCACAGAGAGCAGAAAGTCTATAATGAGGGGAAAAAGAGACATTAAAAAGTCTTAAAGGATTCAAAAGCTAGTGGTACATCAAATAGCAATTTGATTTAGAAAAACAGCAATTTGATGATTCAAGCATAAATGAATCAGAAACATAAGAATTATTTTTCCCCTTAAATTGCTCTGAATAAAAAATTTAGACATAAAAGTCCAGGCAAATATGGTTTAGATGGTTTTGTAACCCTTTCCTCCTCTTTGGAAAACTCAACATTTTAAAATTTCAAATTAGGTTTTTGTAAACACTCTTGAATTGAGCAATAATGAAACAATTTTATGTTTGAAGAAGTAATGTCAAGCACATCAAAGAATAGGATAACTACTAAAAACTAATACAAATCATGAAATAATGAAGTTTCCAATTATATTACAATTCTTTTTAATACAGTTAGGAGCTTTAAAATTTAATAAAAGCAAGGACGATTTCACCATGAAATAGACAAAATCTTTTTGCTTTTGGTATTGTCTAGAATGTAGGCTAAGTACATTTTTTTTTCTGTTAATCAATATCTGTTGATATTTAACACAAACCTGACAAAATTGGGAGAGAGACTTTATTAATTTAGATGGAATGTGAAACACTTCCTCGCCTTCCTGGGGCTGGAATAATTGAAATGTAAGTGGGAAAGAAGAGAGAAGAGAATATGTCAGATGAGGAGTGCGGTCCTGGCCTGTGTGGTATGCAGGTGGAACATAGTTATCATCCAGGGAGGGAGATTCCGAGTCTCAGATCCTGGCCCTCTGAATAGTAATAACAGAAAAACCTTACAGGGCACTTACTATGTGGCAGGGCATGCCTTTTACACATATATAATAGTATCTTTCATTTTGATAAGTATATAGCAACCGGTCACAGGATTTTTAATTTAAAAATGTATTCCACTGCCTTGTAGCTTCTAGTGTTGCAAAGGAAAATTTCGCTGCCAGCCTGTTTCCCTTCCCTTCCCCCACCCTGACACCCCTTTACAGATAACTTATTCATTCTGTCTGGAAGCTTATAAGATTTTCCTCTATATACTTAGGCAAATAGTACCAAAAACTACTTAAAGACTGCTTACGATGCACCAGTAAATATTCAAAGCATCTCACATATATTAATACATTTTATCATTGCAGTAACACTTTGAAAGCATTTCTGTGGCTATCCTTAGTTTAAAGGTGAGAAAACAGAGATGCTGAACAAGCTATCCAAGTTAAACAACCTGCACAGAGTTGAGCCAAGAGAGCTGATAAATAGAAGAGAACACAGAAGACAAAACCACTGTCAATGCTGTTCTAAAGGCATTGTGCTTCATAGAGTGCAGGAAATTTGAAACAGAAATTTTATCAAAGATGATGGAGCTGCTGAGATTGTTAGTACCCTGGTGTGTGCCACAGGGGAAAGTGATTGAAGGAAATTCTCTGAGCCCAGCACCTGGAGGCTGCCCTGGGTTAGAACACATCTCTTTTAAAACATACTTAAGAGGGAACAAAATCTTGACCATGACTTACGTGGCCTTGCGTGATTTGGGCCTCTGTACACTTTTTCACTATAAACATATTTCTGTTTGCTTTGTTTTGGTTACCCAGCCCTTGGAATACTCTCCTTAGCTTGTGGAATTCATGGCCATTCCAGATCTTGCCTCTCTGTTGAAGGCATACAGCTTTTCCAGCTCCACTTTTTATCAAGGTCAGAAACTACATCATATGTGAATGACTGAAGAACTGGCAATGTTTAACCTGTGGGAGAGGAGACTTTGGTGGGGGTGGGTGGGTGAGTGAAGGAAACCATTGACAGAGAGCTCTCCAAATATTTGGAGAGCCGGCAAGCGAAAGAAGGCTGTGACTCAAGAGCAGAAATCTGGAGTGGAGGAGGAGAAGTCAGGGGAGAAAAAGTGAGATAGCCAAGCGATGGGAAAACAGCTCCAAACATATTCCCCAAAACGATTACTTCTGTAAAATTTTTTTTAATTAACTTTCTTGAGGATATAGTTTCCATATAATAAAAATGCATCTATCTTCAATGTACATTTTTAAGAATTTTGACAAACGAATTCATCCATGTAACTAATCAAGATACCACACATTTCTATCACCCCACAAAGTTCATTTTTGCTCCATTCAAATCACCCACCCCTGTCCCCTCCCCTAGCTTACCACTAATCTGATATTGGTTACTAAATCTAGAATTTCACATAATGTAATCATACATTTAATGTCTGGCTTCTTTCACTGGGCACAATGTTTTTGAGATTCATTACTGTTGTAGCATGTATTTGTTCATTCCTATTTATCTCTCTTTATAGTAGTAGTACATGAGTCTGAGTGAACTCTGGGAGTTGGTGATGGACAGGGAGGCCTGGCGTGCTGCGATTCATGTGGTCGCAAAGCGTCAGACACGACTGAGCGACTGAACTGAATGAACTGATAGTAGTAGTCTATTGAGGAGCTATACCAAATTCGTTCATCCATTCATTTGTTGATGGACATTTGGCTTGTTTCCAAATGTTTGTTATCCTGAAGCTGCCATAACCATTCATGTACAAATGTTTGTGTGGACAACTATTTTCATTTCTCTTGGGTAAATACTTGAGTGAAATTGCTAAGTTACATGGTTAGTGCATATTTAACTTTTCAAGAAATTGCCAAGCTTCTTGCTAAAATATTTTACATTCCTACCAACAATGCATTAGATTTCCAGTTGCTCCACACCCTTGCTGACATTTAGTGTTTTAAGTCTTTAAATTGGAGCCCTCTCATTGGCCTTTAGTGTATATCGTCACAGCTTTAATTTCCACTTCCTGAATGACTAATGATTTTGGATGTTGAGCATTTTTTCATGTGTTTCTTTGTTGTTCCCATAGCTTCTTTGGTGAAATGTCAGTTAAAATCTTTTCCCCATTTTTCACGAGTTGTTTAAGAGTTGCAACATTCTTTATATTGTCTGAATAGAACTCCTTTATCAGGATTATGTTTTATAAATATTTTATCAAAACCATGGTTTGAATTTCTTAGCAGTCATTTTAAGAGAAGAATTTTTAATTTGATGAAGTCCAGTTTAAGCTCTTTATTTTTTGGTTCATGCTTTTTGCATCCTATCTGAAAGAATCTTTGTCTAACTAAAGGTCACAAAGATTTTCTTCCAGATGTCTTATTATTTTAGCTCTTACACTTTGATCTCATGTCTAATTCTTATGTGGGCTTCAGTTGTGTCCAACTCTTTGTGACCCTATGGACTGTAGCCTACCAGGCTCCTCTGCCCATGGGATTTTCCTGGCAAGGATACTGGAATGGATTACCATGCCCTCCTCCAAGGGACCTTCCTGATTTAGGGGTTGAACCCATGTCTCCTATATTGCAGGCAGATTGCTTGCCATTGAGCCCCTGGAGAAACCTGACCCTGGCACCATAATCTTGATTAATGTAACTTTATAATAAATCTTGAAACAGGTAGTATAGCTCCTCAACTGTGTTCTTCAGTTTTCAAAATTGTTTTTCCTGTTTTAATTTTTTTGCATTTCCATATAAAATTTATAATCAGCTTAATTTCTAAACAAAAAAGTTTTCTGGGGTTTTGCTCGACATTGAATCTACAAATAAATTTGAGGAAAATTGACATCTTAATATTGATAGATAATATTGAACATAGTATATCTAATTGTGAAGGCCTTCCTTAATTTTCTTAGCAGTCTTTTTACTTTCCAGTTTTTAAGTCTAGAACAATTTTTTTGTTTAAACTTTCCTTAAGCATATTTATGTTTTTGATGCTGTTGTAAATGGTGTTTACAATTTTCAGTTTCTAATTGTTTGTTGTTGATATAACAATTGATTATTGTATACTGACATGGTCTCCTGTAATTTTCCTAAGCATACTTGCTAGATCTTTTAGTGTTTTTGAGATATCTTAACCACATATGTCCACATAATGACTATGTTCTCTATGAGCAAATCAGTTTAACTGCTTTCTTTACAATCTTTCTTTGCTTTTTCCTTTCCTGATTAACATTCCCCCTGTATAGTGTTGAATAGGCGTGGAAAGACTAGACATCTTTGCTTTTTATCCAGTCTTAAGGGAAAGGCATTCAACCTTTCACCATTAAGTGTGATGTCAGCCAATGAGCTGTGAGCTCTATGGATCCCCGTTTCAAGCTGTAGAAGTTTCTACTTGTAGTTTGCTTAGAGTTCCATTTTGTTTTCCTTTATTATAATACAGAGAAAGAGTATTGGGTTTTGTCAAATGCTTTTCCGGTATATATTGAGATGAACATGTGTTTTTAAATCAATCTTATTACTATGTCTCATTTAATCAAAAAAGGAGACAATAAGAGTCAATGAGGATGTGGAGAAGGTGGAACCCTCATGTATTGCTGGGGGGAATGTTCAACAGTATAGTCACTCTGGAAAACAGTTTGTCAGTTCCTCAGAAAGTTAGACAGAGTTACCCTATGACCCTACAATTCTATTCTTGGTATATACTCAAAATGAATGAAAACATATGTCCACAAGAAAAGTTGTGTAAGAATGATGATAGTAGTGTTAGTCAAAAAAGTGGACAACCCGTATGTCCATCAAACTGATAAATATATAAGCAAAGTGCGGTACAGCTGACCCATTAGTTTGAAATGCATGGGTCCACTTACAAGCAGATATTTTTCATTAATAAATACTACAGTGCTACTTGGTTCATGGTTGATGAAACCGTGGTTCTGGAGGAACTGTAGGGCCAATTATATGCAGATTAATCTGTGCATTATTCAAGGGCCCATTGTATATCCACACAACGGAAAAATATTTGGCTGTAAAAAGGAATTAAGAACCGATATATGGTACAACCTGGATGAGCCTTGAAAGCATTCTGCAAATTGAAAGAAGCAGTCACAAAATACCATGTATTACATAACCCCATTGGTATAAAATGCCCCAAATAGGCAAATACTTAGAGATAGCAGATTAGTGGTTTGCAGAGACAGGGGAGAAAGAATTGGGTAGTGAATACTAAGGGAGAAGGCAATGGTACCCCACTCCAGTACTTTTGCCTGGAGAATCCCATGGACCGAGGAGCCTGGTGGGCTGCAGTCCATGGGGTCGCTAGAGTAGGGCACGACTGAGCGATTTCACTTTCACTTTTCACTTTCCTGCGTTGGAGAAGGAAATGGCAACTGACTCCAGTGTTCTTGCTTGGAGAATCCCAGGGACGGGGGAGCCTGGTGGGCTGCCGTCTATGGGGTCGCACAGAGTCAGACACAACTGAAGCGACCTAGCAGCAGCAGCAGCAGCAGGAGTGAATACTAATAGATACATTAGTATGCATGTTTAAGGTGATAAAAATATTCTAAAATTAGATGTCGTGATGGTTACACAATCTTTGAATAGACTGAATTATTAAACACCACTGCACTGTACACTTTAAATGGGTGAATTTCATGGTATGTGAATTATATTTCAGTTCAAAAATAATAAAACAAAGCACAGCTACTTTACATTCCTGGATTAGAATGTAAGCATTCCTACTAAACATTGCTCGGATGTGACATATTATCATTTTTAATATGACATACTAAAATGTTGTTAAAACTTTTGTGTCTATTACTATACAGTCATTTTTAGCAATGCCCTTGGTTTTAACCTCAGCATAATACTATTTTCATAAAAGCAACTGTATTGATATTATTTATTTTTTAAATGTACAATAAAATTTACCTGTGAAACCATTTGAACCTGGAGTTTCTTTAGGTGAGAGGTTTTTAACTACAGTTCAATTTACTTTTTAGATACAGAGTGTCTACTTCTTGAATGTTTGGCAGTTTGTATTTTTCTAAAATTTTCCCATTTTGCTCAAGTTGTCAAATTTATAGGCATGAAGTTGTTTATAATATTTCCTTATTTTCTATTATCTGAGGATCTAGATGATATTCCTGTCTGCATTCCATATATTGATAACTTATGTCTTTTATTTTGATTAATCAATTCTAGTAATTCTTTTAAAAGAAATCTTTTGTGCCATTGATTTCCTTTATTTCATTGACTTGTGCTCTTAGTTTATCGTTACTTGTGTTCTGCTTACTTCAGGTTTAATTACTTCTTTTTCTAGTTCTTAAAATGGAAACTTAGATTATTGATTTGAGCATTTAAAGTTATACATTTCCCTCTACATTCTACTTTAGTTCTTTCCCATAAATCCAATATATTGTGTTTTAATTTTCATTCAGTTAAAAATATGTTCTAATTTCCTTTATGATTTTTTCTTTGAGTAATTTACTTTATTTTATTTTAGCCACACCACGTTGTGTGTGAGATTTTGGTTCCCCAACCAGGGTTCAACCTCGCCTCCCCTGCAGTGGGAACACGGAGTTTTAACCACTAGACAATTAGGGAAGTCCTTTTTGAGTAATTTAGAAATGTATTGCTCAAGTATTAAATATCTGGGTGGGGGGATTCCTGGGAATTTTTTCTTATTAATTTCTAACTTAATTTTATTGTGATTGAGAATATATACTGTATGTTTCCAATGCTTTTAAATTTGTTGAAACTTCTTTTAAGATCTAGATTACAGTTGATATTTGTGAACGTTCCACTGGCATTTGAAAAGAAGGTGTATTCTATTATTGTTTGATGGGGCATTTAAATAGAATGTTAGTGTTCAAGCTGTTAGTATTGTTAGTGCTATCTACTTGTTCTATCAATTACTGGAAGAGGATTATTGAACTCCCCAACTACAGGCATACATAGTTTTATTGCACTTTGCTTTATTAAGCTTCACAGATACCTGGTCTTTTACAAATTGAAGGTCTGTGGCAACCCTGTGTTGTTAGGTGAGGATTTGAATTTTTAATTTTTAAAATTAAGATATGCATATTTGTTTAGACATAATGCTATTGCACACTTAATCAACTACAGAATAGTATAAACATTACTTTTATACACACTGGGAAGCCAAAAAATTTGTGTGCCTCACTTTATTGTGGTGGTCTAGAACCAAACCAGCAATATCTCTGTTCAGTTCAGTTCAGTTCAGTTCAGTTCAGTCGCTCAGTCGTGTCCGACTCTTTGCGACCCCATGAATCACAGCACACCAGGCCTCTCTGTCCATCACCATCTCCCAGAGTTCACCCAAACTGATGTCCACTGAGTTGGTGATGCCATCCAGCCATCTCATCCTCTGTTGTCCCCTTCTCCTCCTGCCCCCAATCCCTCCCAGCATCAGGGTCTTTTCCAATGAGTCAACTCTTCGCATGAGGTGGCCAAAGTATAAGCCTGTCTAATTATAGATTTGTTTCTTTTCCCCTTCCATTTTGATTAATTTTTGCTTCATGTAATTTGAGTCTATTTTAAAGTACATGAATACTTAAAATTGTTATATCTTCCTAATGAACTGACCTGATTAAAACTGTGAAGTATTCTTTTCTTAACCCTTGTTCTGAATTCAAGTTTACCAGATATAAATAGAGCCATTTCAACTACCTTTTGATTAGTGCTTGCATGGTATATCGTTTTAATTACTATTTTTAAAAATTATCTATGTCTTTATATTTATTTATTTGTTTTGGTTTTTGTGTGTGTGTGTGTGCATGTGTTTATATTTAAAATGGGTTTATTATAGGTGGCATATGGTTGGGCTTTTTTTTCATTTTTAATGTAAAATGTAAGCAACATAAAATAACATGGTATTGTATGGTAAAATGTATATAACATAAAAATATACCATTTTAACCATTTTTAGGTATANGGAGTTGGTGATGGACAGGGAGGCCTGGCATGATTTGATTCATGGGGTCGCAAAGAGTCGGACACGACTGAGCGACTGAACTGAACTGAAGTGCCACATGCTAATTAAGCAAATTAAAGACAAATAGAATTCTTCAAAAAGTCAGATATAAAATTACCATATGATCTAGCACGTCACTTCTAGATACCCCAAAATATTACAGGTACAGAAACAGGTACTTGCACACAAAATTTCATAGCAGGACTGTTTTCAATAGCTCAAAGGTAGAAACTATCCAAATGTTTAGTAATGGATGAATGGGTAAATAAAGTGTGGTATAACATACAACAGGATAGTTTCAGCCATAAGAAAGAATAAACTGATACATGATACATATGGATGAATCTGGAAAACAGGCTAAGTGAAAGAAAGCAGACACAAAAGTCACATATTGTATCATTCCATTTATATGAAGTATCCAGAATATGTTAATCTATAGACACAGAAAGCAGGTTGGTGGTTGCCAGTGGCTGAGGAAAGGAGAGAATGAACAATAACTGCTTAATGAATAAAATGTTTTATTTTTTGGTAATGAAAATGTTTTGGAACTAGATGGAGGCAGTAGTTACACAACATGGGGAAGGTACTGGGTAATGCAAATGCCACTGAATTGTTCACTTGAAAATGATTAATTTTATATTGCGTGACTCTTATCTCAATAAAAAGGTAAAGTTAAAAATAGAAAAATAATACAGGTTTTCTATAAAAGCCTAGTACTTCTTAGAGACTACAGAAGTTGATAGTTCTAAGAGTTTTAGGTAGGATCACAGTCTAGCAAAACAAAAGCTATCTGTGCTTCACTTTTTCCAAAAGCCAATTCAAAATGTTAATTCATTATTCAAAACAGACTTGTAAACATGGCAATAATCATTTTCACATGTTTTCTTCTAGAAACAAGGCCTTACATGATCTATAGGTGCATTCTGGGCTCTCCTTTCAAATTCTGCACCTCATCTTTCTTTCACGTACATGTTAAACTAATATATTCCTGAGCCTTCCTGCATAATAAATTTGACATTTCTCAGTTATTAAGTGGTAATTCTGCATATCATATAGAACCTCCTCCTTCCCCAGGAACTTTTCTTCCCCTCTTTAATTTCTCTAAATGTAAATTGGTAGCAGAGGAGGGAGTTCTAGTGCAGTCTTTTCTTACCTTAAGGAAATTGACAGCTTTGAAGCAGAAAGAAAAGGGCAGTAGCATTTCAGATTAAATCGCTTTTTTGAAAACATACAAGTAAAGTTGTAGAAAAGAAAATACACAAAAGAATAAAAAGGGTAAATTAGGCATAAGAGATTGTCCTCAACCGAGGAAGTGTACATGTTCCTCCCGGCCCTCAGGTGCAGCTAGAGCGGTCCGAATCCTCTCTCTCCTGAGAGAGCATGAGAAGATAGGGTGCAGACAGCCTTCCCCTTGCTGCCTTTAAAGGCATTCACAGCTTGTCTGATGTCACTTGTGCATCCTCAGGGGTAGTGACTTCCGGGCAGGCCACCATTCACGGAACTGTCACTGCTTGACATATTCCAGCAGCTGAAGCGGAGCTCTGATGAGCAGATCACTCAAGACCAAGCAGCCAGTGAGAACAACAAGCTGATCGTTCAGAACAGGCTGTCTATGAGTTACAATTGCTGGAGGGCAGAGAACATAACTTAAAATGTGGACAGAAAGAATAACAGAGCTACCTAAGGAGGAACAAGGATTACCCAAATAGACTTCCTCGATTTAAAACAGCAACAAAAACATGATTTTTAAATATAAAATTGACCACTGAAGAAAACGGTTAGTACTGAAATTCAACCAGTAGCCTGGAAACTGGATGCAAGAATATTACAAAGCTCAGAGGAAAAAAATGTAAATCATGAATACAGAGACTGGAGAGAGGTTTAAGGACACTGATATGAAACTACTTGGAGTTCCAGAAAGAGAAGATGATGCACAGGAAGGAAAGGATATATTTAAATAAAGCAAAATGAAGCACACAAACAAAAGATATTCCCCTGGACTGAAGAAAGGATACCAAGTTTCAGGGAAGAACGATGAGAAAGATTATATCTATGTTTATGTCTACATCTATCTTTGTCATCATATATATAGTTATAGATACATACACATATCTGTCTATATCTATTTTTATATTTTTTCTTTTAATGTGTACATATATACATGACTAGGCATATCCTGGTAAAAATTTTGAACTCCAAAGATAAAGAGAAAAATCATATTCTTTCTGTGTAGAAACATTTAAGTTGTTTATAAAGGAAAAAATTAGGCTGTCATGAAATTCTCTTTTGCAACACTAGAAAGCTAGAAGACAATGGGATATATTTTCAACTTAAAAATATTTTTCATCTCTTAAGGTACAAGAAAAGTGTTTGCAGATACATAAGGATTCAGAGAAGTCACACATCTCATTACTCATCTGGTAAAAATACTAGAAAAAGACTTTTTAAAAACAAACCAACAAACAAAACAGACATGAAGAGGAAAAAAAGCCACAGTGAGCAACAAACTTGTGATATTTAATTAAAAATAGGTTGACCAAGATGGACTGAGTATGTGTAACTATTATAAATAGAGAGCTTAGAAATAGAGAAGTGTCCTAAAAAGGAAAATTTAATAATAATCTGGAATTTAAAGAACTAAACCACCTCAGGAAAACTAAAGAATTGCGGTGAGGAGGGGCATGAGAAAGAAGGAAGCAAAAATATTCCCAAATCGTCCTCTCTTGGGAGGAGAGTAAGGAGGAAATTTCAATTGAAGTCTTCTCAAGCTCAATATCATGGGTGGGGAGTGACAGTGGAAAAGCTGGGGAAAAGTTGGCATCTACTTTTCACGAAATACTAGGGAAATATGTCTGATTTTATATGAGAGCTGGAGAAGGACAAGTAACGATGAAATGTAAAAGGAGAGCAACGTCTTAAAGCAGGCATGGTGTCATTGTACCATGGAACATGTAATTTAAGTTCAAGATCTCTAAACAGAAGAAAGGGGGATATTACATAATAATAAAAAGCATAACTTATAAAAAATAATCTTGTTTTATACACGAAACAACATAAAAGCTAAAAAAATTTTTTAAATTATTATAAATATATTTAAATAAAATATTATAGTAAAGGACTTGAGTATTAGATTTGGCCAGTCCTGATAGCCAAATAGATATAGGTAGACAGATAGAAAAAGACATAGAGGAATTAACACAATCACAAAGCTTGTGATACTTGGAGTATGTGCATGTGCTGAGTCTTGTGTGACTGTTTGCCACCGCAAGGACTGTAGCTCACCAGACACCTCTGTCCATGGAATTTTCCGGGCCAAAATACTGGAGCAGGCTGCCATTTCCTATTCCAGGGGATCTTCCCGACCCAGGGATCAAATCCATGCCTCTTGCATCTTCTGCATTGCCAAATGGACTCTTTACCACTGTGCCACATGGGAAGACCAGAAATAATACAGTCACAAGACTTGTGATACAGTCATCCTCATTATTTGTAGATTATGTATTTGTGAATTTGCCTTGCCAAAATGTATTTATAACCCCCAAATCAATATTTTCAGAACTTTTCTCTCACAGACACATTCAGAGTGGTGAAAAATCAGAGGTCAAATAAAGTGAAACTGCCTTCTTACATTTCAATTCTTTATTACAGACATGTCCTTTTTTCAGTCTATTTAGTGTCAGAATTTGGGCCTTTGTGGGCTTTTTGTTGGTGACCTCACTGTTTAAAATGGTCTCCCATGCACTGAAGTGCCGTTTAGGTTCCTACATCCAAGAAGGCTGTGATGTGCCTCATGAAGATAGATGAACTTCGTCTAGGCAAGAGCTACTGTGATACTGACTGTGGATTCAACGTTAATGAATCACCAGTATATATTCAATAAGTGTCTTTAAACAAAAACACACATAGAGGAAGGTTATGTATTGACTGGTTGACAAAAATGTTGTAACCGGAGGTTTAGAGGAATCTAACCCTGTGTCTCCCCCAGGAGCAAAGGTTCGATCTTCAAAGTATCTTTATATGATATAACTACTAGGAATAGTAAGAACCAATTGTACATAGAATCAGAGAGAACTTGTTCCTCAAAAAAGTTCCTTTTTAAATATTCCATGGAAGACTTCTAAAAATTATTTATGTGTTTTTCCTTAAAGAAGTCCTCATTATGCTTTTCTGGTCATAATCCAATAAATTTAAAAATAAGTAAAAAAGATACAGAAACTTCAACTACAATGGAATTCAGAAGTATGTATCTATATATTCCCTGAATTTAAAGAAATGTTAAAAACTGTCAAAAAAGCAATGGTAAAATTAAAATTACCTAGAAATCAATGAAGATAACATTTCTTATGAAAGTTTATGGTACTTGGTAAAAGCTACATTCATGGAAAAAATTATAACCTTTTATTCTTTATTATTAAGGAATAAAGATGTTAAAATATAGAAGCTTTATAATCACTTACAAAAATTAGAAGAACCAAAAAAAACTAGGAAGGGGGAATTAAGGGAAAGAAAACATTAAATTAAAGAAATAGAAAGCAAAAATAGTATAAAAAAGAAAAGCTCAAAAATCACTTCATTTGAATAATATGCAAAAGGAGAAACCACCTTTCTTTGAGATTAAGGAAAACAGGGAGAGCAAAAAACATACAAGATTGTGAATGAGAAAGAGTACATAAAGACAGATACCAAAGAGAACAAAAGAAATAAAAGAAAACATTATGTGTAACTCTATAATAAATTTGAAATTTGAAACTTACATGATTTGCTAGCAAACAATATGTGTAACAATCCAAGTAAAGAGAGGAAACTTGAATAAACCACTATACAAGAGTTTTGTTTTTTCTTTAAGTGATTTAGATCTAGGACTTACAAAGGCAACAGGATCAAATGTCTTCATATCTAAATTCTAACAAAATAATGTAAGTAATTGCAAGATCTTAGAAAAAAGTATGAGGTACTCCAATTCATCTGATGAAGCCAGGAAATTTTAATACCAAAACCCAATAAAAAGAGTGTCAAATAATAATCCATGTGATCAGATAGGATTTATTCCAATAGTAGGCTCTCAGGAACTCTAACAACATAATTTTATTCTTTTTCATTTGTGTGTGTGTGTTCAGTCATGCAATCATGTCCAACTCTTTGCAACCTTATGGACTGTAGCCCTCCAGGCTCCTCTGTCCATGGGATTTCCCAGGCAAGAATACTGGAGTGGGTTGCCATGCCTTCCTCCAGCGGATCTTTGAGACCCAGGAATTGAACCTATGTTTCCTGTGTCTCCTGCATTATGGTTGGATTCTTTACCACTGAACCACTGGGGAAGCTNCTGTAGCCCTCCAGGCTCCTCTGTCCATGGGATTTCCCAGGCAAGAATACTGGAGTGGGTTGCCATGCCTTCCTCCAGCGGATCTTTGAGACCCAGGAATTGAACCTATGTTTCCTGTGTCTCCTGCATTATGGTTGGATTCTTTACCACTGAACCACTGGGGAAGCTGCCTTTTTCATTGGAAATCATGTCAAGCTCACAGAACAGAACAAGAATGCTACAAAGAACTCTCATGTACCCATCACACAGAGGTACTATTTGAGTTTTGCCATCTCTCCCAATAATGTTCTTTACAAGAAAAGGCTCCATCCAGGATTATGTGTTACAACTAGCTTTTTCTAGTCTCTGGGTCCTCAGCCCTTGACTCTCAGGACTTTAACATTTCAGAAGGTCACAGGCCAGTTATTTTGCAGACTCTCCCAGTTTGGGCTTGTCTGATGTGTCTTCACAGTAACATGAAGATTATATATATTGGGCAGGAACCACACAGAATGATGCATGATGTTGTATCCCCTTGACTGGCACTTGTTGTTGATTTGCCCCATGCCTGGTAGTTCACTCACTAGAGTAAGGTAGCATTGCCCAGGTGTCTCCACGATAGAGTTCTCTTTTCCCCTTTGTCATTAATAAGTATTTTTATGGGAAGATACTTTGACACTAGCAAATATCCTGCCCCCTGTCCAACTTTCACTCCCTGCTTCTCTGTAATGCTTTTGCCTAAATTGTTTATTGCTATGCTGGTTTAAATGGAGAATTCTAATATCATAATTTCTTCTACATTTGTTGGGTGGCATTCTACTGAAGGAAAAATTTTCTCTTATTTATTTGTTTGTTTGTTTGTGGACTAAAGCATTCCTATTTTATTCAATGGATTATAATACTTTACTATTATTTATTTTGATGATCCAATTTTCCCCCCATATTTTGGCCAGTGGGCTCATCTACAAACTTATTTCTAAGTCCTTCTGGTAGATCTCTATCTTTCTGTGATCATGACCTTGCTTTCTATCACAGCAAAATGTTCTGGATTTATCTCTTACTTTCCCTGCCTTGGCCTTAACATCAGCCATTTCCAGAAGAAGACTTGATTCACCTTAAAAGAACATGTATTTGGATTCTAGGTCTGTCTTTGTTTCTGTAACCAAAAAGTGTCTTTACACATGTAGCATTCTTACACCGTTGAGTCTTGAGATAAAGAGATCATCCTGATTTATTCATGTGGATTCTAAACTCAGTGACAACTGTTCTTATGGAAAGGGCAGAAGAAGATCTGAGAGACAGAGGAGGAAAAACCAAAGAGACACACAGAAGAAGGCTGTGCAAATACTGAGGCGGAGATTGTGCTGATGTGGCCATAAGCCAAGAATGCCAAGGAATGCTGACAGAAGTCGGAAGAGGCCATCTAGATTCTCCTCTAGAGTCCCTGGCCAGGGGCTGGGGTAGGGGGTGGCGGGCAGGATGCAGCTCTGCCAACATTTTGAGTTTGGACTCTGGCCCTCAGAACTGTGAGACACTAAGTTTCTGTTGGTTCAAGCTACCCATTTGTGGTAATTTGTTATTACCCCAGGAAATGCATACAACCTCAAAAACATTAAGCTAAGAAAATAAACCAAAGACCACATATTATATGATTTCATTTATAGGAAATTTTCAGAAAAGGCAAATCTATAGTCATAAATCAGATTGGTGGTTGCCAGGGACTCAGACAGGAGAATTAGACTAAATGGCCATAAGTAACCACTTTGGCATAATGGAAATGTTCTAAAATTGAATTTTGTGGTGATAGATGCACAATGATATAAATTCATTGAACACATTAAGCTGTACATTTACACTGGGATATTGTATGGTATGTATGGTTATACCCCAATAAAACGGTTAAAAGTTAAAAACTAAAATATAAAAATATTAGAAATAAATTTAATAAGGAAAACAAAGAAGATATATAAAGAAAACTGGTAAATCATCTTTTTTCCTTCTATTGGAGGCATTCTTAACTAAGATAGAAAATCTTAAGGTATATTTATGCATATGGACATATATTTATGTATAAAATTTTAAGACTTTTATGGCCAAAGATGTCGTAAGTAAGATCGACTGAGAAAATAACATATTTAAAGAAAATTTCAGCAGACGACAAACTATGAATATTTACTCAGACTCACGTCCATCGAGTCAGTGATGCCATCCAGCCATCTCATCCTCGGTCGTCCCTTTCTCCTTCTGCCCCCAATCCCTCCCAGCATCAGAGTCTTTTCTAATGAGTCAACTCTTCGCATGAGGTGGCCAAAGTAATGGAGTTTCAGGTTTAGCATCATTCCTTCCAAAGAACACCCAGGGCTGATCTCCTTCAGAATGGACTGGCTGGATCTCCTTGCAGTCCAAGGGACTCTCAAGAGTCTTTTCCAACACCACAGTTCAAAAGCATCAATTCTTTGGCACTCAGCCTTCTTCACAGTCCAACTCTCACATCCATACATGACTACTAGAAAAACCATAGCCTTAACTAGACGGACCTTTGTTGGCAAAGTAATGCCTCTGCTTTTCAATATGCTATCTATTAGGGAATCTTAGATAATAATGAAATGCAAAACAATATTCAGTAGAAAAGTAAAGACTATACAGAGCAAAGACAAATAGTCAATAAATGTATATTTTAAATGCATAAACTGAAGAATGATGAGAGAATGCAAATTAAAGCCTTGATAAAATATTACTTTCTACTCCAATGTTGGAAAATTACAGAGCAATAATACTATTGTTGTGAGAAAAAAATAATAATCTCATGCATTTCTTATGGAAACACTGTGAACAGTTACCTCAGCTGAAAAGTAATTTACATATTTATATGTTACTACAGATAAACATTTCATTCACTCTAGATATTAATTTCATTGGTGAAAATACCCAGCCATATGATATATGCACAAGTATGCTCATCTTATAGCACTGAGGTGGCAAATTGGGAGTGAAAAATTAAATGGACCTCAATGGAGCAATTGGTTCAATAAGTCACACTATATCCACAGCCATGGAATGTTTTCCAGTCATTGACAGAGTTACAGATATCAAATTAAATAGAAATACTAGTTAATTTGGAAATTCTACCAGCTATTAACTGTCTGAGAAAGCAAGTTGAAGGGGGGGAGGGGTTGGGAAAATGAGTGAAAGAGGTCAAAAGGTCAAACTTCCAGTTATAAAACAAGTCATGAGGATGGAATTGTATGGTCACTATAGTTAGTAACACTGTATGACATATTTGAAAGTTGCTAAAAAGTAGATCTTAAAAGTTCTCATCACAAGAAAAACAATTTTTAATATGTACTGTAACTTTGTCATTACATTACATTGCCTACAAAGGTCTGTCTAGTCAAGGCTATGGGTTTTCCAGTAGTCATGTATGGATGTAAGAGTTGGACCATAAAGAGGGCTCAGCACCAAAGAATTGATGCCTTTGAACTGTGATGTTGGAGAAGACTCCTGGTGTTGGAGAGTCCCTTAGACTGCAAGGAGATCAAACCAGTCAATCCTAAAGGAAATCAATCCTGAATATTCATTGGAAGGACTGATGCTGAAGTTGAAACTCCAATACTTTGGCCACCTGATGCAAAGAGCCAACTCATTAGAAAAGACCCTGATGCTGGGAAAGATTGAAGGCAGGAGGAGAAGGGGACAACAGAGGATGAGATGGCTGGGGCATCACCGACTCAATGGACTTGAGTTTGAGCAAGCTCCCAGAGATGGTGAAGGACAGGAAAGCCTGGCATGCTGCAGTCCATGGGGTTGCAAAGAGTCAAACACAACTGAGCGACTGAACAATAATCATAACTAGACTTATTTTGGTGGTCATTTCATAACATACATAAATATCTCATCATTATGTTGTACACTAAAACTAACTCAACAATTTAATCTCAATTTTACCTCAAAAAAAAAAAAAACAAGAAAGCAAGTTGCAGAGAAGTGTGTACATTTTTAAAAGTTATATACTGTTTCCCATTGTAATTAATAATAATAAGTAGGATGCATCTTTGAAGCGAAATGAATGTACTGTTTTCCAACTAACTTTCATCCAGATTTGCATCCTTGCCTAATTCAATTTTAACTTTGAGTGGTTGCAAATTAATCTTTTATTATTAGTTAAGATAAACTTTGTTGAAGTATATTGAATCATTTAAAAAAAAAAACCACTTTGTTTCATAGCATGTTTTGAAGGCTGAATGATCTACATAATGGCTTCCTTCCTCTTTAACTTGGCCTATGTTGACCCAAAATAAATAGGCTTACCTCATGCTTGGTCATTGTCTCCATGAATACAGCTGACATTTTCTGTTTTCTTTTAGACCATCTGACACCTCTAGAAAAAAATTTTATAACAAATTAGCCAATGAGACAAGTAAGTTACACTTCTGATTTTGGCATCTGCATCAGCAGCATTGATTAGTAATACTTATCAAAATAAAATTTTACTAATCTAGTCTCTAGTTTTCTGCACTTGACAGTTGCTTTTTGAATTTTCTGCCAAGGCTGGTTCAGTGATATTAGCCACAAGTAGTATTTTTGTGAGCACAACATTCAAAATCTGACTCCATAAAACAGATTAGAAAATTTCACAATATTGCATTTTTTACTGTCTTGTTTTTGATGTTAAAAAAGTAGAGACATTACTTTGCCAACAAAGGTCTGTCTAGTCAAGGCTATCATTTTTCCAGTGGTCATGTATGGATGTGAGAGTTGGACTGTGAAGAAGGCTGAGCGCCGAAGAATTGATGCTTTTGAACTGTGGGGTTGGAGAAGACTCTTGAGAGTCCCTTGGACTGCAAGGAGATCCAACCAGTCCATTCTGAAGGAGATCAGCCCTGGGATTTCTTTGGAAGGAATGATGCTAAAGCTGAAGCTCCAGTACTTTGGCCGCCTCATGCGAAGAGTTGACTCATTGGAAAAGACTGATGCTGGGAGGGACTGGAGGCAGGAGGAGAAGGGGACGACAGAGGATGAGATGGCTGGATGGCATCACCAACTTGATGGACGTGAGTCTGAGTGAACTCTGGGAGTTGGTCATGGATAAGGAGGCCTGGCATGCTGCAATTCATGGGGTTGCAAAGAGTTGGATGCAACTGAGCGACCGAACTGAACTGAACATAGATTATTTGAAAATAAACTAGACTCTTTTGAGTACAAGTGACTAGTCCAGTATAAATTTATCTCAGTTTGAACTGCATCATCCAGAATCATTTTTCAAAAAAAATCACCATGCCTATGAAAGAGCATTAAAGTTTGTTCAAATGATTAAGCTTATGTTTTATTGCTTATTAAAGCCTTAACTGAGAAGTAACAAGCAAGGAAATTTTTTGTTTGGAATGAGAAGAATTAATCCTAAATCCCGTACGTATTCCTCTATTTCAGAGTTATTTTTCTGAGGAAAGTGAAACTTTTAGCACAATACAGACTCCTTAGTAACCAATGAAAACAGAGAATTAAATAGTAAACTTTTAAAATTAATTTTTTATTGAAGTATATTTGATTCACAGTGTTGTGTTAATTACTGCTGTACAGCAAAGTGATTGCTATACATATACATTAGCAAAATTTTTTTTCATTATGGTTTATCAAAGGATATTGAACATAGTTCTTTGTGCCATAAGTAGAACCTTGCTGCTAAAAATTAAACCTTTAATTAGAAAGTTTCATACACTTTTATCTATTTACAAGCATTAAGAGATCTCATTGAGGAATTAGGTGAGCAACATTCAGAAAAAAATTCTCACCTTTGAACTTAAGGTGATTTTATAGTTACATAAAGCAAATGTTTCATACACTAGGGTGTTGTAGTAAATAAAATGAAGAAATTATTTGAAGGTTTGAGTTTTAATCCCAATTTAGCCCATGGTTTGCAGGATCATAAGAAGAGGTAGTTGAGTCAAGAAGAAAGATTATAATCTCCTTTGTGCTTACAACTCTATACAGTAAGATCAGTAATGCTGTGTACTCACCAAAAATGGCAGCATATAATTAATTCATCATTCAGAAATATACAGTAAGCACATTACAGGTGCCAGGCATTGTTCTAGACACTGAGAATACAGATCACTTACTTTCTAAAATAAGGAAGAAGCAGAGATATATCCTTTTAATATAACAGGCATTTAAAAAATCTTAACTTATAAGTATGCTATGTTCATTCAATAAATTGTACTCTTGTCCCCACCATTCCACTGAAACTACACTCAATGCTAAGAAAACTAATCATCAGTTCAGCTTTCATCAGTTTGATCTATTGATAGCATTTGACCCAGTTAGTTGATCATTCCCTCCCCCTTGAAGCATTTTTCCTTCTTGGTTACCAAGACATCATTCCACTGTTTGCCATCACAATAGCCACTTCTTTTCAATTTTCTTTGCTGTTTCTATCCATCCCTCCTGACCTTTAAATATTAGAGGTCTCCAAAATTAACGCTAGGCCCTCTTTTATTCTCTAGTTCCATTTACTCCCCAGGTGATTTTTATTTAGTAGTATAGCTTTAACTATACTTTGGCCACCTGATGCAAAGAGCTGATTCATTTGAAAAGACCCTGATGCTGGGAAAGATTGAAGGTGGGAGAAGAAGGGGACGACAGAGGATGAGATGGTTGGATGGCATCACCGACTTAATGGACATGAGTTTGAGTAAACTCCAGAAGCTGGTGAACGACAGGGAGGCCTGGCGTGCTGCAGTCCATGGGGTCACAAAGAGTAAGACATGATTGAGCGACTGAACTGAACTGAACTGACAGCTTTAACTACTCTCACAACTTCCAGATTCAAAGCCTCAGTCCCACTTCCCTCAACTGAGAATCACATGCATGCTAAGTCACTTCAGTCATGTCCAACTCTTTGCAGTCCTATGGACTGTAGCTTCTGTTCATGGGATTCTCCGGGCAAGAATACTGCAGTGGATTGTCGTGCCCTCCTCCAGGGGATCTTCCCAATGCACAGATTAAACCTGCATCTCTTATGTCTCCTTCATTGGCAGGTGGGTTCTTTGCCACTAGCACAACTCCGGAAGCCCCATTTGACAACTGTACTGGGAATAAAATCTAAATGTCATCATCCCCTTGCTCACTATGACTCTGAGATTTGTATGAGGAGATTTATTGAGGGGTATATTCAGGACTCACACTTGTGATGGTTGAGAATGAAGGAAGCAGCATTGAAAAGTGGAAGATGCCAAACTGTTGATACAGTTACAACAAAGGCCTCAGCTGATCCTATAGGGAGCTCTGGAGCTGGAGCCTCTGAACTGTTCCAGTTGAGGCAAGGGAGATCAGGTTCACTGCACGAGGTGATTATCAGTAGTAGGCTAACCCCAGAGAGGAGGGTAATCTTGGGCAAGGCAGCTCCCTCCTATCAAGAGCAGGCCCTAGCGAGGACTCACCTAGGACTCAGTAGCCATCTCTTGTGGCAGCTGGGGGAATGAGCATCCCTTCCTGAAGGGAGATCTGGGTGGCACAGCACAGCTTCTACTATAACCATCCTTTATCTGGTAGTGTCTCATATGCTTCACTTTCCATCCATTATGCAGCCTAGTTTTTTATTTTCTCTCAAAGTATACACAGTGTGTTTTATGTCTTTGTTGATTATTACCTATTAGAATATAACATGGGCTTCCCTGGTGGCTCGGATGGTAAACAAACTGCCCACAATGCAGGAGACCCAGGTTCAATCCCTGGATTAGGAAGATTCCCTGGAGAAGGGAATGGCCACACACTCCAGTAGAATATAACACAATAGAGCAGAAACTTTTCCTCTTTCTTCTTTATTTCTACATCCCCAGCATTTAGAAACAGTAGGAACGTAGTAGGTACTCAACAAAAATGAGTCAATGAGTAAACAAATGTATCACATACTTACTTTATACTGGAAACTATGCTATTCTATGTTCCAGGAATACAGAAAGAAGACAGTCTCCATCCTCCTGGAAATGACAATCTAGTAGAAATGATATACATATAAAGCACACATGGATAAAATATGCACATATATACAATATTTCAAAAAGTGTAGTTACAGCCAAATGCTGTTATCTAGTATTTTAGGAATCTATCTAGATTCAGTACATCTGGTGGTCTAGCCATACAAAACTCTTTACTACATGACAATGTCAGAGACTAGAAAACAGCGGAAATTTTAAAGAGTTATTTACTGTTCCTGCTAGTTTTTGGAAAGAGAAGTTAGAACTCTAGGACACATATCTTTTGCCCAGTTTGGGAGGAAAGAACAAAGAACAAAATAAGACAAAGTAACTCAGAGAAAATGAATATGTACTCACTTAACTGGCATTTTTATTGACCAACATCCTGTTTTCTAAACTGCTAGAGAGCAAGGCTATAATTGTACCTAAAGAGACAAGGGGTAAAATGCTTGTAATGAATGGATAATTCATAGTCACATTATATATAAAAGTATAATTTTTCTATTACTGTAGTTTCAGTGACAGTTAAAATGTAATAAGAACTAGGAAATAACATTTCAGCTTTTATGTCATTGTGGAATCACAGACTTGTCTTTTAAAAAGCAGCTTATCTTCTGAAAGCTATGTTTTCTTCTTTCTATATGATATTTATTTCCATTCACAATCAACTAAATGACTTTGCCTTATAGAGCTTCAGCAAGATGAATCTCGTTCCCTCCTCTGCTTATTTTATTTGAAACATGAAAGTCTTTCACTCTGTGTTGTCTGTGTGGTAGTGAACATGACAACCAATATTTCAATTCTTGGGTTATCAAAAGTAACATACTTCGCATTTCCAGAATAACTTGCATGGGAAATCTCAATTTGCTCTCTATATATGCATTTGCCAGTCTCTTTGCTTCCTTGCACATTATTGTCACAATGCACGAAATGTAATCTGGGGCTGAACAGGTTTATATACCCATCTTCTATGCGCTAGTTCATCCTAGAGCAATGTAAGCCTTGAGAAGATTCTAGCCTGTAAGAACTTCTACCTTAAAAGTGAAAAAGGGTTTTAATGTTCACAGGATAATAAAACCAATGAGTCCTAATATTCTTCACTCAGTTTGTTATGGTCCTCTATCAAAATAAATTTTAGATTTCATTTTTTAAACAAAATAGACACATACACACACACACATATATATATATACACTTTTATTTTGGGGTGCATAGCTTCTGGGATTTTTTTCCCTAACCAGGGAGAAGCAGTGAAAATAGCAGTGAAAGCAAGTCTTAACTACTGGACCACCAGGGAATTCCCACATTTTATATTTCTGATGAATACCTTAGTTGTCAATTTTACATGAATTTACTGAAACGTCACCTCTATTCTTGGATATCTTTTAGAAAAGAACAGGTGATTACTAGCTTGGTATCATAGTGTGCAGATACAGTCTAATTATATCATTTCTTTGATGACTAATAGGTGGCAAGGTCCTTACGGTGGTCTTCCAGAGCACAATAAATAGAACTCTACAAATTATCCTTGTTGATAATTAACTAAAGCTCCTCTTACATTTGGAGATGATACTTGAGTCCCTCTAAGCACAAAAGGGCTGCTGCAGACCCTCAATTTTAGGGCTGACAGTATTTGATAAGATCAGTCATGGTTGGTTAAGTGGTACATAATTTTACAAAAAGAAGTAACAGAAAATGACCTTTTACTCTGGACTCAAACGTATATCGGGTTATCAGAGAAGCAGCTCGAATGTGCCTAATGCCTCACATATTACTGCATGCATGTCTGCCTCACTGTACACTGCCTCGCTGTCTCTGTTCATCTCTCACTATCTCATTCTTAATCTGCTTTTTTGAGCTTCCCTACTTTTTTCCTTGTCTTGGGCATTCATCTTCTTTTCCTGGTCCTAGATTATTCATGTAAATTAAGCAGAAAGTATATTTCAAATGTATATTTTATAGTTTCTAATATTTTTCCCACATAATATTTATCTTCCTATTGACTGTGTTAAAAGCAAGAGAGTAAATTTAAAAACTTTTTCTTAATTTAAAACCTCTTCAATTATATGCAGATCATTTTCTGTTACTTCTTTTTGTAAAATTGTGTACCACTTAACCAACCATGACTGATCTTATCAAACACTGTCAGCCCTAAAATTGAGGGTCTGCAGCAGCCCTTTTGTGCTTAGAGGGACTCAAGTATCATCTCCAAATGTAAGAGGAGCTTTAGTTAATTATCAACAAGGATAATTTGTAGAGTTCTATTTATTGTGCTCTGGAAGACCACCGTAAGGACCTTGCCACCTATTAGTCATCAAAGAAATGATATAATTAGACTGTATCTGCACACTATGATACCAAGCTAGTAATCACCTGTTCTTTTCTAAAAGATATCCAAGAATAGAGGTGACGTTTCAGTAAATTCATGTAAAATTGACAACTAAGGTANGTGCAGATACAGTCTAATTATATCATTTCTTTGATGACTAATAGGTGGCAAGGTCCTTACGGTGGTCTTCCAGAGCACAATAAATAGAACTCTACAAATTATCCTTGTTGATAATTAACTAAAGCTCCTCTTACATTTGGAGATGATACTTGAGTCCCTCTAAGCACAAAAGGGCTGCTGCAGACCCTCAATTTTAGGGCTGACAGTATTTGATAAGATCAGTCATGGTTGGTTAAGTGGTACATAATTTTACAAAAAGAAGTAACAGAAAATGACCTTTTACTCTGGACTCAAACGTATATCGGGTTATCAGAGAAGCAGCTCGAATGTGCCTAATGCCTCACATATTACTGCATGCATGTCTGCCTCACTGTACACTGCCTCGCTGTCTCTGTTCATCTCTCACTATCTCATTCTTAATCTGCTTTTTTGAGCTTCCCTACTTTTTTCCTTGTCTTGGGCATTCATCTTCTTTTCCTGGTCCTAGATTATTCATGTAAATTAAGCAGAAAGTATATTTCAAATGTATATTTTATAGTTTCTAATATTTTTCCCACATAATATTTATCTTCCTATTGACTGTGTTAAAAGCAAGAGAGTAAATTTAAAAACTTTTTCTTAATTTAAAACCTCTTCAATTATATGCAGATCATTTTCTGTTACTTCTTTTTGTAAAATTGTGTACCACTTAACCAACCATGACTGATCTTATCAAACACTGTCAGCCCTAAAATTGAGGGTCTGCAGCAGCCCTTTTGTGCTTAGAGGGACTCAAGTATCATCTCCAAATGTAAGAGGAGCTTTAGTTAATTATCAACAAGGATAATTTGTAGAGTTCTATTTATTGTGCTCTGGAAGACCACCGTAAGGACCTTGCCACCTATTAGTCATCAAAGAAATGATATAATTAGACTGTATCTGCACTTTAATGAGTTGTAGTTTAAGTTGAAAAAAAAGATTACTTACTTCAGTAAGTAGTGTTCTAAGACTAGAGCCTTGCCCACGTACATGTCCAACAAGTGATTTCAGGATAAATGCTCAATATGCAAATACTCAAATTCTTGCTGTTTAGTTGCTAAGCTGTGTTCGACTCCTTCGCATCCTCATGGACTATAGTCCACCATAGGCTCCTCGGTGCATGGGATTTCCCAGGCAAGAATACTGGAGTGGGTTGCCGTTTCTTTCTTACTACAGTATTTAATAGGTAGTTCTATAGTGTGCAGCATCCTCCAGATACAGGTAGGTAGATATTCATTAAAACATAAATTTCCAGAGGCACTGCTTATCTGTTTTTGCTCATCTTAGTATCAAAATCTTGACAGTTATGGTTCGAGTTCAGCTGGATGAGATTTCTATGTGTAACCATACCTGAAGGGGTTCTTTAATTAGAACTCTTATGAACACTCAAAAGTGTTGAGAACTACATGTGGTTTATTTTACATGCTTCTGTTTAATGAACTCCAAAACAATGCTTCTTAAGCTTTAGTGTGCATACGATTCATGCATCTGCAGACTCTGGTTCAGCATGTCTGAGCCAGAGCTTCAGATGCTGCATTTCCAACAAGCTCCCAGTTAATGCTGCTGTGGCTGCATCACACTCTGAGCAGCAAGGGGCTAAAGGTAATGGGGCTTTGTATCAGAATTTTTGCTGTTACCCTTCAGTTCCTTTTCATTAAGAACTATTGATAAGCCTCAGCTAGCATGGGTCTGGCCTGTATTCTCTCCTGTCATTTGAAATCCAGTAGGAAGATGAAATATTCATCTTTTGGGAAGCTCCTTAAGTCCCTACACATCCACAGATTTATTTTTCTTTGGTTTTTCATTGACCCACTACAATACCAGCCCTCTTCTCTAAAGATTTAACACCAAGTAAAACTTGAAAATCTTGACAGTGTGTCAACTTCAGTTTGAGGAAAGTTATTTCCTGGCTTCAAACTGAAGTGGGAGAACAGAATAGATAAACGGAGAAGTAGGGGCAAAATAAAAATGAGGGTAAATGCTAATAAATGGGGTGTTTATCTTCCTCTCTGGCTTTGCTCTTCTTCTTCCTTCCTTTTTGCAGTGTACTGTGGAGAGGAAGCAATTCTGTAGGTACGGAGAGCCTCAACTCCCACCACCTTAGCACTCTTATTAATTTTTGAGATCTTTGTCACACTTTATTAAGAAGCATTTTTTTTCTCATAATAGTCAATGGTCAAATTATTTGAAGTCTAGGTTATCTGATATTGCTCATTTTGCCATTTAGATACTATACTTTGGGGTGACTGAATGCCCTAGGGATTTCATCTAAAGGCAAATGAATTGGGTATTTGCATTTAATGTTTTCTTTTTACTTTAGGGGAAAAAAAATCAGGTAATTGCTGTAATTACTGCATTGATGCTTCAGTGGGGGCAAAAATGTAATCCATTACAACTGGAAAATATATTAAAAAAAATAAAAGTTTAACAAATTTATTTTTAAACTTTCCTTTAGCTCTCTATTTTGTGAGCAGGTAGGGATGGGGTATAAACTTGTCAGTTAAAGAGATTCTTAATACCTCTCAGTTTAAAACTGACTGCTTGGCTCCTTGGCCAGGCATCTGTATTCAGTGAACAAGGGGCGTAACCACTAAGAGTGGCCCTCAAAGAGAAGTCAGGACCCAAGTCCTTGAATGCTTCCTTTTCTTCCCTTTATGTTCTCACCTCTTCCCCAAGGAACTGCTACTTCCCCTTTCGCTTTAAGTAGGCACAAACTTCCTTTACATCATATCCTGAGTTATTACTCCCATGACTCATTTTAAAACTCAATGGGCTGAGTCTACTGTGTCTGGCTATCAAGTCTAGCCTTGCCCTGAACTAAATTACTCCCCAAACTTAGCAACTTAAAACAACAGCTGTTTAGAATTTCACATAGTTTCTGAGGGTCAGGAGTCACGAAGTGGCTTAGTTGGGTGGGTTATACTCCAGTTCTTCGGGACTAGAGTCTCTGAAGACTTGAGTGCAACTAAAGGATTCGATTCTAAGCTCAGTCACCTGGATGCTGGAAGGAGGCTTCAGTTGTTCACTTGAGGCCCTTTCTATAGAGCTGCGGACCACAGGGCTTCCCCCAGAGTGAATAATCCAAGAGACAGCATGACCATGATAGGAGCTGCAGTCTTCTATAACCTAATCTCCAGAATGACTCACTTCCGTTATATTCTATCCATCACGTAGATCCATCTTAGCACAATGTGGGAGGGACAAGACAAGGGTGTGAATACCAGGAGACCGGGATCAGTGGGGGCTTGGCTGGAGGCTGGCTACCACATTTTCTGCCAGGGATCCTCAATGGGAGCAGCACTGCTTTACATGGTAGGAAAATTCTTGCTTGGGTGGGATGGTCCCAGGCACTGTTGGACATCTAACATCCTTGATCTTCACCCACTAAATGCCAGCAGCACTTCATAATCAGTGACAAGCAAATATCCCCCTCAATATTTCCAATATGGCCAGTATTCATGCCCCACTGATAACCTATCCAGTATGTGAGTCGGGAGGACTATGCTTTAGGAGTTACTTAGAGTAAAAATATGAGAGTATATTATTTTCAAAAATATGACAACTGTGGCACTGTCCCTACTCCCCAGAAACCTGGCTCACTCTTGAACTTTGGGCTTCCCCTGCAGTATTTTCAAGTTGTCTTTCCATCAGGAATTTCAGGCAAAGCTCTTCCACTCTCAGCTGTCTCCCTTCTTTGTGCTCAGGGCTGGGGGCACTACTGGAAAAGCTCATCCACCTCTTGGGAGGGGTGTGCTCCCAATTCACTCCTACAACATCTGGGTCATCAGCACAGCCCCAGAACTCCCGCTTCCCTGGTCAGCTGTGTTCCTTCAGTCTCCACAGCGTCTTTATAAGTCTTTTCCTCTATTTACATGAAACCTTCTGCTCCATTTCTTCATACTTCTACCTCACCCCAACTGCAGATGACCTTGTCCGCTACTTCAAAGCTGCAGACAAGAACTTTCCTGCCAGCCCTCCCCCCACCTCACCTCACCTGTCTTTATACCTGTGCATACCTCCCCTTAAGACTAACCTCTCTACCTGTACTTAGGTTCTCATCACCTTGGGCCTTTTCAAGCTCTTTTCTCTAATAATTACCCTCCCCATATATTTCAGCATTGATATTTTCATTAAATACTTCCCATTTAAGTATCTTTAAGACTCTTAAAAAAAAAAAAATCCTTCCTCCAACTCTCCTTTCCCTCCCTGTCCATTTTTCTCTTATCCTTGTTTTCTTGCTCACAGCCCATGTTCTTGAAATAACTCTGCACATTTTCTGCAGCTTCATCACCATCCTTCCCTCTCAACTGATAGTCTGCTTTGGCCCACACCTCTCCTCTGAACCTACTCTCAGGTCACAAATGGCCACCTTTTTGCTAAATCTCATGAACATTCTCATTTCTTATCTGACTTGGCCTCTCAACATTTCACACTGTCCATCTCTCCCTGAAAAAGCTGACTTAAAACTCATTCAAAAAACTAATATCATGGAATCTGGTCCCATCGCTTCATGGCAAATAGATGAAAAAGTGAAAACAGTGACAGATTTTATTTTCTTGGGCTCCAAAATCACTGTGGATGATGACTGCAGCCAGGAAATTAAAAGACACTTACTCCTTGGAAGAAAAGCTGTGACAAACCTAGACAGCATATTAAAAATCAGAGACATCATTTTTCCAACAAAGGTCCATATAGTCAAAGCTATGGTTTTTCCAGTGTTCATGCACAGATGTGAGAGCTGGACCACAAGAAAGACAGCACTAAAGAATTGATGCCTTTGAACTGTGGTGCTGGAGAAGACTCTTGAGAGTCCTTTGGACAGCAAGAAGATCAAACCAGTCAATCCCAAAGAAAATCAGCCCTGAATATTCATTGGAAGGACTGACGCTGAAGCTGAAGCTCTAACACTTAGGCCACCTTATGAGAGCCAACTCACTGAAAAAGACCCTGATGCTGGGAAAGATTGAAGGCGAGAGAAGAAGGGGAAAACAAAGAATGAGATGGTTGGATGGCATCACCGACTCAGTGGACATGAGTTTGTACAAACTCCAGGAGATAGTGAAGGACAAGGAAGCCTAGCATGCTGCAGTCCACAAAGTCTCAAAGAGTCGGTCACAACAGCGACTGAGCAACAACAATCTCTCCCTTCTCTGCTAGAATGCCTTCTTCCCTTGTCTGCTATTCAGCCACATTCTCCTAGTTTCTCTTCTGTACCTGCCACGGCCCCCTCTCAGTCCCCTTTTGGACATGGTTTCCGCTGCCCTCCTTATAGATCAGTGTCCTCAAGTCTCTGACCTTGGTTCCCTTCCCTTCTCCCATTACATACGTTGCCTACGTGATTCTATCCATTCTCTTATCTACAATGAATGTTTACATGCTAATGACCTTTGAAAGCATGCCAGTGACTCAGAAGGCACTCTTGAGCCTCAGACCCATATTACACAAAGTCTCCTGGATGTTTACCCTTAGATGTCCCACAGGTATCTTCACTCAGTCGGGCCACATTTGAATGCTTCTCTTCATTTCTCCTCTAAAACCTGCTCTTTCTCCTTGACTCTTCTTTTTCTCTGACCCTTAGAGCCAATCAGTAGGCAGATCCTGAACACTGTACATCCCCCAAACAGTTCTCAGCTCCAAGGGCTCATTTCCAGTTGCACTGTCACTAGTTGAGTCTGGGTACCCTTTACTCTTCAGATTACTACCACCAAACCTCCCAACAGGTCTCTTGGTTTCTAATCTTCAGACTGAACCCACAGCAGTATTTCTGAATCTGTAATCGTGTCCCTTCCCTCAGCCCTGTTTAACATTCTTTACTAACTCCCTTGGTCCACAAGATATAAAGCTTTTTCATGGTCTGGTCTTTCTCTCTCTCACGTGTCTGACTACTACTCCTTGCAGCATATCCTTCAACTACACTGAACTATTTGTAGTTTTATAAGGTCGCTTGCTATGTCTTGCCTCTGGACTTTTGCAAATACTTTTCTCTGTTTTTTTCCCTTTTTGTGGGTTAACTCCTGCTAAGGCGCTTCAGTCATGTCCGACTCTGTGCAACCTCATAGATAGCAGACCACGAGGCTCCTCCATCCCTGGGATTCTCCAGGCAAGAACACTGGAGTGGGTTGCCATTTCCCTCTCCAATGCATGAAAGTGAAAAGTGAAAGTGAAGTCGCTCAGTTATGTCCGACTCTTAGCGACCCCATGGACTGAAGCCTACCAGGCTCCTCCATCCATGGGATTTTCCAGGCAAGAGTATTGGAGTGGGTTGCCATTGCCTTCCCCAGGGTTAACTCCTAGTGATGACATTTTTAAATGTGCTTTCTATGGTCTTCTTGTAACAGTGTTAGATGTTCTTTCCTTCCTTTACCATATTAGATGTTTGCCTAATCATAGCACCAACCATACTTTGTTTATCCACCCTTCAACTTTAGGGAAGAGACCCTTTCTTCTTTGTGGTTTTAACCCTGGAGTCTAGACAAGGTCTGATGAGTATTAATAATAGATAGCTATTAAATAAAGGAGTAAATCACTCTATTAATATGTATCACATGAATGGCATATGATGGAAACATAAATATTGATTGAATCTGAATTTTGAGTGAGGGGAATATTAGAAAGTTAAGAGATGAATTTAAAAAGAATAAAGAGCCAAAGAGATATTCCTCCTTGTATCATGTGTTGGGGTCAGAAAGTCAGATGTTCCTTTATCCTCACTCTTTATCTCCTTTGGCAAGGGGAAAGCATCTGCCACTTAGAGAAGCCACTGTTGACCTTGGTGTTGCCATTTCAAAGACAAGATTAAAAACAAAGGCTGAGCCAGGATGGGAAAAATAAGTTCTTTGGTTTCTTTTCACAGTTCAGGTGCAAAAGAGGTAAAGACTCAAATAGAGGAGAAAACATTTTAAAAATGCAGCAATTTCCTGGGCTGAAGTCTAAGAAATATTTACTGTTTAGAATTTTTAGTGTTTATTTAGGTGGATATCTTGAAACAAACAGGCTTACTACCTTATCCTGCAAGTTCAAAAAAAGGCAAATCAATATATTTTCTGATGGTAATGTCCCACCTGCCTTATTTATTGAAGAAAAGAGTGTACATTTACTAGCAACACCCACACATAAGTAAATGAAACACTGTTATGCAAGAATCTGAGGAACGCCAACTAATAGAGCAGCCTGGTATTAAAAGATAAATAGAAATGACTCCCTCTTTTAGTTGTACTTTCCCTTGTACCTCAGATCTCCAACAGATTTAATTTCTCTCTTTTGTCTTTAGAACTGGGGAGGAGAAATCCTGGATTTGGCAGGCGTTGAACTTGGAACCCACACTGACTCAAGCCGTGCTGTTGGTTCAGATGATCCTTGAGGCCAGTAACACTTCCAGCCCCAGGGAAACCTCTATTCCAAATTTTTCCCTCACTCCACAAGGGAATTCTTTTTGCAAAAGGCTTTGGCTGTTCTTAAAGCTTTCTCTCATTTTGTCTTTTAAAAAGTTTTGTGAGGTTGGAACGTTGCAGATTTTTCCCCTCCCTCTTCACCCAGATGTTTCTGGTTCTCAGGATGTACACCTGTGAAGCTGGGTCACTTGGGACAAATGTTTGAGTTTTATTTACAGCAGAGAAGAACGTGGTCTTCACGTGCAAATGTTCAAAATGGTCATTTTGTTCTCAGGGACCAACGGTAAGACCTACTAAGATAGCATGTGTAGGGACAGAAAAAAAATCACATTAAGGTCAAATTATCTGTTAAACATTTTTTGAGTGTCTACTTTGGTTACCCAGCACTATTCTACCTAGGTGCTGGGAATACAGCAGTGAGGAAAAAAGAAGAAGGAAAAGAAAGAGACTAATCTCTACCCTAATTGGGGAAGGAGATAAGTGAAGATGGATATATTAAAAAACAAACAAGAAAATATAGAATTTTTTAGATGAAATTATCCTGAACTTTGAAAGATAAATTTATATATTGACATGCCAGCTTTTTGCCATGAAGGTGGTCTACTTGTTTCCATGAAGTATGATATATTTGAGGTGGCTCATATAATATCTGACATGTAATAGGTGCTCAATAATATTAGTTTCTCTTCTTTTCACAGCTCAAACTACCAGTCCATTTAAACTGTCTTTGCACAATGTGTTATAAAACTCACTTTTAGCAAAATGCATCACTTAACTTCAAACTAGAGAGACTACGTGCAGCCATGATAGAATAATTCATATCATCAAAAGTTACTGTTAGTCACGCAACTCATTCTAAATCACTTTCATAATAAATATTATCAAGAAGCTACTATTTATCAAGCCCAGTGACAGGCAATAGGAATACAGAAATTATGGAACCATCATCCCTGCTCTCAGGAGATTAGATAGGGTAGCAGTAACTCTAAGGTTGTTGTTGTTGTTGTTGTTGTTCAGGCACTAAGTCATGTCAGACTCTTTGAGACCCTGTGCACTGCAGCATGCCAGGTTTCCCTGTCCTTCACTATCTCCTGGAGTTTGCTCAAACACCTGTTCACTGAGTTGGTGATACCATCTGACCATCTCATCCTCTGTTGCCCCTTTCTCCTCCTGTCCTCAATCTTTCCCAGAATTAAGAGTCTTCCAATGGATATTCAGGGTTGATTTCTTCTAGGATTGTCTGGTTTGATCTCCTTGCTGTCCAAGGGATTCTCAAGAGTCTTCTCCAGCACCACAATACAAAAGCATCAGTCCTTCAGTGCTCAGCCTTCTTTATGGTCCAACTCTCACATCTATACATAACTACTGAAAAACCATAGATTTGACTATATGGACCTTTGTTGGCAAAGTGATATCTCTGATTTTTAATATGCTGTCAAGGTTTATCATAGCTTTTCTTCCAAAGAGCAAGTGGTTTTTAATTTCGTGGCTGCAGTCACTGCAGTGACTTTGGAGCCCCCAGAATAAAATCTGCCACTGTTTCCACCTAAAGTAAGGTAGTGTAAAAGTTCCATGGACAAATGCAGTCTTCTGGGAGCCCAAGGAAGAAAAAGATATGTTTTGTATTTGGGGGGAGAAAGGAGGAAAAGCATGAAGAGGGGATTCAATAGGTACATATCCTCTGGGATGAGCCATCCAGAACTGAACAGAGTTTGCTTGGCAGGGTAGGAAGCCAAGAAAGCCCATAGAATATCTGAGTCCCAGGAATTGTCCAGTTTGCGTAAAGCACAGAATATGCAATGTGCGAGATGGACCTGGAAGGGAGCTTGGGATCACAGCATGAGTGTCTTCAATGGTAGAGGAACATTTAATATTTTACAAGGATGGCACTGGGGCACATTTTGAGATTTTTTTTTAATTTATTTTATTTTTTATTGAAGGATAATTGCTTTACAGAATTTTCTTGCTTTCTGTCACACCTCAACATGAATCAGCCATAGGTACACAGGTATCCCCTCCCTTTGAAGCCCCCATCCATCTCCTTCCCCATCCCATCCCTCTAGGTTGATACAGAGCCCCTGTTTGAGTTTCCTGAACCATACAGCAAATTCCCATTGGCTATCTATTTTATATATGGTAATATAGGTTTCCATGTTACTCTTTCCATACATCTCACCCTCTCCTCTCCCTGAAGAGTTTATTTACAGGGCAGCAATAGAGAAACAGACATGGAGAACAGACTTATGGACATTTGGAGATTTCTGAGCTGAGAAGTAACACAATCAGCTATGCATCAGACAGCAAGCGGGCAATGAGAAGACCAGTAGGAGGTGATGGAGGATCTTAGGAAGAAATGAGGATTTTAAGTAGGGCATAGCTGTGGGAATTTATAAAATTTTCTATCAAAATCCTGTGTTACTGTCTTTGTGGTGCTTGCCACTATTTGGAATTACCTCGTTCATATGTTCATTTGTTTATTGTCTTTCTCCCTCACTACGTTAGAAACTCCATGAGAGCAGGGACCTCGTCTCTCCCTCTTTTTGCTGCCTTCCTGGTGCCTACAGTGGTTCCTGGTCCACAACAGGGACTCTATAAGGCATGCTGAATGAACTAGCGACTCGTGTGGAAATAGACTTGATATGGCTTGAAAAACAACTGATGCAGAACAGGTAGGAGGCAGAAGCATGGAGATGCTGTGAAGAGAGTTTCCACCTTGGTCTCAGGAAGAATGTTTAACGTACAGCCGGACTTATTTCCCATATATCAACTTATTTTCTTTTGCATTTGTATATCTTTAAAAGATGACGCTTTCTTTATAATGACTCCTTGTTGTTATTGTCATCGCCCATTTGTTTTGTTTTATGGTTTTTGGTTAAAGTCTTGGCAAGGAAGTTTGTTTTCCATTTTGCATCATGAGTGCTTTCAGAGGAGGAGACCCTCTCCCTCTACCATTAATAAATGATCAGGGCCTCTGGAGAAGTATACCATGAGTTGGAAATGTTTGTCTGCAATCAGTAAGAAAAGAATTTTGGGCTTGGCTGGCTGCAAATTCCTACATGAAAAGAAGCTCTCAAGTTTTGATAAACACTGCTTCCAAGACTTGAAAATTTTTATTAATGAAGTGGTATATTTTCTGAGTTACTGCTATACTAAAAGCAGAGACAAAGCAAGGATTTCAAATCTGATATAGAAGGAAAGGGTAGGTCAAAGAAGAAACTTGGTCAGAGAACTGGAAAAGATTAAAGAACATGTGACTTGAGGTTGATTGTTGATAAGTGAATTTGTAGCCCCTAGGAAAGTGGAAAATACAAGGAATTCTAGGGCCAAGAATTATGAAGCCAGGAACTAGATAGAAATGATTGGCGTCTATCTGCTATGTGAAGCGGCCTTGTTCTACGTGGGGTTGAGCTAAAAGATAGTACCTGCACTGTGAGGATCCAGGGAAAGGATATAGTGGAGAAACATTCTCTTAGAGGCATTTCATGATAAAGGGGAATGGTGGTGGCAGCAAGTTCTAGAAGAAGCTTGCTCACTCAAGACCAAGCAGTGTTAGGTATGTAGAGAGACTGCCGCTGCTAACTGGTACAGCGGGGTGGATTATGATTACCTCTATATATCACATTGCACAACTCTAGGGGGCACCACTCACTTGGTAGCATATGTAAATGGGATTGTGTTCCAAGCAGCAACAGTCACATAGAAACTACTCCAATCACCTAGACAATATTCTCCATTGCGTTATTTCAGAATGCCCCTCCAACCTCCTGAAATAGTACAATGAGGTATACCATCTGCTAGGGAGATGGACATCTTGGGTTTTGGTCTTAGGATTCTTTGAGTTTCAAATAGAAACTCAACCCAAATAGCTTAAACAATAGAGATGATGTATGGGTTCACTGCTGTGCGTTCTGGGGACAGAGCTGGCCTCTGTTTCTCTCTCTCTTGGCATTGCCTTCCTCTGGGTCCTGGTATCATTATCTCCTGTTTCTTGGTTTCCTTGTGCTTTATGTGTGTGATGAGGGTAGGAAGGGGTGTGTTTGTGTGTTGGGAGTGTCTTCGTGTGAGTGACTTTCTTTGGCAACCTCCCCTCACCCCAAGACCACATGAAAAAGTAAAGAAAAGCCGTTTATTCTAGGGAAGGGATATTGTTATCTTCTGGATTATGGAGGATGTGAAGATGACATATAAAATGTGCATGAACGAACTTGAACAGGATTGCAGGTGGGCCATTAACTATCACATGTTAAGCTATATGTTAAAAATTACTTCCTTAAAACATTTTTTTCTTTCTTGTTGTGAAGTAATTCTATTATATTCTCAAAGAAATTTGACATGAAAATTTCTGTTTAAAAGTCTTCTTTCAAGGTCAGTTTGCAGACTTAATTAATATGGGTTGGTGAGTGATTATGCAATTCTCCTAGAAACAAATATTACTGGATTAGGTTATAATGAGTATTTTATAGAGAAAGTCAATACACAGAGTGTGTTTTCAGTCTTTGTCATCTGGTTCTAGTCTCTGTTTGGCAACAGGATTTTATACGTGGCTCTGTTAGTGCAGCCAAAAACCTTGCATACTCCACAACTTGCCACTCTTTTCAAAGATTTAGTTAGAGACTGAAGCTTATAGCACATGCTGCTGGATTAAGCATCTAAAGTGAGAGTCTCATGGGCCTAAAATATCTCTTGTACCCACACATTTCCTGGTAGGCTGAACTTCACAAAATAAACATAGATGACCTCTCATCCATCCAGTCTTCCGGAAAGTTTAGAAATGATGCAACCTTTTGGCAATATGACATGACACATTGCTTTACTTGCGCAGAGCATGAACTTCCTTCATTCTGCACAACCCCAGACAAACAAGCATGTACATTAGCACTGCCCGGACTCTGAAACAAAATTTTACGGACTTTAATGAAACTAGACATTAAATAAACGGCCTCACTTTGGGAAGAATGAGTTGACATGTGACAACAGGGGAAGTCTTGTGGTTGCTTCATAGTGACAACCAAGACTTTTGAGAAAGTAGAAGCTAGTTTTTCTGTCAATACCGTGGTTTCCTTTCCTTTCTTCACCCCACCCACAACCGCCCCCCCCCCTCATGTGCAGGAATAACAATGTCTGGAATCAATATAGTACTCTGCTTCTGAAAGGTTGAGCACGCTGGCTCGGCTCTTTCCCTCGGAGGGAGAGTGTGAGCTATGAGATCTACTTCTCCTCTGCCTGACTTTGTCTCTCTACCGTTAACCTAGCTCTCAACTCAGTTTCTCTTTCAGAATGGCTTATTCTGGTTTCTCTTATTCAATAAATATGAATAAATCGTTGACTTTTGAATTAGTGTGCCATGTGTATCTTTTAACCCTTTTTTATGATTCCAAGTACTTTTTGTTGCCTCTAAGAAGGGACAGTGGTGCCCTCACTGTTTCCAAGGGGTTTTTGTTTTGTTTTTGAAGATTTTCTTTCCTCTGATATTGCCTGATTCCTCATCGTCTCAACTCCTAAGAGATAATCTATGCTTAGAAGTATCACGGTGTCATTCATGGTATATAACTAGGTAGAAATTGGTCAAAGAACTCTGGATGAAGATGATTTCAAACTATTTTACTTATAAAACTGTTTGCACTCCAGTTCTCAACCCATGTCTCCAGCCTGTTACTCCTTGTAATGCATCCCATATGACAATACTTCTCAAATTTTACAAAGTGAAGAACCCGCTGTTTTCATTTCCCATCTGTCAAGGCCAGCTATGTGGTCCTACTGTGAAGGACTAGTGTGCAGTTTGGGTGACCTATCTACACACAAACATGATCACCCTTGCTCTACACCCCGTCCAAGGACTAGAGGCCAACAACCACATAATGTTAGGTTGCTAGCATTTCTACAGCACACTCTCTCCTTCTTTCCTTGCACCATCATAGATAACAACCCACATCCCACTGACTACCTTTGAGCAGCACAGCTGTTCTACCAGGTTTTTACCATTTTTTTTTTAACAAAGCTTGATTTTTATTGCTTTTGAAATTTGACCTAGGTGTTCTCAATCGGGGTGCCCTCATTCTCCTTGATTTGCCTGACCTGTCCCTACTTATCTTTGAAGGTCCACCTGAAATTTTTTTATAAAGAAAGAATTCATATAACATTCACCATTTTACTGTGTAAAATTCAGTGGTTTTTAGCACATCCTTAATGCTGTGCAACCATCACCACTACCTAATTCCAGAACATTCCCGTCACTCAAAATAGAAACTCTGTACCTGTTAGTGGTTACTGTCTACTCCCCTCCCGCTTTCTCCCAGCTCCTGACAACCACTACTTTCTGTGTGTATGGATTTTTCTATTCTGGGAATTTTGTATTAATGGAATCATACAACATGCAGCCTTTCATGACTGACTTTTTTCACTTAGTGTAATTTTTTCAAGGTTCATCCAGATTGTAGTGTGTATCAGTTCTTCACTCCTTTTTGTGACTGGTTGGGCTTCCCAGGTGCCTCAGTGATAAAGAATTCATCTGCCAATGCAGGAGACTGGGCTTCGATCCCTGGGTTGGGAAGATCCTCTGGAGAAGGGAATGGCACCCCGCTCCAGTATTCTTGCCTGGAAAACCCCATGGATAGAGGAGCCTGGTGGGCTACAGTCCATGGGGTTGCTAAGAGTTGGACATGACTGAGCATGCATGCAATATTTTACTGTATGGGTACACCATATTTTGCTTTTACTTAACAGCAATTAATGGATATTTGGGTTATTTCCACTTTTTGACTATTACAAATAACTCTGGTAACTGCAGATACTGTCTTTATTATGGACGTATGTTTTCATTTCTCTTGACTATACACTCATTTCTCTTGACTTGAAGTCCAATTGCTGGATCATATGGTACCTCTATGTTTAACATTGTAAGAAACTGCTAAACTCTTTCCAAAATGTCTACACCATTTTAGATTCCTACCAGAAGCATGAATTTCGGTTTCTCTACATTCTTGCCAACACCTATTATTTTCTTTCTTTTTGAAAAAAATATAGCTTTTCTAGTGGGCACCATAAATATTTTTCTTCTGGGATTGCATCTCTGATTCTTTCTCTTCCCAGGAAGAATCAACCTCCTTTTCCACTTGGCTCTCACAAGAATATATAATACAGTAATTACAAGAATAACCAGTTTTGGAGAGTGTGGGTGTTAGGTACTATGCTAAGTACTTTACATGTGTGAGCTCATTAAATCTTCACACAATCTTTTATGAAGTCAATTTTATTATCTGCATTTTACAGATGAGGGATCAAGCAGAGAGAGTAAATTGTCTAAAATCACACACCTGCAAGAGTGGGATTTGAACTCCTGGGCATATGCGACCCCAGAGCCAATTCTCGTAACTCTTAAGCTTTCTATAAATGGAAGTTACTAGTATTACATTCTCTATTTTAGAGCAGACCCATGCTGTCCTATTAGAACTAGCAACATTTCATTTCTAAAGATTTGGTGTAACTTTAGTTTACTCAAAAGAATTGCAGCAAAGTACTGTCAACAGTTCTCACTTTTCCACTCAGAATCTTACAAGATAAAAAGATAAAATTATCCCAGTCCTAAAGTTTACATCATACCCAGTATCTAAAACCCTGCAAAATGTCATTTGTTTATCCCCAGTCATCTACCAATCCTATCATACAAATGAAGACATTTGTTGCCATTTGAAGCAACATGGATAGACCTAGAGATTATCATATCACATATATGTGGAATCCAAAATATGATACAAACATACTTATTTACAAAATAAAAATAGACTCACAGATATAGAAAACAAACTTATGTTTACCGAAGAGAAGAGGGTGGAAGAGGGATAAATTATGAGTTTGGGATTAGCAAATAAAAACTGCTATATAGAAAGTAGATAAACAATAAGGTCCTGCTGTATAGTACAGGGAACTATATTCAATATCCTATAATAAACCATAATGGAAAAGAACATATATATATTTAAAACTCAATCACTTTGCTATACTACAGAAACTAACACAACATTGTAAATTGACTATACTTCAATAAAAATATAAACAAATGAAGACATATATTGATTTCATCTTTGAGTTTGATCTTGAAGAAGACTAGTAATATGTCTTCACCAGTTGATCTATGCCACTAAGATATTCTTTTCTCTCTAGTGAAGTACTACAGAAACTAACACAACATTGTAAATTGACTATACTTCAATAAAAATATAAACAAATGAAGACATATATTGATTTCATCTTTGAGTTTGATCTTGAAGAAGATTAGTAATATGTCTTCACCAGTTGATCTATGCCACTAAGATATTCTTTTCTCTCTAGTCATCTCCTCCTTCCCTTTGGAAAATAAGAGGATTCAAGACACCACTTCCCTACCAGGAAAGCCTTTGTCATCTCTTGCTCTTATGCTTTTTCGTCACACACACGCCCTAATTGTTATGTTACTGATGTAAGTGTGTGTGTGTCTAATGTCTATAGGTCCAATCTATATTCTGCAGTTATCACAATAATAATTTAAGGTGTGTTTTATTATCACTAATTTATAGGAAATAGGAAAGGCAATGGAGGTATGGAGAAATTCAGAAATTTGCCTAAAATCACAGCTATAATAGTAAACTAAATCTTATAATAAAAGGGCTCATTTAACTTATTTGATCATCAAAACCTTCTCTCCCCACATTACAAAAAATTCTATAAATAATTCAGGAGTCTGTGTAACACAATCTCCCTTCCCCCAGCTTTCGTTACCCCCTGTGAAGCCTTCCCAGAAGGAGTTAATCACTTCCTCCTCCTTCCTGCTTTGGTCATAGTGTGTCATAACATTAAGGATGCTGTGTTGTAATTTACTTGTTTACATGTCTAACTTTTTCCGAGGGCAAGGGCCATGTCTTATTTTTCTTTGTATCTCCAAAACTAAAAAGTGCCCAATCAATGTTTACTGATTCGAATAAATTTTATTGCTGTCACAGTCATATTCGACATGCATAAATTACTCAGAACCCCTGGCGAGGACAGCAACGCACACTGCTCTGAAACAGGGAAGAAGGAAATTAAGCTCAGCATATTTCTGTGCTTCTTGAGATGAAAATCCAACATCCATAAATATCTTTAGTTAAGGAGGCCCTATGGTTAGTGTGGGCTCTGGATTGGCATGCATTCTCACCAGATGAATCTGCCAAGATGAAGATTCAATTTATTCGAGTGAGCATATGCCAGTATGACTTCAAAGAAAAGGCTATTATGCCATTCTGATATGTCCATTTCTAAAAAAATTCTTTTCTTTTCCAAAATGCTTTGTTTTCTTCTCATGTTTTGATCCAGCAGCAGAATTGCTGCTGAGTCCTTTCAGTCGTGTCTGACTCAGTGTGACCTTATGGACTGCAGCCTCCCAGGCTGTCCATGAGATTCTCTAGGCAAAGGTGCTGGAGTGTGTTGCCATGCCCTCCTCCAGGGGATCTTCCCAACCCAGGGATCGAACCCAGGTCTCCCGCATTGCAGGCAGATTCTTTACCATATGAGCCACAAGGGAAGCCCAAGAATACTGGAGTGGGTAGCCTATCCTTTCTCCAGCACATCTTCCCAACCCAGGAATCGAACCGGGGTCTCCCCACTGCAGGCGGATTCTTTACCAACTGAGTTATGAGGGAAGCCCTCACTGTCCACACTCTTCTTCTGTACATGGGTCCATGACCTGACTCCCTTCCTCTCCCAACCTCTGACTTTTCCCAAGTCCATTTCTGTGTTTGCTCTCCGAACACCTTCTAGGCCACCCTTCTGTCTTCATTATGCATATCAGCTATGCATGTTGCTATGGATTAATACAACATCCTCACGAAGGAGGACATTTCACACAAGTCAACTGACATACCTCAGGTCCCATAGGAAGGTGAAAACTAAACCCAGAATCCAGATTTCCTGACCTATATTTCCCACTAGTTTTCACTCTCAATGTATTTTTTGTTGCTGTTATTGTTAAAACTTCATGTGTTAACACCCCATCCACCTCAACAAAACTTTATATACGAAGAGAAAGACATGAAAAGTTCTCTTTCCACAGACATTCATGGAATGGAAATTGTGAAGAAAACTGTGAAAAGTCTCCAAGTTATATTCATTATTTGTCCAAAGGGCTAGGCTAGGTTAAGTACACAGGAAAGGGTAGGCTTCTTACCTCCTGAGAGTGGACCCAAGTCATCTGAAGAGGCCATTCTCTGGCCATCCCTTAAACTCACGCAGGTGGTGATCTCATCTTTCTCTAAGCAAATGTGGCCTTTACTAAAAGGGCAGACACCCCCCAGAGAGCAGGCAGGCGGGCCAGGATGTGGGGAGGGTGATTCAGCAGGTAACAGCAGCTCCTCTCAAGCCTCCCTGCAGAAACACCCAAGAGGCTGACCCTCTCAGACAAGTTTCAGGGAGAGAGCCCAAACTCCTAGCTGCACATACTATTTCCCTCAAGGTGAATTCTCTGTTTGCCCCTTTCAAAGACAAGTTTCCTATCTTGAGTCAGACAAATCTGGAAATTCCTTATGAATTTGATCACTGTAATATGGTTCCTTTTCTTTTATTATGAAAAGGATTGGTAGTAAGCCCCTTCCAACTTTATTCTGGAGTGCTTCCCCAGTTGCTCAGTGGTAAAGAATCTGCCTGCAATGCAGGAGCAACAGGAGACTCGGGGTCAATCTCTGGGTCAGGAAGATCCCCTGGAGGAGGGCATGGCAATCCACTCCAGTAATGTTGCCTGGAGAATCCCATGGACAGAGGAACCTAGAGGGCTACAGTCCGTGGAGTCTCAAAGAGTCAGACACAACAGAAGCAACTGAGCATGTATGCACACATAGGTTGGAGAACCCCAATATCCAGCCTGGTATAGGGCCCACATCAAGGGGTTGAGATACATTTGTTGAGGAAGGGAAGAGAGAAGTGGGAAATACTAAAAGGATCTCTTCTTGAATTTCCTTGCTCTATTCTGAATTTAAGAAGCATATAAATATGATGCTTTACCAAAACTCTAAATGTAGCTATTGATATCCAAAAGCTTGTAACAAATAAAATTAATATGAAATGACTTGATGTTTTCTTTCCTTACTGCAAGGCACTTGGATCACAAGAATTGAAATTTTGTTCCCTTGAAGCATATTTTAAAGTATGCTTTTTCCTTTCTCAGAGCATATTTTTAGACCAAGCATTAACATGCAAATTATATGGATAAACCCTCTCCCCCCAACAGCCTTCATAATAGCCTGTGAAAAAAATCAGACCACAAGGGCACAAAGACGGTCTCATTACTTTTAACCTTTGGGGAAAGCGGCTTCATCTGCTACTCAGAGTTTGCTTGGGTATCAAACTAAAAATATACCTATGCCTCCAAAGGGCTTGGCTGGATTACACTCCCACACATACCAAGGTGCTCTTTGGACTCTGCTATGGAGACAGCCTGGAAATTAACGACACAGGCTGAAAGGACAAAGAGAGGGGAAAAGGGTTTCTGAAATGTCAGGGACCCCTCCTGCTGACACTTTCCCAATGACTTGCCAGGGGCTTTTCTCTGTGGTACTGGAGCTGGGCTTTCCCATAGGTAAACTGGACATTCAGGGTACACCAGTGGCTCCTGCTTCTCTTGGAGGCCTTAGAGTGAGAGTGGAACCCAGCTAGAGGTTGGAGGTATCACCCGATGTCAGTGACTTCAGGAGGAAGGTCCTGAGCTGGTGTCAGGCATTGATGAGGGAGAAGTTCAGTGCCTCCAAGGGTTTCTTGGCCACAGCCTGAGAGAGGAACTGGTTCCCGTCATTTCCCTGCTTTAAAAGCCACTTTGGGCCTTTGCTACCTATAGGCAAAGTCTGAATTACTGCATATAGGATAGTCTTAAAAAACTGGCTCTAATTGACCTGTCCTCTCTTCTTTCTCGACACTTGTGACTTGTCTTGCCCAAGGACCCTACACTGTCAGCCACTGCAGATCTTTGCTGGTCTCCAGAACACTCAGTGCCACTGCACAGGCTCTCTTCCTCGGCCCACTGGCTCCATTGATTATAAACTCATCCGTGGGGAACCATTCAGCTGCAGGCATCTCAAACTCCCTCCCAGGCCTGTCTAAAAATCTCCATTGTGATGTTTATTCCGTTAGCGGGGCAGGGGGAGGGGATTAATTTCTTAAATTTCTGAATCTTCTACCATACTAGCAACTCCTTCCTTGAAGGCAGGGACTGTATCCATTTTTCTTTGAATTCTCATCTTCTACAAAGGTCCTGGTGAGGACAGTTATTTTAGCGTAAGATATACATTATTACACTCTGGTCATATTCAATCTGCTCCTGTCCTGAGGGCAAATAACTAGGAAGTAGCATGACTCCTGGGGGAGTTCCAAGCAGGGCCTGCCAACCTTCCTATAAACTCTGATTGGGACTTTATCTCCCTCAAAGGTAGAAGTTAAGGTTAAATATATTTTCCTTTTGTAAACAATATCAATTCAAGTCAGAATCCAACTCTGAAGCAGAGACTGCTGGAATGAGAGTTAATAAAATTGGATTCTAGCCTTAGCTCGGATACTAAATAATTGTACACCATTGGAGAAATTATTTGGCCTCTCTGACCATCAGTTTCTTCATCTATAAAATTCAGAATTTGATCTGGGTGATTTCTAATGAATATCCACAGTCTCCCAAGGGGCAAAAACTCTCTGGAGGGGTTTGAAGAAAAGGCAAAGTGAAAAGGAACAGAGCAATCCAGATTTTTAGATGCAACTGGGTTTGTGAAAGCACCTAACACAAGCCTGTGTACAGAGAGTCCTCAAGAGATGAAGGGTCTATTTCTCCCTAATGACTTTATTTCTATATCTGGTGGTGCCAGGGAAACCAGACTTACCCTGTTTATCCCACTACCCTGATCTAGAGCTTTATCTCCCTTAAAAAGTTTCATTTACCCCCTCTACTGTGGTGGGTGACCTTGCAGGAGGTGAGCGCAGAGCAGTCAGTGGAAGGTGTTATGGACTGACCTGTGTCACCTAAAAAAGGTATGCTGTAGTCCTAACCCCTGGTACTTCTGAATCTGACCTTATTTGAAAATAGGGCCATTATAGACGTAATCGAGTTAAAATGAAGTCATTAAGGCGGGCCCTAAACCAATATGACTGGTGTCCTTATAAAATGGGGAAAATTGGACATAAAACCAGACATACACAGAGAACATGCTGTGAAGACACGCAGGGAGAAGACGGTTGTTTGACGGAAGCGAGGCATCTATGAGCCAAAGGACGCCAAGGAGTGTTGGCAAACACCAGATACTTGAGGCAAGAAGAGGCTCTCCCCTGGAGCTGTCAGACAGAGACTGGCCTTGATTTTGGACTTCAAGTTTCCGGAACTGGGAGACAACAAATTTCTGTTGCTTTAAGCCACCCAATTTCTGATATTTTATAATAACAGCCCTGTCAAACTAATATAAGATTCATGTTGAGCTGTGTGGGCAGCTTAGAGAAAGAGTGCTGTGTGTGTGTGTGTGTGTGTGTGGTGTGTGTGTTCAACACTAAGCAGACACTAACTGTCAAAAATGACATATCTATTGGCAGATTCTATCTATCCTTTCTTCTTGCCTTTCCACTCTTCTTTCCTTCATCGCTTTGCTGCGGCTTCCTAACTCTCCCTTACTGCCTCTCTACAACCCTGCATTGGCTCCTTTAAAAGAGACATTTCACTCTGATGTTTACTTAGAAATGTTAGTACCACAGAATCCTGCATGGTTGAAGAGGCCTCAGAGTGAGGCAGAGAGACCAAGCCCTCCTGCTTCGGGGAGGTTTCAGAAGGCTCAGACTCTGATGGCACCAGCAAAAGGAAGCCAACTAAGGTAAACTTTTTTTTTTCTACTTCGTAAATCCTCCTTGTGAAACTAGTATAATAGATGCTGTATAAGAACTCTGCTGGATTCTCCCTTTTGGAATCTTTGGGGCGCCTGACATAACCCTCACCCTCCGCACAGTGGAGGACAGAGAGGCCTCCCTCTGTGTGCTCCATCACAACTTTCCACTGAATCTGGGTTTGCGCTGCCTGATTTGAATGGAGGATTGTTCAATGTAGCCAGTGACTGGCAGAGTTGCCAGTTCCAACACTCAGAAAATACAGTACTGCTTTTAAAGTGGAGTAGAAGGGCGTTGAAGCAAGGATGCAGGGGTTCCTTGTCAAATACACTGCCCATCTGTCCTGGCTCCCCTTGGAGGCAGGGGGTAGGGGTGCGCGGGTGGGGTTGAGGCTTCCCGAAGGCAGAGAAATGGTCTCCCAACCTCCAAGTCCAAACTAGCAAAAATGGGGAAGGAGGCCTACTTCACCTCTGTGCTCTGGAACAGACCATCTGTTGGGCAAAGTGGTAGTTCCTGTCCCATTAGCTCACTCCCAAAGTTGGTACTTACAGATTAACAGCAGCCTAGATGGACCGGAAGTATTCGGTATGTACTCTAAGTTAAGTGCTATGAAAGAGATACCATCTCTGAGATCAAAAAGAAAGTTCCATTCTCTAAGAAGCAGTGAAGAAATTATACACATAATTTCTCCCCTGAGATCTGATGTAATTATATGGTTAAATATTCATATTTTCATTATTGGAAAGAAATATATTAATGAATTATTACTGAAATATTTTCCATAGAGTCAAGTAGGAAAACTTAAAGATTCAGTTTTTTTCTGTACTCGCAAAGGAACAAATTTCATTGTTTGCTGGGGCAGGAACATTTTTTATACAAGAAATGAAATTTTTCAGCTGCCTGAATGACTTGACTGTTACTGAATAAAACCTTGCTAGGAAGCCCAATTGCTACTATTAGTCAGCTTCCAACTTGCACAGAAGTGTTGGATGCAGAGAAAAACAAATAGAGATTCCTTAAAAAGGACCACTGTTGTTTTGCTGGTGCTCAGTAGAAGGCAGAATGGGATGGGCTTTGACTATCCTCTGGGGTTCAGACAATTCATTTAAGAAACAAACAAGACAAATCTAAGCCATTTCTCTTTCAACATCCTCATGAAGTGCTGGGGAAGTGATTCTCACATATACAAAGTCTGCTGTTTCTAGCCACTGGTAACATCATTCCTTCATGAAATGGTTTGAATTAAAGTGTTAGAGATACCTATTCTACCAGTCTTCAGGGTGAAAGAAGCAATATAGAAATCATAACCATATTTACTTTCTAGATGAACCTCAAGAGGGGTAGAAACAACATTATTTTGAGGGAACTCACCATGAATGGGTCTTGTAAAGGCCAACAAATATACCTCATTGAAAAGGAGGTATATTTTTCTATTGTTCTAACTGTTTGGTACAGCAGGAAGATGGAGAATAATATTCAAGACATCTGCAAAGGAAACAAGCCCCAAAACTGCCTTATTAGGTGATTTAGTCAAAAAGGACACCTGCCTCACTCACCAAATAAACAGCTTTTTTTTTCCAGCCGTTTTACAAGATCAAGCCCTGCTACTCTGAGGAATGAATCAGAGGTCTATTACATTTACCACAAAAATAACAAATTGGAGGAAGTGCTTTACCTCTTTCTAATTTTATCACATTAGAAAGAGCAACGATTATAAGATCTAATTCTTATTGCCTTATCGATCAATTCTGAATGCTATGTTCTTGTTAAAGAAACAATGCCATGTTCTCAAATTCTCAAAATGAGAAGGTCAGAGTTACTTAATCAAATCTATAGTAGGAAGTGCAGAGCTGAACAATGCACTAGCTGGTGTGTTTTGACTTCACCGTCTCCATGGTAACATGCATGAACAAATTTTTTGAAACATATGAATGATTTGTCTTTAGGGTAGGAACCTGCCAAATATTAGTCTAATTAGTTTTTAAGTTAATGATATTTTAGATACTTAAAATGTTTTCCCAGGAATTCTCATGCAAAACACTATTTACTTCCTTTTGTATAATTAAAAGTGCATATTTTTAGAGTAAACCACTTGTGGATTGAGAATTACTAACTTGCATAAATTAAAGTGGTTAGCATTTTAGCAAAGGTTGTGTTGGTTAGAAGCCAAAACAACTGTTAAAAAGTGAAAATTTCAGTTTAGCTATTTGATATCATGTGAATCTCATTTTTTTATCTTAAAACACAGAGATATTTTTAAATTAAATATTTATCTGATGTTAGTCTATTCATACTAATCTATGTGGACTATATACTTAGAGAATTAACTGAAGTGCTGCTGCTGCTGCTGCTAAGTCACTTCAGTCATGTCTGACTCTGTGCAACCCCACAGATGGCAGTCCACCAGGCTCTCCCATCCCTGGCATCCTCCAGGCAAGAACACTGGAGTGGGTTGCCATTTCCTTCTCCAATGCATGAAAGTGAAAAGAGAAAGTGAAGTCGCTCAGTCATGTCTGACTCTTCGAGACCCCATGGTCTGCAGCCTACCAGGCTCCTCCATCCACGGGATTTTCCAGGCAAGAATACTGGAGTGCGGTGCCACTGCCTTCTCCGAACTGAAGTGCTATGAGGGGCAAAACCCCTGGAATCAAGGGGATGTTAAATGTGACTCTAAGGACACTGAAGTCTAAGAACTCACTCAAGACATGTTCAATCTGGAATATCTGGAAACTGTCTTCTAGCAAAGGAGAAACTGTTCTACTGACAAAGGACAAATACCTGTTGTTGTTCAGTTGCTATCATGTCAGACTCTTTGTGATCCCATGGACTGTAGTATGCCAGGCTTCCCTGTCCTTCACTACCTCCTAGAGTTTGCTCAAACTCTTGTCTATTGAGTTGCTTATGCCATCCAACCATCTCATCCTCTGTCAGCTCCTGTTCCTCCTACTCTCAATCTTTCCCAGCATCAGGGTATTTTCCAATGAATCGACTCTTCACATCAGGTAGCCAAAGTATTAGAGCTTCAGCTTCAGCATCAATCCTTCCAATGAATATTCAGGACTGATTTCCTTTAGGATTGACTGGTTGGATCTCCTTGCAATCCAAGGGGCTCTCAAGAGTCTTCTCCAGCACCATAGTTCAAAAGCATCAATTCTTTGGCGCTCAGCCTGTTGTGTGGTCCAACTCTCATATCTATACCTGACTACTAGAAAAACCATAGCTTTGACTATATGGACCTTTGTTGGCAAATAATGTCTCTGCTTTTTAATGCACTGTCAAGGTTTGTTATAGCTTTTCTTCCAAGGAGCAAGTGTCTTTTAATTTCATGGCTGTAGTCACTGTCCACAGTATGAAGACACAAGAAAAATTGCTTGAGAACCAACTGCAGTCTGGGGGCCAAAATACCAATCAGTGCCAGGAACTGCACAAAGTGTGCTGGAAGCATAGGAAACCTCCTTTTGCTCTGTAAGTTCAATACATGGTTTGCTAGGGCTAAGGAAAAGATGTTGGTGAAGAGTCAAAAAAAAAAGTGAAAAACCTGAGCTGAGTACATGGATGGGACCAGCAGAACCCTCTCTGCAACTGGTGTTAAATGACTAGAGACAAAGAAGCAATTGTCTTCGTGATCCTGAGAAAAGGATCAACAGACAAAGCAGGTCTGGCATGATGGGAAAGAAAAAAAACTGCCTGAGAGAGAATTCCCTTAGATTCTCAAGGGTCCTTCACAGTCAGTGAGGAAGGCTGGAGACTTCGATGAAGAAACATTCTGTATTTTCCTATGAACACACTCACACAGACTCATGCATATATGCTCTGTTTACTAAACACATTCCATAGTGGATTGTCATCATTTTCAGTTAAGAAAACTTCCATAAGGTTCTTGAAAGTTCTGAACTTTAAGACAATATTTTCAAGGATACACAGCTGATCCGGGAATCTTTGAGTGACAGTTTTAGTCACAATTCTGCCTCTCAAAGTAGGCAAACTATCCACAGAGAACTTTTTACAGCACTGTGCCTGAGTGCCATGGGGATGGTGACCAAGCCAAAGAGGAGTCTGGCTTCTAGTCAGTTCACAAACCAGAAAGCATTGATTCAACAGATCGACAACACTGCAAAATGGATTTTCATCTGGCATTGGGAACAAGGATAGAGTAATTCCTTCCTCTCATTTACAACAGTTGGAGTAGCACTTAGAAATGTAAACAAATAGTTCAAGAGAGAAGATTTAAAATTAAGATAATGAAGTTAGCTGCTGGTTCTCATTTGTGTACATTACCAGTGCATATATTAGCAGTGTTTTCTAGGCTTCAGAAAATGCTTTTAAAATTACTGTGCTAAACGTAAAAGGTCAGGTTATGATGCTTCCAGAAGAAAACACAGAATATCATTGTGATCTTGGAGTTGGTACAAGTTACTTAAACACAACACAAAAAGCATTAACCATAAAAAATAATAAATAGGATTTCATAAAAATAAAAACTCTGCACATCAAAATACACTGTTCAGAAAATAAAAAGTCAAGCCACAGACTGGGAGAAAGTATTTAAATATGTGTGTCTAACAGAATATGTAAAGAATTCATACAATCCAACAATAAAAGTACTTAATTTTTAAAATGGGCAAAAGACATGAGCAAATATTTCACAAAGGAATATCAAAAGGATGGATGATCAAAAAGGACATAAAAAGATTCTCAGTATCATCAATCATTAAGAAAATGTACATAAAAACACAAGATACCATTTTGCACCCATTAGAACAGCTAAATTTTTAAAAATTGGGTATACCAAGTGGTGGTGAAGATGTCAAACAACTGGGATTCATACATTGCTGGTAGGTATGTAAAATGGAGCAACCATAATACATTTGGATTTTTCTTTTTAACTAAGCATAAACCTACCCTATGACTAGCAATTCCATTCCTAGGTATTTATCCAAGAGAAATGAAAACAAAAAAACTGTATAAGAATTTATAGCAGCTTTCTTGGTAACATTCAAAAACTGAAAACAGCCTAGGTGTTCATGAACAGGAGAATGGCTAAACAACAATGGTATATTCATTCAATGGAATACATTTAGGAAGAAAAAAAAAAAGTAACAACTACTTATACTAGCAACATAAAAACATGGCAAGTCAAAGAAGTCTTATACCAAAAAGTATATATACTATGTGATTCCATTTATATAAAGTTCCAGAACAGGTGAAACTAATTTGTGATAAAAAGTTCATAATGGGTTGCCTATGGTGAGTGGACGTGGGGATTGACTGGGAAATTTCTAGCATAGTGGATATGTTCCATATCTTGGTATGAATCTGGGTAACATTTGCCTGAATTCATGAAAAGTACAGTTAAGATTTATACTTGTCATTGTATATAAATTCCCCCCCTCCAAAATCCAGAAACAAGTATTAACTCTAGTTAGTGACACACATGTGGAGAAGGAAATGGCAACCCACTCCAGTACTCTTGCCTGCAAATCCCATGGATGGAGGAGCCTGGTAGGCTGCAGACCATGGGGTCGCGAAGAGTTGGACATGACTGAGCGACTTCACTTTCAATCTTCACTTTCATGCATTGGAGAAGGAAATAGCAACCCACTCCAGTGTTCTTGCCTGGAGAATCCCAGGGACAGAGGAGCTGGGTGGGCTGCTGTCTATGGGGTCACACAGAGTCGGACACGACTGACATGACTTAGCAGCAGCAGTGATACACATGTTGAAGTGTTTAGCAGTAAAATGTACCAACGTCTGCAACTGACTTTAAAAAGCATCCAAAAATATAATGAATTGATAGATTATGGGAAATAGATATGTGATAAAGCAAATTATCAAAATGTTACTGGCAGATTTAAGGGTCAAGTATTGTGAAATAGCTGTCTATTGTATTATATTTATACACTGGAGTGCTACCCAGCAATGAAAAAGAATGAACCACTGATACATACAACAAGATAGCTAAATCCCCAAAACTGTATGTGGCGCCAAAGAAGTCAGAGATAAAATTCAGGAACAGGCCATCAGAACAGGTATTGCCTATGAGTAGTAGAAATTGATTGAAAGGGGCATGATACAACTCTATGGGGTGATGGAATGTTTTATACTGTGATTAAAGTGATGGTTATAGGTATATACATAGATTAAAATTCATTGAACTATAGACTTAAGATCTGTGAATTTCTGTATGTAAACCTCACTGGGGATGGTGTGAGGGAAAGGCTATGGAACAAAGATACCAAATTGTAAGTATAATTGTCTTCATGTGACTACAGATGGCAATTTAGAGGAAAAAGAGAACCCTGAACAGGAGGAGGCAATGGTGAATGTGAAAGTGTTAGTCTCTCAGCCATGTCCTACTCTTTATGACCCCATGGACTGTAGCCTGCCAGGTTCCTCCTTTTTACCGTCTGAACCACCAGGAAGAGGCAAAGGTAACGGATTTCATGTCAGAAATCCAACTCTGAATAGTGGGACAGGTGTCTTCTTTGAGATGCCCTAAGATAGAAAAAAATGCACTCCATATTTCAAGGTGCTATAAGATGGGAGACAATAGTAATATCTTAGTTTGTGGACAATAGGAATCTCAGCCCCAACTTCAATTATACAGGATTATGGTCCCACTGGTACATTTTCCCCTTGTTTTAGGAAATGAACAGATTAAGTTCTGCTTGGGAAACTAGATGTCAATTTGATGGATTGAAATAGTTGCCCTTTAATTCCCCCCAGGCCCTCTCTCCGACTCTATTTTATACAGAAGGCAAAGAAGGTGGGCTAGCTGCTTTGTTTCCTAGCCCTCAGCAGGTTAGAAGCAGCAAATTAGGAATGAGAAGGCAGTGAAATAGCCAGAGGCCGTCACTCAGAGAACAAGTGACAGCTCACAGCAGGCAGAAAAGGATGAAACGAAGGGAGATATATAAAAGGCTCAACCTAAATACTCAAGCACACAACAGTAAGCAGGGGACCCCCAGAGTTCAATTTATTTGAATAACTCCTCACTGTACTGCAGTGCTTTACAGATCAGTCTACAGTCTTTTTTTTAATGTCCTAAACAAAAAACTGGAAATACAATTCATTTTCTGGGAAGCCAGAGAATGGCTGTAGCTTCCCTGAGTCATAATACAATATGATTAGAATAATATTTAAACATCTTGATTAGAGCAATGAACTTTAGATAATTTTTAAAAAATTGTTATCTGTAAAATACTTGTTCCCTGACAATAATGAATAATATTCATTTTCTTAAGATTTCTAGTGAAGGGTCACTCATCAAAATCATATAACATTAGATGATAATATCTTGAAAAAGAAAAATAATAGCATTTATCTCTGCTATCAAGCTGATGTCTTGAAATTCTTATTTTCCAAAAGTTTGTGAAATGTCACCTCTATTATTCTAAAAGGGCTTTATATATTTAGACATGTCTTGGAATTTCTTTCTTCTGGATGTCAATTGTCTTACTAGATCAGACCTGAAGCAATTTTTAAGACGTTTAGTGAACAAGTGATCATTTTGTGCATTTTATACCAAAAGTAGTATGAGGGCTGGAGCCAGATCCTTCAGAGTCTTGAAAGACAATCATGGTATCTTTTCCCAACCCTGAGTTCAATGACTTCATGTAATTAGCTTGAAAACGGCTATGGTGGGAGTTTATACCATGAAATTAGCAAATACTATAAATCAGGACTATTCTCTTTTCTTCTCAGAGAGGTGGCTGTTAAACATTTACCAGCACAACATTGGTTCAATCAGATTCTTTAAATACATTGGATGGCCTTAGATTAAATTGCCACCACCTATGGCTCTTTCCTTACTAATAAATGTAAATTATAACACCTGGTCCATCTAGTCAAAGCTATGGTTTTCCCAGTAGTCATGTATGGATCAGAGAAGGCAATGGCACCCCACTCCAGTACTCTTGCCTGGAGAATCACATGGACGGAGGAGCCTGGTGGGCTGCAGACCACGGGGTCGCGAAGAGTCAGACACAACTGAGTGACTTCACTTTCATTTTTCACTTTCATGCACTGGAGAAGGAAATGGCAATCCACTCCAGTGTTCTTGCCTGGAGAATCCCAGGGATGGAGGAGCCTGGTGGGCTGCCGTCTATGGGGTCGCACAGAATCGGACACGACTGAAGCGACTTAGCAGCAGTAGCAGCAGCAGCATGTATGGATATGAGAGTTGGACTATAAAGAAAGCAGAGCACTGAATAATTGATGCCTTTGAACTACAGTGTTGGAGAAGACTCTTGAGAGTCCCTTGGACAGCAAGGAGATCAAACTAGTCCATTCTAAAGGAAATCATCCTGAATATTCATTGGAAGGGCTGGTGCTGAAGCTGAAACTCCAATACTTTGGCCACCTGATGCAAATAGCTGATTCACTTGAAAAGGCCCTGATGCTGGGAAAGATTGAAGAAGGCAAGAGGAGAACGGGATGACAGAGGATGAGATGGTTGGATGACATCACCGACCATGAGTTTGAGTAAATTCTGGAAGCTGGTGATGGACAGGGAAGCCTGGTGCTGCAGTCCATGGGGTCACAAAGAGTCGGACATGACTGAACTGACTGACTGAACTGAGTCTTCAACACAAATGGCAAGCCAAAAGAGCCTGTTTAGTTACTTACATTTTATTTGGAGCCTGATAATCCAGTTTAAATATTAAATTATTTGAGCATTGGTGACAAAATAGATGGGAAATATGCTGAGCACAAACAAAAGTTGATTGTACTGTTATACAGTATGATTCTAACAATACTTGTTTTAAGAAATGATATCCTTTCTTGGGTCCTTATAGGTCTTGGAAGAAACAGAAATATCAGGCTGCTGCCTTCATATTTAGGACAGTAGTGAATCACAAGCTTCCACAGAGACAGTTAGTTGCTTTTATAAGGAAAGTTATACCCTTTGATTTTCTACATAATTGATGTTCTTGAGATGGGTAAGTTCATTTAAGCACTCACTCCACCAGTGAGTATTATTTGTGATTAAAGAGAATTCCTAAATATTATTGCTTATATAAACCCAACCTAATGACATATAACCTATTTGGGATATGAGCTTTGGCATGTGCTGGCCTATAGGCACCTACGTATTGTTGATCAGGTTTTATTTGTTTGTAACAGCCATGAAATACTGACTAGGGCCAGAGATATCATTATTAGGGGAAAAAAGTCCAAATATTTTTTCCTCTTTAAATCTAAGACGGAACTAGTTATATGCTTTAAAAGAGATTGATTGGCTATTCATCCCAGGCTCATATTTAATCCTGAAAAACAGCAGAGAATTTTGGATGAAAAATATCTGTTTATCTAATAAATTCTTACTTAATGCAGTCAGTTCATCAAACTCTCTGGACAGTTCCATCCAAAAACTGGAATTCACAAATGTTTATTGAATGCCTTTTCTAAGCAAATCACTCAGCTGCTCATTAAGGAAACATAAAAGGATGGCTGATATATGGTTCCTGCCTTCAAGGAATTTAATACATATTGAAGGATAGACATTCACCATGGTGTAATCAATCACTAATTAAACTTTTTTATTATACCACACTTCTGCTCATTCAAACCCTCTCATCTTGGTTTCTTCTTTATATCTTTAGTTGTGGAAAAAATTTTCTGCTAGTTTTCAGGTCATTATCATCAATAGTTTCTCTATAAATAGTAATTGTGGTGTGCCCATGAAAAGAGGTGGGCTCAGAGTCTCCCTACTCTGAATCTTCTAAAATAATTTTTTTTTAAATACAATAAAATATTTATCCACAAAATACTAAATAGACTATTTCATGGTCAGAAAATATTTGAGAAAGTTTAGAAATGTCAGCTTCTTGAAGGGCAAGACCTTCTGTATCATGTTTTCCACTGTGCCCAGTGAACATTTATAAAGAGTATTTGGTGAATGAATCTTGTTCTCTGTCATTTTAGTAAACATCTATGACCACTGAGTCTAAAAGTAATGATTAAAGATCCCTGGAGAGTAAAATGTTAAATAAATAGATTATCTTCTAAAAGTATATGCTATTAAGTTTTCTAAAGTATTGCTTACACTTTCTTCCAATTTAGTTCAACTTACAACAGGACATGAATATAATCTGGAGGAAAAAAAAGAATCACTAAGACTTGTCATAGTGTACAAAATAGCAATTCTACTTAAAATTTAAAGTGCTAATCCCATTACTTAAATGTCCTTCATTAAAATAACTAAGCTCCCAAGTATTAATAAATATTGAAATATATACAGAAAAAAGGAAATCTGAATTTCATATGTGTTTTAATAATTTGCCAACTCCCTTAAATTGGAATTTTTATCAGAAAAAAAAAATAGAGAAAACAGGAAAGAAACATGAAGTCAAAAAGAAAGCGTATTGAAATCAGGAAAAAACTTGGGTGAATCCCAAAAACACAACTTGTGAATTTGCCAAAACATTTAAAAATCTTATGTTTTCAAAATGATTTTGTTCCCTCTTCAGTGTGATTTACTTAACTCTAGCCCAACAAATACCCCTGAGAACACAGGCACTAAATCTTTGAAGCCACAGTCACCCGGAGGCAAAGAAGCACTCCACTCCCAGGACCTCTTTGCTGCCCACTATCCACCCCCAACACAAACAGCCAGCCTCTCACTCCCACCTCCCTCCCACTCTCACCTCCCATCCTTGGCAAAACAAAACAGATTGCTTGGAGGTAAACCATCTGGGCCAGGGCTTTTTGTTATTTAATTTGCAATATGAATGTGTCAGTCACTTCACCTTTCTGGGCCTCCATCTCCTCATTTATGAAATAGAGGTGAAGGTATATGACCTTCCTGACTCTCACAGCTTTTCTGAGGCTTTAAAGAACTTGATAAATGAGTGAAGAAACACTAATTCCCTAAACAAGTACAGTTACTGTTTATTTCAAGATTATCTATTCCTAAGTACATTAAAGAGATTTTGGCTTATAAAATCTCATTATTACAGAGGCTTTTCCCTTAACTATATTGGGAAGTTCCAAATTTTCCCACGTCTCATCCACAAATTATGCTACTTCATTAAGGACAAGGTTGAGTGGGTTAGTGGTTAGGTTATGGGACTAAGCATAATACTTCCTGTATTCTTATCTGACTTGGTCATTGTTTTGTTATTGCTTCAGGGGAAATCTTAATGTCTTAATTTGCTGTAAAAACAAATACATATTGGGAATATGTACTTTAAAAAAGGGTCATGAGACTTTGAATGGATTCATATGCGAGGGCTTTTCTAAGTGAATTTTGTTCTTTGTAGCCAAATATTTCTAAGGCGATTGTTTATTGTATATTCAAAATATATATGTACAAAAAAAGAACTAATTTAAAATGAGCTTTTACTTTGTCTTGAGCAATATGCTTATATTCTCATTCAGTGTAAGCTGTACAGTATATAACACTATGGCTGTTTTTTACAAACAAGAAAGACTAGTCTCAGTAATATACTCAAAGATAACCAGCTACAGCAGACAGTGTTGGGATGAAGACTCACTTTTCTTTGATGCAAAATGCCTATTCATTTTACTAGACCTGTGCTCCTCACAGTGTGATCTGGGGGAAAACAGCATGGAATCACCTGAATCTAGTTAGAAATGGAATCTCAGGCTCCACCCATCTGCCTACTGAATCACAATATGCATTCTAGAAGGAATCCCACAGTAAAAATGGAGAATCTTTCACTAGACCACCTGGCCTCTCAGACAGACTGCTGACATAGTTCCTGGTTCCTGGATGAGCCCCCAACACCACATACCCTTATACCAGCACGAGCTCCAGGCAAAACTAGTTACTGCTTCTTTTTACATGTGGCATTGGTTTATGCCACCATTATGACCTTTTTCTGTGCCACACTATGAGAGTAATGGCAGAAAACGAAGAGGAACTAAAGAGCCTCTTGATGAAGGCAAAAGAGGAGAACAAAAAAAACTGACTTAAATGCAACATTCAAAAAACTAAGATAATGGCATCTGGTCCCATCACTTCATGGCAAATAGATGGGGGAAAAAATGGAAACGGTGACAGATATAATTTTCTTAGCCTCCAAAATCACTGTAGACGGTGACTACCTCCATGAAATTAAAAGACACCTGCTCCTTGGAAGAAAAGCTATGATAAACCTAGACAGCGCATTAAAAAGCAGAGACATCACTTTGCTGACAAAGATCCATATAGTCAAGGCTATGGTTTTTCCAGTATTCCTGTATGGACAGGAGAGTTGGATCATAAAGAAGGCTGAGTGCCAAAGAATTGAGGCTTTCAAACTTTGGTGCTGGAGAAGACTCTTGAGAGTCCCTGGACAGCAAGAAGATCAAACCAGAAATCAACCCTGAATATTCATTGGAAGGATGACTGCTGAAACTGAAACTCTAATACTTTGGCCACCTGATGTGAAGAGCTGATTCACTGGAAAAGACCTTGATGCTGGGAAACACTGAAGGCAGGATGAGAAGGAGCCAACAGAGGATAAGATAGTTGGATGGCATCACTGACCCAATGGACTTGAGTTTGAGCAAATTCCAGGAGGTAGTGAAGGACAGGGAAGCCTGGCGTGCTGCAGTCCATGGGGTTGCAAAGAGATGGACATGACTCAGTGACTGAACAACAATGTGAGGGTAGGATGGATCTTGTCAATTTTTGTATCCTATGTGCCTGTGACTTAAATAATGGTTAGTTAAATGAACAGACTAAAGAGCACTTTCTTAGTATCTCAAAATTTTCCCTTTGTAATCTCTTCCCCCATGGTATTCACCAGGCCTTACATTCCTCACACTGAGAGATACAACTGCTATCATTTGGAAGAGTTGCTAGTAAGTCAGATAGGCTAGAAGGTAATCCATTCCCAGGGAAATGCTACTATAGTGGGGGAAATCTCAGAGCCAGCAGGCTTCCCCTGTCTTTGCCATTAGTAAGCAGCATGACTTTTGGCAAGTCCCTTCAATTCCCTGAATTTCCATTTCCCATCAAAGACAGATGAATTTGAGTTTGGAAATACAGGAATTTTTCACCCATCATGATCTGCTATTTGCATTTCTATCACCTCTAAACGTTCAAACCCCAAACCTGTTCTTTATCCAAAGCCCTAAGCCTAAAGAGGTTCAGGGAACAGGGAAGAAGATGAGTATCTTCCATAACTGATCTTAATTCAAAAAAAGAAGAGATCCTTGAGGAAAATCTTTCACACTGATGATGATCTTTCAGGAACTTTTAAAACCATGAGCATTCCCCGTTCTAACAGCTCTTAGGTCTTACTTCTTGAGTACTTGGATGTCACCTGCAAAAGACACTAAATTGGCCAGTTGTGTGGACAACTGTGCAGTTCTGGAAAAGTTAGAGAGAGAGAAAGAGAGACATCTGAATATACTCTCAGCTCTCTACAGCAATGCTCTACTACACTGTTTCAATGACACGGTTTGAAGTACGCCTCAAATGGTTATTAATAAGAGCTATTATATATTAAACTTCGTAAATGATTTGCTCTCTTTTCTTAGAAAGTACTAGATTTTATTCAAGTTTATCCCCACCACCATCACTAGTTTCTATCTCCTTGTGCTTTTTTGAATGAGAGAAAGAGATGAAGCTATCAATAGCTCTCAAGGAGTCTCCTCTAATCAAGGCCTTATCTCTGCCACAGTGCTGAAATCTAGGTATGGTCAAGGAGTTGTATGGTTCAGATACACATGAATGTCATTTTCCTCTTGTGTCCTAGGGATAAAAGTATTGAGATATGCTGCATTTGGGGATGTTGACATCATAGTTTTGCAAGCAGAGTTCGTTTGTGAGATTTCCATGGCGTGTTGAAGAAAGCAATGTATTGGGAAGACAATCCAAGGCTGAACAAAGGGGATGGTGGTTATATATTTAAAATGCTTTCTTTCCATTAATAAGAGAAGATTTAATGGCTCCGGTTTCCCCAACTGCCATTAGAGCCGTGACTTTTCAATTATTTTGACTATAACATACAGTAAGAAATACATTGTCCAAAGTAACTATGCTATGTGGGTATACACATACATAATGGCTTATATATGATGATAAATATATGGGCTTCCCGGGTGATACTAGTGGTAGAGAACCTGCCTGCCAATGCAGGAGATATAAGCGAGGATGGTTTAATCCCTGAGTTGGGAAGATTCCCTGGAGGAGGACATGGCAATCCACTCTAGCATTCTTGCCTGGAGAATCTCACGGACAGAGGAGTCTGATGGGTTACATGGGAGTCACAAAGAATCAGACATGACTGAAGTGACTTAGCACGCAATAGTTTATATATGATAGGGAAAATATATAAATAAAACTTTAAAATATCATAAAACCATGCTTACTTTTACTATGTTTATAGTTTTTATGGTATTTTGTGGCTTCCCAGGTGGCTCAGTGGTAAAGAATTCATTTGCTAAGCAGGAGACACAGGTTCAATCCCTGGGTTCAGGAAGATCCCTTAGAGAAGGAAATGGTAGAGTCAGACATGGCTTAGTGACTAATCAACAACAATGACATAGTATTTTTTATTCTAATGCACTTTTAAAAAAATGTCAGATGCAATCCACTAAATTGATTTCATGACCATTAGTGGATTGCAACTTAGAATTTAAAGGTATTGCTTCATAAGTATCTACACTTTCCAGCCTTGACCAGTTGCTTACTGCCAATTAGCCGAAAATGACTGAGCAAGTGTCCTCTTTCACAGATAAATAAAGGCTACAGTTCTGGCCAACAGATGATGACAGCTGTCTTAGAAACACTAGATGACTGGTTTGGCCATGATAAACAAAATAAAAACACTTCTTTCCATTTGGTGGAACTCAATGAATTCTACAAAACACTCAGCCAAGCAGCTGTTGTTAACCATTCATAAATAAATTGTCCTACTTTATCACAAATTTATAAACCACTATACCACTGTGTTGATCAAGTCAGCTGAAAAGAAAGCATCGTCAAGGTGGAATTACACCATTATCTTCACATAAATTTTTGTTAATAAGGAAGTAGTTGGAATTTTAGTGTTGTTTTCTTCTAGAAATATGCAAAAATCCAATATAAAAGGATCTGATCCTCTTCAAAGTTTGTCTATTTTTGCCTCAATGGGATTCCAAACTATAAGCTAAAAGTTTCAGTTTTCAAATTTTAGAAGTTTCAAATTCTATATCATCAGAATAGTTTTTTATGTGTGAAATATTTTAAATTCTATTCTTAAAATATTTCTATGTTAAAGAAAACTGTCTGAGATTTTTGTCATTGCTGTTAATTAACTATCTGGCCTCTTTGTGATTTAAAAAAAAAACAAACAGCATTTTACTCAAAATGTGTTTGTAAATATTTTCTCCCATTCTGAGGGTTGTCTTTTTGTCTTGTTTATGGCTTTATTTGCTATGCAAAAGCTTTTAAGTTTAATTAGGTCCCATTTGTTTACTTTTGTTTTTGTTTTCGTTACTTCAGGAGGTGGGTCAAAAAGGATTTTGCTGTGATTTATGTCAAAGAGTGTTTTGCTTATGTTCTCCTCTAAGAGTTTTAATGTATCCAGCCTTACATTTAGGTCTTTAATCCATTTTGAGTAAAATATATGTGGAATCTAGAAAAATGGTACAGACGAATCTATTTGCAAAGAAGTAGAAGGCAATGGCAACCCACTCTAGTACTTTTGCCTGGAAAATCCCATGGATGGAGGAGCCTGGTGGGCTGCAGTCCATGGGGTCGCTAAGAATCAGACATGACTGAGCAACTTCACTTTCACTCATCACTTTCATGCATTGGAGAAGGAAATGGCAATCCACTCCAGTGTTCTTGCCTGGAGAATCCCAGGGACAGGGGAGCCTGGTGGGCTGCCGTCTATGGGGTCGCAGAGTCAGACACGACTGAGGCGACTTAGAAGCAGCAGCAATAGGGACACAGACACAGAGGACAAACATATGGACACCGGAGGCGGGGGGATGGGATGAATTGGGAGATTGGGATAGACATAAACACATTCCGTGTATAAAATAGATAACTAGTGAGAACTTCGGTGGGGGGGGGTGGCAAAAACAAAAGGTACAATCTGTTCATAGGATGTAAGTTAACCTTAAAAATGCACTCCAATATATACTGGAATACTATTTCATTACAATTATATGAGGTACCTAGAATAGTCAAAATCATAGAGTCAGAAAGTATACTGGTAGATGCCAGGGGCAGAGGGGTGAGAAGGGTGCAGAGGGGGAATGAGGACTTAAAGTTTGATGGGGAAGAAGTTTTTTACTTCCCTGGTGGCTCAGACGGTAAAGCATCTGTCTACAATGGGGGAGACCTGGGTTCGATCCCTGGATTCGGAAGATCCCTTGGAGAAGGAAATGGCAACCCACTCCAGGACTATTGCCTGGAAAATCACATGGACAGAGGAGCCTGGTAGGCTACAGTCCATGGGATCACAGAGTCGGACATGACTGAGCGACTTCACTTCACTTTGGGGAAGAAGTTTCAGTTTAGGAAGATGGGAAATTCAAGAGATGGATGATAATAAAATTTGCACAACAGTGTGAATGTACTTAGTGCTACTGAATTGTACAGTTAAATATGGTTAAAATAGTATGTTTTATACTATGTGACTTTTACCACAATTTAAAAAAATTAAAATGTGTTTCTTTCCTGAAAGTACCTTTAAAATCCATTCTGATACAGAATCTATGGCCATATACCAGTTCTGACTAGTGAAATTTAAGAAGCAACCACTATAGAGTGTTATAGAAAACTGGAATGACTTCATGTAAGGAGCTCAAAGAGAAGAGTGAAGTAACTAAGCTGCTGCTTTGGGGGTGGCATGTGGTTCCTGCATTATTGAGTGGAAACTGGATATTGTGATTGTTTTTACTCAAGCAATTTCTGCTCTTGTGGAAGAACAGAATGCGGGAGATAACCCCCGTACAGTGCTTGAGCGTGTATGCTTCAGTAGTGTCTGATTCTTTGCAATGCTCTGGACTGTAGCCTACCAGTCTCCTCTGTCCAGGGGATCTGCCCAACCTAGGGACCTAACCTGCATCTCTGGCATCTTCTGCATTGGCAGGTGAGTTCTTTACCCTTGGGAAGCCCCAAGCACTTGAGCTGCTGCTGCTGCTGCTAAGTCACTTCAGTCGTGTCTGACTCTTAGAGACCCCATGGACTGCAGCCTACCAGGCTCCGCCATCCATGGGATTTTCCAGGCAAGAGTGCTACTGCTAAGTCACTTCAGTCGTGTCTGACTCTGTGAGACCCCATAGACGGCAGCCCACCCCCCCTGTCCCTGGGATTCTCCAGGCAAGAACACTGGAGCGGGTTGCCATTTCCGTCTCCAATGCATGAAAGTGAAAAGTGAAAGTGAAGTCGCTCAATCATGTCTGACTCTAGCGACCCCATGGACTGCAGCCTACCAGGCTCCTCCATCCATGGGATTTGCCAGGCAAGAGTACTGGAGTGGGGTGCCATTGCCTTCTCCGAGGCAAGAGTACTGGAGTGGTAAATATGCTGCTCTGGAGTGTAAACTGGATAAAGCTCTACCGTGTATCTGGGATTATTTTTAAAAAACTGAATAGCTGAATAGCTGAATGTGGACTCTTTTATGTCTGAAAAATAAATGTTTATTCATAAATTATTATTTTCTTATTTGGCAATGACTAGAGATATGCAAGCAAGATGGGACCATGCCAGGAAGGATAAGCAGATCTAATCTCATGCTGAAGAAAACAAAACCACGAAAAAGATTTAATATGGACTTGGAGAAATATCCTGGTAACTCTTGTGATTGAGTTACTGGGCCAGGGAGCAGTCCACACCCAGGAATAGGATGCTGTTATTCTGAGGAGAGTTATCCAACCCACAGCAATACATCCTGGAGGTCAGTCCTGAGACAGGATGACACGCAAGACTTGCAGGGAAGCACCCTCATGGGACTGAAGGGCAACTGAGCTTGGATTTCCCCTGGTGGAGGCTTAGTTGTTCCAAACCATACAGGAATCTCTAGTAGCTATGGATGCTAAGGTAGGACATGGGTCCCTGAGTTTGAACACTAGCAGAGCTAGCAGTTGTTGTCAACATGTACTTATTACTTGTGTCACATTTCTATGAGCCCCAAACCTTTCCTAGCTTCTCTCTGAGAGCCATGGCTAGTCTCATTTGTGCTGTCGGACACTGAAGAACCAGCATGAGAGCACCTCAGCAATGTGAGAGAGAGATACCAGCAAACAGAGACACAGAGAGAGTGCGCTTGTGCTGTGCGTGATACTGAGCAAGGTTGGTGGTAAGAGGAGCACTTCCTCGGGCTGTTAGCCACAGAGGCAGCGGTGTGATGGCAAGATAGGGAGCCTAGACTGGAAGTACCAATTAGACTTGGTCAGGAAAATACATGGGGTAATTCTCTGGGAAACCCTTAGAAAGAATGTAGAGACCTTTTCTGAAAGGCTAATTTCTGGCTATTTTGAAATAAAAAGATGAAGGTACATAGAGATGAAACAAGCATGAATAAATCCTTTTTGTAATATTGCAAAAATATTTTCAGAATCTATTAATCACATTGGAATAAGGTTGATTATCTTTTCTAGCAATAGATGAAAAATTCATTAGTGAAACGTGAACTCACAAAGTGAGTTTGGTTTAGCAAAATTAGTTATTCTCTGCTTCTATGTTAGAGTGCTTATTTCTAGCAGCCTCCAGCACAATTATTCCATATCTTCTTAAAGATGGTGGAGAGTGGGATAAATGGACAGAATTTAAGGGTGACCTGCTGAAGATTTTTTAAGGTGAAACAAAGGTTTCTACTGTCTGCTTCCTCCTCTGTAAAACTGATCCTACGAAGTTTGGGAAACTCCGCGCGATTTTTGCTTCTTGGACACACTGAGCTCTAGTTTAACGTCATCTTGTAGCTGGGCCAGTTTGGAGACAAACAATAGCAACATGAAAAAGAACAACTGAGAGCTGCAACCTATTGCCAAACAGTTTGACCACAAATATTAAAATAAGCTCAATGTATGTTTAATTGTATATAGATGTGTATGCACAGACAGAAAGAGAGTATCAGTTCAGTTCAGTCACTCAGTCATGTCCAACTCTTTGCGACCCCATGAATTGCAGCACGTCAGGTCTCCCTGTCCATCACCAACTCCCAGAGTTCACTCAGACTCAGGCCCATCGAGTCAGTGATGCCATCCAGCCATCTCATCCTCGGTCGTCCCCTTCTCCTCCTGCCCCCAATCCCTCCCAGCATCAGAGTCTTTTCCAATGAGTCAACTCTTCGCATGAGGTGGCCAAAGTACTGGAGCTTCAGCTTCAGCATCATTCCTTCCAAAGCAGCATGTTAAAGACTGGTAAATCTAGGTTTAAATTTGTTAGTTATTCTACACTTTCAGTGTTTCTATAGATTTGAGATTTTTCAAAATAAAAAGTGCTGGAAGGGTGGGAAGGAGCAATAGAGAATTCTTTAGTCTTGAAAGAGGTGATAATCAGAGTACAGATGTCAAATTAATCAGGTCATTATATTTTATATTATGCAACTTTATGTTAGACAGTGACTAGCCTAGGGCTTAGAATTTAGAAGGGATTCACTTATTTTTTGAATAGCATAGATTAAATCACTTTTCACTCCACTGTAACCTTTTCACTCCAAGGGAACCTCTGGAGGAAGCAGTCCATTCCCCTGTCTTCTTGAAGCTGTATGATACCCATGTCCACATATGTATTTCACCCGTGAGTGGCAGCTTAGGGATAGGAAGATGTACTGTACTCTACATCCTCTCAGCTCCATGGACCTGCAGTGTCTGCATCTCCTGAGAATTTGTTACTAGAGATGTGGAATATTTCTCTGGCCCCAGACCTCTTGAAACAGAATCTGATTCCTAGGCACTTTAATTTCATTCCTATTAGAATAAAAACTGGCTAAAGCCATTTGTTGTTGTGGTTCAGTTGCTAAATCATGTTTGACTCTTCATGACCCGATGGACTGAATACATAGAAGAACTGTACAAAAAAGATCTTCAAAACCAAGATAATCACGATGGTGTGATCACTCATCTAGAGCCAGACATCCTGGAATGTGAAGTCAAGTGGGCCTTAAAAAGCATCACTGTGGACAAAGCTAGTGGAGGTGATGGAATTCCAGTTGAGCTATTTCAAATCCTGAAAGATGATGCTGTGAAAGTGCTGCACTCAAGATGTCAGCAAGTTTGGAAAACTCAGCACTGGCCACAGGACTGGAAAAGGTCAGTTTTCATTCTAACCCCAAAGAAAGGCAATGTCAAAGAATGCTCAAACTACTGCACAGTTGCACTCATCTCACATGCTAGTCAAGTAATGCTCAAAATTCCCCAAGCCAGGCCCCAGCAGAATGTGAACTGTGAACTTTCAGATGTTCAAGCTGGTTTTAGAAAAGGCAGAGGAACCAGAGATCAAATTGCCAACATCCACTGGATCATGGAAAAAGCAAGAGAGTTCCAGAAAAACATCTATTTCTGCTTTATTGACTATGCCAAAGCCTTTGGCTGTGTGGATCACAANTGGTGACGGACAGGGAGGCCTGGTGTGCTGCGACTCATGAGGTCACAAAGAGTCAGACAGGACTGAGCGACTGAACTGACTGACTGACCCCACGGACTATAGCATGACAGGCTTCCATGTCCTCACTATCTCCTGGAGTTTGCTCAAACTCATGCCCTTTGAGTCGGTAATGCCATCCAAGCATTTCGTCCTATGTCATCCCCTTCTCTTGCTTCCCTCCATCTTTCCCAGCACCAGGATCTTTTCCAATGAGTCAGCTCTTCACATCAGGTGGCCAAAGTACTAGAGCTTCAGCTTCAGCATTGGTCCTTCTGATGAATATTCANTGAGTCGGTAATGCCATCCAAGCATTTCGTCCTATGTCATCCCCTTCTCTTGCTTCCCTCCATCTTTCCCAGCACCAGGATCTTTTCCAATGAGTCAGCTCTTCACATCAGGTGGCCAAAGTACTAGAGCTTCAGCTTCAGCATTGGTCCTTCTGATGAATATTCAGGGTTGATTTCCTTTAGGATGGACTGGTTTGATCTCCTTGCTGTCCAAGGGACTCTCAAGAGTCTTCTCTGGCGCCAAAGTTTGAAAGGATCAATTTTTTGGTGCTCAGCTTTCTTTAAAGCCATTTAGCTGCATTAAATGTCTCCATGATCGCTTATAAGTAAATGTTAAGACATATAACCAAAATGATTTCTTAGGACTTAGTGCATTCTTTGCCAACACTTAAAAGGAGAGCTGTTTTTCTAATCAAATATAAGTACCTTATTTCTTCAAAAACCTTTTAAAAAACGTGTGGGTGATAATAATTTTCCACATGTGAGTTAAGTATCTCCCACAATTATTCTGATCATGGTAAGAGAAAAATTTTAGATTATAAACTAAAAATAGAAAATGATACCAGTTAGAATGCTTTAATTAGTTTAAAAAGTATAGAAATATGCTACAGATTATAAAAGTTTGCTGAAAGGTCTTCTTGACATTTATAATTTTCTTTTCAGTAACCCTCTAAGTAGAGATAATTTAAAAGTAGTTTACTGATGGTTCAAGAGTTTAGAAGTATCCCTCCCGCCTTGATTATTTTGTGTCACCAGAGCTCAGGAGAATAAGAGGAAAAGGGGGCCTTCTTCTATCTTCTTCAGTCTCTAGACAGGGTTGAAACTCAAGACATCTGTGGTGACTGCCTTAAGGAAGAGATAAATGGCCTGGAGCCCAAGCAAGGGAGAGGTGGAGGAATTTCTAACTTGGAAATCTCCGTGAAGTTGAGAAGAAAACTGTGGGCCTTCTTCTGGATAAATATGTCCAGTGTAATTATTAAGCTTAAAAAATGCCAAAGGAAAATGTGTGTAGGGGGGAACCCTCACATTTGTTTGGAGTCCTGCATCTGGAAGCTTTTTTCTCCCCTTAGGAAATATTTGTGGCTCTTTGTTCCTGTCAAGAAGGAAAATGTGCTTGTAAATTCACCCAAGAGAAAGCATATCTTTGCATCCACTCTACCAGGAAGGAATAGACCCAACCCCACAAACACAAGCCAAAATTCCAGAAATTTGACCAAAGGCAACTAAGGGGAGGGGGTGAGAGTAAGGGGTGGACTTATGCAATAAAAGCAACCCAACCTGGCAGAAAATTTCAGTGAGGAAGTTCTCTGGGCCAAACTTGGCCTCAAAGAAAAATACTCCACCCTCTCAAAGCTGCTAAGATGGCAAGGGAGGCAGTGGCTTCCCTCCCTAGACAAATGGATCCCTCCGATACCAGCCAAAGCAAACTTCCTCTTACACACTAGACATACATCTATATGCACAGAGGTCAGTCTTGAGTGTCAGGGAGTTGCTTGTGGTGAAAGAGGAGCCAGGGAAACCACCCCTAAGTTTCTCAGACTGCCCGTTTGAGTGCTTAAGATTAAATCATGGTTGGTTCTTTCCTTTTGTCAGAACGGTAGCTCAGATCGTGAAGAATCTGCCTGCAACACAGGAGACCTGGGTTCGATCCCGGGGTCAGGGGAAGATCCTCTGAAGAAGGAAACGGCAACCCACTCCAGTATTCTTGCCTGGAGAATCCCATGGATAGAGGACTTTGGCAGGCTACAGTCTGTGGGTTCCCAAAGACTTGGACACGACTGAGTGACTAACACCACCACTACTATACTCACCTGATGTTTCCTTAAAATGTAAACTAGCCTGGGAGCTGGGGTGGGGAAGTTAGGTATTGTAGGGTTTCATTCAAGACTTTTTATTAAAAGACATTTACTCTTTGGAAGAAAAGTTATAACCAACCTAGATAGCATATTCAAAAGCAGAGACATTACTTTGCCAACAAAGGTCCGTCTAGTCAAGGCTATGGTTTTTCCAGTGGTCATGTATGGATGTGAGAGTTGGACTGTGAAGAAGGCTGAATGCCAAAGAATTGATACTTTTGAACTGTGGTGTTGGAGAAGACTCTTGAGAGTCCCTTGGACTGCAAGGAGATCCAACCAGTCCATTCTGAAGGAGATCAGCNAAAGGTCCGTCTAGTCAAGGCTATGGTTTTTCCTGTGGTCATGTATGGATGTGAGAGTTGGACTGTGAAGAAGGCTGAGTGCCGAAGAATTGATGCTTTTGAACTGTGGTGTTGGAGAAGACTCCTGAGAGTCCCTTGGACTGCCAGGAGATCCAACCAGTCCATTCTGAAGGAGATCAGCCCTGGGATTTCTTTGGAAGGAATGATGCTGAAGCTGAAACTCTAGTACTTTGGCCACCTCATGCAAAGAGTTGACTCATTGGAAAAGACTCTGATGCAGGGAGGGATTGGGGGCAGGAGGAGAAGGGGACAACAAAGGATGAGATGGCTGGATGGCACCACTGACTCGATGGGCGTGAGTCTGAGTGAACTCCGGGAGTTGGTGATGGACAGGGAGGCCTGGCATGCTTCGATTCATGGGGTCGCAAAGAGTCGGACACGACTGAGCGACTGAACTGACTGACTGATTGAAACTAACCTGGGAGCAGGGGTAGGGAAGTTAGGTATTGTAGGGTTTCATTCAAGTTGTTTTTTGTATTAAAACCTGAGGTTTTGCTCCACACACGTTCAAGCAGGAGCACTCTTTATTGCCGCTAACCACTCTTCCTTATTCCCACTTCTTAAGGTGGATGTGAAATATTTTTCCACAACAGAAAGTAAATTGTCCTCCAGGTGAGGCAGGAAAGGAAGGATGGAGATTATACGGTTCTTTCTCTGCCTTGCCTGTTTTCCAACTGTGAGAAGAAGCTCTGCTGGAATTCCTTAGTTACACTCCCAACAAAGGAATTCAAGACTGTCAAGACGGTGTCCCTCATTTTGGGGGCAAAACCAATTCTCATATGGGGGTTTCCAGATGTCAGCTGTTGCCTTGCCAGTCAGATGTACCTGGAGTCTGAGAGTGTGGCCATCCCTCTGCCCTCTTTTGAAACCAATACAATTAACATACTTTATACTCTTAAAAGGGCTTCCCAGGTGGCGCACTCTCTCTCTAGTTGCTTTAGTCCTGTCCAACTCTTTGCATCCCCATCAACTGTAGCCCACCAGGAATTCTGTAGTCCATGGAATTCTCCAGGCAAGAATACTGGAGTGAGTTGCCATTCCCTTCTCCAGGGGATCTTCCTGACCCAGGGATCAAACCTGGGTTCCTGCCTTGCAGACTCTTTACTGTCTGAGCCACCAAGGAATTCCAGGTGGTGCTAGTAGTGAAGAACCCACCTGCCAATGCAGGAGACACAAGAGAGGTGGGTTCAATCCCCGGGTCGGGAAGATCCCCTGGAGGAAGGCACGGCAACCCACTCCAGTATTCTTCCCATGCATACAGGAGCCAGGCAGGCTTCCGTCCATGGGGTCTCAAAGAGTCGGACAGGACTGAGTGACTAACACACACATACTCTTAAATCCTTTCCTGGGTAAGGCCTGGTGCTTCAACCAGAAACCTCAGCAGAAGCATTTATTGTTTCATCTTAAAGAAACATTCTTATAATGAATGAAACCTGCTACCTTGAACATTTAGTTCCTACCTTACATAATTTTAAAAATTTGTTTTCATTACCAGACTTCATGACCATCTCCTCAGTTATGGGTATCTTGCCAGCTTCCCACTGGCCCTTGCAAAATGAAATTTTTGGTATTTCCCTGGCAGTACAAATAAGAGCTCAGCAATGAACGGTGATTGCAGAGCCTCGTGTTGTCAGTTTTGTGTAGCTTGGACTTGCGGTTGAGGCCTGTACCTGTGAGACAAGCACACACATAGCTACACACACACCCCATGGAATCTCAGGCCCAAAGTCTCAGTGGCACTGACTTATGCTTCTGGTTCATATTTCGGCTCTCAAGGCTCCTGGCCTCAGTTCTGCCCAGTGTATCAACAAGAACTGCCGCTCAGATTAAGCTGGAGATGCCCATGGACTGTTAATAAGAACATTAGGACTCTTCAGGAAATCTCTGTCTAGATAGACAGTCTCTTTGACCCCTTTCATCTCTTTCAGACTTCTCTGCCCAGACTTTTTCCTCTTTCCTGAGATACCTTTCTAAGGCTTGCAACCCCCATAACCTTTAGAGACAACTCTCCTCATCACGTACAAGAGACACCCTTGCCTCCATCTAAAACTTTTGTTCTAGTTCTTCCTTGCAAGCAATATTGTAACAACTAATATTTTTGACACTTGCGGTTTACAAAACATAACTATGTTGAACCCAAACAACCCTGTCAGGACTGTAAAATTATCCCCATTTTGGCATGAAAACAAATGTAAGGCTCAGAGGTTCGGTGACTTACTCAAGTTACAGGGTAATTGATGAACTTGTGGCCCTCCTGTTCTGCCTATTAGGGGTCCCACAGTCAACCCTGCATGTTGACTGTGACTGCCTGGACCATGTTATCCTCTCTGCATTAGTCTATTTATGCTTCCCAAAGGCTCCAACAAGGCAAGAGAAAGCTTCTTTCTTGGAGTTCATTTCCTGAATGAGAAAGAGCAATTCTTCGGCAAGTTTGCAAGTGAGATTTTATGTATATATATATTTATACATGCTTAGCGTAAACTGGGCTTCCCAGGTAGCGCAGGGGTAAGGAATCTGTCTGTCAATACAGGAGATGTGGGTTCCATTCCGGGGTTGGGAAGATTCCCCTCGAGAAGGAAAAGGCTACCCACTCCAGTATTATTGCCTGGAAAATTCCATGGACAGAGGAGCATAGCAGGTTACAGGGCTGAATATGACTGAGAGACTGAGCATGCATATTTATACACACACACTACATACGCGTATTTTATCTTTATTTTCTCATCTCATGATGGCCTTACTTCTACTAGAGATAATTCAGTAACTTCTCAACAATTTCTATAAGACCATGTTCATTAGAGAAGGTAGCATTTAGCTTGAATAGTGTGAACTAGCCCAAGTGGGAACTTGGGCTAGGTTCCCGATTTGAGTAATGCCCCACTTTGGACCAGTTGGTGAGCACGAGAGCAAGAGTCTCCTCAGGGAAGGTTCCTTGGAGGGAGAGGGGGATAGGGAGAATAGGGGAGGAATCCCAGGATCTCTTTGCAGTCTAAGATTCATAGAGAAAAGTATTGGGGGCAGACGCTGAAAGCATTCTTTTCACAAATGACTTCCTGAAACTCATGACACAGCAATGCTCCTTCAGGGCCCAGCTGGAAAGGTGTAAGGGAGAGGTGTGGGAAAGGTAACTCCTAATTTTGATGGAAAAGAACAGACTTTTTGCATAAAGAGGCTTAGGGGGAGTACAACTCATTTGTGCCTTGGAGGGAAACAGCAAGAAGGGGCACAAAAGCAGCTTTCACCCAGAAGAGCAGAAGTAACAGCTCTGAATTCTAGAAGTCTGAGTGGGAAAGGACTTCAGCAAACTATGCAAGACACCCCAGACTCCCACCAGAATAACTTGGGGCCCCCTTGAGACGAGGAGGAGACCAAGTCTCGAAGTTATACAGGAGGGAACTGGAGATGTGACTATCAATGGTAATAGGGCCTCTATCACCACTATTAACCAGCCTTTGGGATGCTGGGGTACAAATACTGAAGAATCTCAACATAAATTTTGGCCAACCTTCCAGTTTGTCATAAACAATGTAATAACTGCGCATGTCTAGTTCTTGAAGGAAAAAAAGAAAGGTTTTTAATTTGTCCACACAATAATAGCAGTTACAGGCAAACGTTCATTGAGAATGACTGCCTGGGCAGTACTCTGGGCAATGAAGTAGGTGATAGGTGGGGATAAGTTAGCCCCACCAGCCCTCTTTTAACTGCTCCAGACTTTATAACCTTTGATAGAGTCCTCTGTGGAACAAGGGCATTTAGGCGGGAGGCAAGGCTTGGCTCATCCCTTAGAAAACTGATATGAGAACAAAATGAAGAGAGCTTTCTGTTTCTTTTTACTAGTGTATTTTCTCATTCTTTTCTCGGTAAAGAGTATACATTCAGCCTGAAGACAGGGCTGTGTAAAAGAGAAGAAATATTGGAGCTCAGCCAGCTGGGTTGAATTCCCAACCTGTGACATGGAACAGTGGACAAACCTCTTAAACACTAATCTCATCAGTCGAGAAATGGCTCTAACTGAGGAGGGCAGGACTACATCCCAATTAGAAACTCTGCGCTCAGACCGCCCAGGTGTGATTCCTAGCTCTACTGCTCCCGTGTGACCTGGGGCCAACTATCGATACTGAACCTTTTCGAACCTCAGCTTTTTCATCTGTAAAGTGAGGGAAGTATTACTACCTCATAAGTTTGGTATGAAAATGAACTGAGGGGAAAAAATATAAGATCCATCGCTCCTGGCACATTTCATGCACTCAAAAGTATCATTTATTAACTATGCATGTTTTTGATGCATTTTTGTTTATTTATACCTGAGCTGTTATTTTTTAATGGGAATTTATTTTTTGTTAGAGGTTTTCTTTTTGAGAAACCATTCTTACCTCTAACACCCACTCCTAAACTCATCTTTGGCTTAAGGGTCTCTGCTTTGTGCTTTTTGTATGAGTACTTCTTTCACCGTACTTACCACAGTGTACTCTGTGTGTGTGTTGGGGGGGGGGTTGGTTTGTTTGTATCTTTCACTAAATTATAGATTAATTGAGGGCAGGGAATTTGTTCCCAGAACATATCACACTGTTCAGTTCAGTTCAGTTTCTCAGTCATGTCCTACTCTCTACAAGCCCATGCAGTCCAAGAGGACTGCAGCATGCCAGGCTCCCCTGTCCATCACCAACTCCTGGAGCTTGCTTAAACTGATGTCCATTGAGTCAGTGATGCCATCTCACCCTCTGTCCTCCCCTTCTCCTCCTGCCTGCAACCTTTCTCAGCATCAGGGTCTTTTCCAATGAGTCAGTTCTTTGCATCAGGTATCCAAAGTATTGGATCTTCAGCTTCAGCATCAGTCCCTCCAATGAATATTCAGGACTGATTTCCTTTAGGATTGACTGGTTTGATCTCCTTGCAATCCAGAGGACTCTTGAGAGTCTTCTCCAGTGCCACAGTTCAAAAGCATCAATTCTCCAGTGTTCAACTTTCTTTATGATCCAACCCTTACATCCATACATGACTACTGGAAAAAACCATAGCTTTGACTAGACAGACCTTTGTTGGCAAAGTAATTTCTCTGGTTTTTAATATGCTATAGGCCTTCACCAAATATTTCTAGGAAAAGTGCGGAAGTGAATAGATATCTAAAACAAATTCTGATTAGCAAGAAGATAGATGCTTTTGATTGGAAGGAGATAGAAATCCTTTCCTGCAATATATATCAGAATATAAGTAGCCTGGGCTAAAGTTAACTGTAGGCCAAAACAAAGAGACCTGGTCCCTGTTTTCTAGCTCCTGCAGTAATGGTTGGCCCCTAAGGTTCTCCCAGACCACATGGCTGTAAGTTTGATCCGGAAGATGTGTCCCTAGCCTCAGTATAGCATCCAAAGAATATGACTATAGTCCTTGGGACTGTTTTCTAGAAAATGGAGAACTCAACTGAGGAAGTACAGCTACCTGAGGAATTGAACTTGACTCCTCCTTCTGCTGTTATTTTACCTTCTAATTGTCCCTCTGGAGCAGATCTTTCCCTCTGCTCTGTTCCCATAACCCTGGTTTTAGTTCAGCTCCTCATCATTTCTTGCCTGAGTCAGCGCATCACCTGGCTTCCTGGTTTTTTCCATCCCATTCTCCACAGTGCTTCAGGTTGAACATCCTACAAGGCAGACCTTTCCCTACCACCTGCCACTGTCCAGGGTCTATCTGCTTCCTACCTCCCTGAGGACAAAGGCCGAACGGGGCTCACTAGTTCTTTCAGGGTAGATATCTGCGCTCTGCCCATTCCTCCTTCTTCATCTCTTCCTCCCGCTCTTCACTTCCTTTTGTATTTGGACATCTAATCTACATGATGTTGCAGATCAGACCCCTCTCTCAAGTCCATGTTTCCATGTGCTCTAGGAAGTAATCCCTGTCTCTTCCTAAGATGGTTTACTATCCTTTCATTTGTTAGATGCAAGGAGATACCCAGATCTTTCCTTCACCATAGTAATAATCATATTAAATTGTTGTTGTTGCTCAGTCTCTCAGTTGTGTCTGACTCTTTGAGACCCCATAAAAGGCAGCACAACAGGCTTCCCTGTCCTTAACTTTCTGCCTGAATTTGCTTAGACTCATGTCCATTGAGTCGATAATGCCATCCAAACATCTCACCCTCTGTCACTCCCCTTATCCCGCCCTCAGTCTTTGCCAGGAGCAAGGTATTTTCCAATGAGTTGGCTCTGCATCAGGTGGCTGAAGTATTAGAGCTCCAGATTCAGCAGCAGTCCTTCCAACGAATATTCAGAGTTGATTTCCTTTAGGATTGTCTGATTGATCTCCTTGCTGTCCAAGGGACTTTCAAGAATCTTCTCCAGCACCACAGTTCAAAAGTATCAATTCTTTGGAACTCAGCCATCTTTATGGTACAACTCTCACATCCATACATGACTACTGGAAAAACCATAGCTTTGACTATACACACCTTTGTTGGCAAAGTGATCTCTGCTTTTTAATATGCTGTCTAAGTTGATCATAGCTTTTCTTCCAAGGAGCAAGTGCCTTTTAATTTCATGGCTGCAGTCACTGTTTGGTCATAGATTTTCTTCCAAGGAGCAAGCGTCTTTTAATTTCATGGCTGCAGTCACTGTCCACAGTGATTTTGGAGCCCAAGAAAATAAACACTGTCACTATTTCCATTGTTTAGCCATCTATTTACCTTGAAGTTATGGGACCAGATGCCATGATCTTAGTTTTCTGAATGTTGAACTTTAAACCAGTTTTTTCACTCTCCTCTTTCACCTTCATCAAGAGGCTCTTTAGTTCTTCTTCCCTTTCTACCATTAGGGTGGTGTCATCTGCATGTCTGAGGTTATTTTCTATTTCTCCTGGCAATCCTGATTCCAGCTTTTGCTTTATCCAGCCTGGCATTTCACATGGTACATTCTACATATAAGTTAAATAAGCAGGGTAACGGTATAGAGTCTGGACATACTCCTCTCACAATTTGGAACCAGTCCATTGTTCCATGTCCGGTTCTAACTGTTGCTTCTTGACCTGCATACAGATTTCTCGTGAGGCAAGTAAGGTGGTCTGGTATTCCCGCCTCTTAAAGAATTTTCCACAGTTTGTTGTGATCCACACAGTCAAAGGCTTTAGCGTAGTCAATGAAGCAAAAGTAGATGTTCTCCTGTAATTCACTTGCTTTTTCTATGATCCAACAGATGTTGGCAATTTGATCTCTGGTTCCTCTGCCTTTTCTAAATTCAGCTTGTACATCTGGAAGTTCTTGATTCACATACTATTGAAGCCTAGCCTGAAGTATTTGGAGCATTACCTTGCTACAGTGTAAAATGAGTACAATTGTGCAGTATTTTGAACATTCTTTGGCATTGCCCTTCTTTGGAATTGGAATGAAAACTGACCTCTTCCAGTCCTGTGGCCACTGCTGAGTTTTCCAAATTTGTTGATATATTTTGTGTGCAGCACTTTAATAGCATCATCTTTAAGGATCTGAAAATAGCTCAGCTAGAATTCCATTGCCTCCATTAACTTTGCTGGTAGTAACGCTTCCTAAGGCCCACTTGATTTCACACTCCAGGACTGACATAAGCTAACTACTGAATTCATTCATCTAGCTTCCATTCATTCATTCTCTTATTCAGTGCTGTTACAGTGCCCTTACCAGACAGTCTTCTTGATGCTAGAGAGACATGTACACATAACTAAGCCAAGAAAAAATCCTACTCTCATAGAGCTTACATTCTAGTAGAAGAAGAAAAACAATAAATACATGAACAAATTATTTTCTAATAAAAATGTGATACAAATTTTTGAAGGAAATAAATAGGGTACAATATTGACTATTAATGTTATGGTATGTGATCAGGTGACTATCAGGGAAGACCCCTCTGAGGGAGGTAATATTTGAATGAAGTCCAGAAGCATGATGAGAGGAAAACTATGCACAGTATTGGGAATGCATGAAGTACAAGGAAACACTGAGCCTGGAGTGCTGGAGGAAGGGAAGAAGCCACTGTTCCTGGATTACATCGGAAGTCCCCAGTTGACTGTAAGCTCTCTGAGACCCTGGGCAGTATCTCATACCTTACTATATTCACCAGGTCTAGATGGGTGCCCAGAAACTAACAGGTGTTAGAAAGTATTTGAATGAGTAAATATGATTTTAAAATTAGATGTTCTTTGGTATTTCACTTGAAAAACTGAAAAGGTCTTATCTTTTNTGGTACATTCTACATATAAGTTAAATAAGCAGGGTAACGGTATAGAGTCTGGACATACTCCTCTCACAATTTGGAACCAGTCCATTGTTCCATGTCCGGTTCTAACTGTTGCTTCTTGACCTGCATACAGATTTCTCGTGAGGCAAGTAAGGTGGTCTGGTATTCCCGCCTCTTAAAGAATTTTCCACAGTTTGTTGTGATCCACACAGTCAAAGGCTTTAGCGTAGTCAATGAAGCAAAAGTAGATGTTCTCCTGTAATTCACTTGCTTTTTCTATGATCCAACAGATGTTGGCAATTTGATCTCTGGTTCCTCTGCCTTTTCTAAATTCAGCTTGTACATCTGGAAGTTCTTGATTCACATACTATTGAAGCCTAGCCTGAAGTATTTGGAGCATTACCTTGCTACAGTGTAAAATGAGTACAATTGTGCAGTATTTTGAACATTCTTTGGCATTGCCCTTCTTTGGAATTGGAATGAAAACTGACCTCTTCCAGTCCTGTGGCCACTGCTGAGTTTTCCAAATTTGTTGATATATTTTGTGTGCAGCACTTTAATAGCATCATCTTTAAGGATCTGAAAATAGCTCAGCTAGAATTCCATTGCCTCCATTAACTTTGCTGGTAGTAACGCTTCCTAAGGCCCACTTGATTTCACACTCCAGGACTGACATAAGCTAACTACTGAATTCATTCATCTAGCTTCCATTCATTCATTCTCTTATTCAGTGCTGTTACAGTGCCCTTACCAGACAGTCTTCTTGATGCTAGAGAGACATGTACACATAACTAAGCCAAGAAAAAATCCTACTCTCATAGAGCTTACATTCTAGTAGAAGAAGAAAAACAATAAATACATGAACAAATTATTTTCTAATAAAAATGTGATACAAATTTTTGAAGGAAATAAATAGGGTACAATATTGACTATTAATGTTATGGTATGTGATCAGGTGACTATCAGGGAAGACCCCTCTGAGGGAGGTAATATTTGAATGAAGTCCAGAAGCATGATGAGAGGAAAACTATGCACAGTATTGGGAATGCATGAAGTACAAGGAAACACTGAGCCTGGAGTGCTGGAGGAAGGGAAGAAGCCACTGTTCCTGGATTACATCAGAAGTCCCCAGTTGACTGTAAGCTCTCTGAGACCCTGGGCAGTATCTCATACCTTACTATATTCACCAGGTCTAGCTGGGTGCCCAGAAACTAACAGGTGTTAGAAAGTATTTGAATGAGTAAATATGATTTTAAAATTAGATGTTCTTTGGTATTTCACTTGAAAAACTGAAAAGGTCTTATCTTTTTATTATAAGAACTTTTGTCCTAGAAACTATAGTAAAATATTCTTCCTCTACTCTCACCAACTTTACTGAGATATAATTGACATATAACACGGTATAAATTTAAAGTGGACAAAGTGATGATTTGATATATTTATGCATTGTGAAATGATTACTACAATAAAATTAGTTCACTTATCCATCACTTCATGTAGTTACCTTGTGTGTGTGTGTGTGTGTGTGGTGAGAACATTTAGATCCATCCTCTTAGCAAATTTCAAGGAAACAACACATTAGTGTTAACTGTAGTCACCATGTTGTACATTAGAACCTCAGAACNTATGCATTGTGAAATGATTACTACAATAAAATTAGTTCACTTATCCATCACTTCATGTAGTTACCTTGTGTGTGTGTGTGTGTGTGTGGTGAGAACATTTAGATCCATCCTCTTAGCAAATTTCAAGGAAACAACACATTAGTGTTAACTGTAGTCACCATGTTGTACATTAGAACCTCAGAACTTTTTCATCTTATAAATGCATGTGTGTACACTTTGGCCAGTATCTCCCCACTTCCCCCAGCTGCCAGCCCCTAACAAACCATTCTACGCTCTGTTTGCATTTGGCTTTTTTAGATTCCACACATATGAGATCATAGAGTATTTGTCTTTCTCTGTCTGACATTTTACTTAGCCTCAAATGCCCTCAAATTTCATTCAGTTGTTACAAATGGCAGGATTTCCTTCTTTTTTTTTATGACTGAATAATATTTATTGTATATTTTCTTTAACACAATACTATTCAAAGGAAATAAATAGGGTGATATATATACAATATTATTCTACACAGATACAGTAATATTTATTATATATATTCTTTTTCATACCGCATTTTCTTTATCCATTCATCCACTGATCAACAAGGTTATTTCCATGCCTTAGCTATTGTAAATAATGTGGCAATGAACACAGTGGGGAGGGGTGCAGATACCTTTTTGAGATAATGGTTTCATATCCTTTGGATGTGTACCCAGGAGTGAGATTGCTGCATCATTTGGAAGTTCTATTTTAAATTTTTTGAGAAATGTCCATACTGTTCTTCACTCTGGCTGTACTAACTTACATTCCCAGCAACCATGTGTCATATTTCCTTTTTCTCCATATCTTCACCAACATTTGTTATCTCTAATCTTTTTGATAATAGCCATTCTAATGGGTATGAGGTGATATCTCATTGCAGCTACATAAAATATTCTTGTCACCATTCTTGGGAGTAGTTTGAGGTTTTCTTCCTGGAATCTATTCCCTTGTTGGCTGCCATTTTGGAGAAAATTGCTCCCCGGTGCCATACTGCAAGACTAGCACAGCAGGGGGTGAAGTCATACTAGGCTTAACATGCATTTAGTATCCTGGCTAGTTAGGTAGTTCTTCTTATCAATATAAATAAATGCAGTACCAAAGCAGAGAAAGAAATAAAAACTCCTGAAAAGGGTGAGGGAAGCCCTTGGCTTCTAAAGAGCTTAAACAAAGAAGGCATTGTGAAATATGTGTATTTTAAAAAATTACTGGGGACTTCCCTGGCAGACCAATGGCTAAGACTCCATGCTCCATAAGCAGGGGTAACAGGTCTGATCTCTGGTTGCGGAAGATCCCATATGAAGCATCGCATGGTCAAAAAAAGGGTCTCATCTCTCTTAACCACATCCTTTTCCAATTGTCTTCTAATTAGCCAAAATCCTGTGATCTTTCCATATTAACATGTTAATATTGCATCANTTTAGTATCCTGGCTAGTTAGGTAGTTCTTCTTATCAATATAAATAAATGCAGTACCAAAGCAGAGAAACAAATAAAAACTCCTGAAAAGGGTGAGGGAAGCCCTTGGCTTCCAAAGAGCTTAAACAAAGAAGGCATTGTGAAATACGTGTATTTTAAAAAATTACTGGGGACTTCCATGGCAGACCAATGGCTAAGACTCCATGCTCCATAAGCAGGGGGAACAGGTCTGATCTCTGGTTGGGGAAGATCCCACATGAAGCATCGCATGGTCAAAAAAAGGGTCTCATCTCTCTTAACCACATTCTTTTCCAATTGTCTTCTAATTAGCCAAAATCCTGTGATCTTTCCATATTAACATGTTAATATTGCATCATCACTCACTACTATATACAGATGCCCAGGCTGAGGGATCTCTCTATTCCCATCCTCCAGCCTCTCACAAGGTCTTGAATATTTGTGGCTTCCTTATTCCTTAAGTTCCTTGACAGTGAATGCTTTTATTTCCTGATGGAATCCTCCTTCTAAAGCAAAACTTTTCTAGAAGAAATCAACTTATCCTTTATTCTGTTATTTTTATTTAAAAAATTTTTCTCCCACTGAGCACCTTTCCGGAACAGTTTTAAAACTTGTTCTTCAATAATAGCTTTTTCTCCTTGTTTCTCAACAGGAATTTCTCCTGAATTACTCTAGTTTTAAAGAGATCTATGATGATATCAATCACCTTGGCCTATTCCACTTAATCTCTTATGACTGATAATGACTGAATCAGTGTTTTAATAATGCGCTATTTTTAAAAGACCAGTTCATAGCAAATTGATTAGAACAAACATCAAGCAACACCATTTTTTTTGTACAGAATATATGGCCTCTTTGGAGTACGAGTGCAGTGTGAGTCCCATCTTGAGTCTTGGTGGACACGTCTGACCAACTTGTGGAAAGAACCCACCAGAAACCTACTTGAATGTGGATTAAGAAACATCCTGTGGAGAGATCTAACCATAAGAGAAGAAGGAACTAGGCAAAGGAGGGGAGGAATGATTTTGAGCAGCAGAGTGGTTGTCATTTAGATTTAAACCCTGCTGGACTGAGTTCCATAGAGAGAAAGTAGGGCTATCAGAAATAAAAACCAAGAACAGCTTTACTTACAAACACAGTGCTGAGGCAAGAACCAAACTAGCTGGCTGCACAGTGGTGAGAGAGCGATGAAAGTTTCTTGCCTGCTTCTCAACACAACGTTCTGAAGCTTTAAACCTTTGACTCAAAGATCTTTATTGCCTTCTCTATTGCAAAATACAGTAGGGCCTTCAGATATGGTGGCTTGCAACGGTTGTCTAGCAGGTGGTGGCACAGTAGCAAATGCAACTCGCAGAGGCAGAGCACACAGAACACACCCAGGGGCATTTATAAGTGCTAGAAAAGAGCAGGAAGCTGAAGTCCTACAGAAATGCCCCTGGAAGGTAAGGGAGGACCCCATGGGATTTAGATTTGATCTTTAATGTGACTCTGTTACTGTCCTCAAGCTATGGGAGCCTGGGGAAACGTATTAAATAAAATCCTGAGATCTCTGCTGGGGCAGAAGTAAGGAATGCCTGAATTGGAATGAAAGAACAACATGACTATGTAGTTTTCTTCATATCAAAACTGGACATTTGGTTGGAAAATATATTTAGACTACAATCTGGCCACAAGTAATATATTCTTTTATATGTTCTGACTGAATAAAAAGCAAATCCAAGATGTCAACTGGTGACCTAGCATCTCCAAAAAACTTGTAAAGCAAATTAATTACAGAATTTATAGTTGCAAGCACATTTTCCCAGGTTCTTCTGGTTTCATGTTTTTTGCTTTTAAATCTTGTTAACTTCTAATATACTTATGATGTGGATTTGTTCCTAATGCAGAACACATTTTAATATTCTTGTTTTTGGCAAGATTTTACACAAACATGTTACTTCCAGAAAGTGACTTAACAAGAAATGTTAATAGAAGCACCTTTATAGTGTTCATAGGCATTTAGTCTTTAATAATATGTGGAAATCAGATTTTTTAAATCCTATAATTGCTAAACTTAACACATTAAGAAACTTAACTTTTATTCTTTATAGTAAATAAGCATTATAGAAAGGCATAGGCAATAAAAAAGTAGATATTAATTTAAAATTCTAATTCTTATTGACTTTTTAAAATTACATAAAAACAGTGTTCTAATTATAAAATATTTAGAAGAGTTGAGACACTTTACTAAGAAAACAAACCACAAGCCCCATCACATCAATCTGTTGAAGATGACCACTGTTATAATTTTTTGTATTTTCCTATACATGTTATATATACTAAAAAAGGGTTAATATGGCATGGTANAATAATTTATTAAGGTGTTAATTTGTTACATGAGTTTTCTTTGTTATTTGTGTTTTATTTTACAATAAAAAGGTTTTAAAAGTGTTAAGAAAATCTAACATTTCCCCCATATCATATTAAAAAAAAAAACTCAAAATGGATTAAAGATATAAACCTGAGTGGAAACCATAAAACTCCTAGAAGGAAACATTGGTAGTCTTTGACATAAATTGTAGCAATATTTTTTTGGCTCTATTTCCTAAGGCAAAGGAAACAAAATCAAAAAAATAAACAAATGGGGTCTAATTAAACTTAGAAGTTTTAACATAAAGGAAACCATCCACAAAACTAAAAGACAGTCTATTGAATAAAAGAAAATATTTGCAAATGATGTGACTTATATAACAGGTTAATATCCAAAATATGCAAACTGCTCATATAACTCAATATCAAAAAAACAAAAACCCAGTCAAAATCTGGGCAGACGATCTGAATTGACATTTATCCAGAGAAGACATACAGATGGCCAACAGGCACATGAAAAGATGCTCAATGTCGCTACTCATCAGAGAAATACAAATCAAAACCACAATGATATATCACCTCACACCTGTCAGAATGGTTATCACCAAAAAGACCACAAATACCAAATCTTGGCAAGAATGTGGAGGAAAAGGAAACCCTTACACCCTGTTATGGGAATGCAAGTTGGTGCAGCCACTATGGAAACCAGCCTGGGGGTTCCTCAAAAATCTAAAAATAGAGATACCATGTGATACAGGGCCTCCCAGGTGGCACCAGTGAGAACGGTCTGCCAGTGCAGGAAACCTAGAGACCTGGGTTCCATCCCTGGAGCAGAAAGATCCCCCGGAGGAGGGAATGGCAGCCCATTCCAGTATTCTTGCCTGGAGAATCCCATGGAAATGGAAGCAACCTCAGTGCTCACGGACAGACCAGTGGATGAAGAACTGGTGTGTATTAAATACACATAGAATATTACTCAGTCGTGAAAATTTTTTTTTTACCATTTTAAAAACATGGATGGAACTGAGTATTATGCTTAGTAAGACAAGTCAGACAAAGAAAGATTAATATTGGATGTATTGCTTATACGTAGAATCTAATAACACAAATGAATGAGTATAACAAAGCAGAAACAAACTCATAGATACATAGAACAAACTAGTGACTGCAGTTACCACTTAGGAGAGGGAAGAGGGAGGGGAAAGATGAAGGGAAGGGTATTAAGAAGTACAAACTAGTATATACAAAATAAATATAGCACAGGGAATATGACAAATATTTTATAATAACTTTAAATGGGATATAATCTACAAAAATATTGAGTCACTATGTTGTATTAATATTATAATCAGCTATACTTCATNCTAGTGACTGCAGTTACCACTTAGGAGAGGGAAGAGGGAGGGGAAAGATGAAGGGAAGGGTATTAAGAAGTACAAACTAGTATATACAAAATAAATATAGCACAGGGAATATGACAAATATTTTATAATAACTTTAAATGGGATATAATCTACAAAAATATTGAGTCACTATGTTGTATTAATATTATAATCAGCTATACTTCATTTAAAGAAAAAGCAAAAAAGTAACATTTTCTTTTTAAGTTGAAAAAAGAAAAAGAAAATCTAGACTTGTCAGCACAGTAAGAGCCAACTGGTAGAAAACCCAGCGAGGTAACAGAGAAGCAGCCAATCAGCTTGGAGCCAGTGTCTTATGAAGGCTTTCTGTCTCAATGAATTGCTCATGGTGACATTAAATGATTTCTTTTTGTTCTTTTTTTTTTTTTTTTTTTTAGTCCTGCCACATAGCATGTGGGAGGTTTAATTCCCAGACAAGGGATCCAACCTGTGCCCCCTGTAGTGGAAGCTCACAGTCTTAACCACTGGGCCACCAGGGAAGTCCCTGATTTCATCTATACTGTTATAATGAAAACTTGCCTTGTAACACTTCATATCATATTTTAAAGCGTAAGGCAAATAGTGTACTCCAAAATACCTCAAAGATGCTCTCAATTCAAAACGACCTCTTGGATGCCTAACTGGAATTGCAAATAACTGTTGGGTGTTGATTTCTCATAGACATAAGATTAATCACTTGACTCAAACTTGTAGCATTCAGCATACCAACATAGGACAGCTTTGAGTTCCCAGAATTAGACAAGAACCTTATACCTCTTATTCCCCTACTCAGCTCTAGATGCAAATTATTAGCAATAGTCTATTAAAAAAAATGAGAAAAAAAATTTTCCCCAAACATTAAACATCCTAAAGTTTGAGTGAACTGCCACACACAAGATATTATTACACCTTTGGCAAGTGAGTTCAGGGCTAAGAGAAAAGACACAGGCTCCCCAGGTCTGCACTGAACTCTGCAGACAGGACCTGGAGCAGCAGTTGCATTGCATCCCTGGATCAGAGACACCAAACAAGAAGCATACTTAGCCCTGCATCTGCTAAGACCAACTCCCAGCTGCCAAGTGTTCTGCAAGGTGCAGTCTCTGCACAGTGACCATCAGGAAGTTTTCCTAGGACTTTTCTGATGACACAGTGGGTAAGAATCCACCTGCCAATGCAGGGGACACAAGTTCAATCTCTAGTGTGGGAAGATTCTGTATGCCTCGGAGCCCGCGCTCCCCAACAAGAGAAGTCACAGCAGTAAGAAGCCTGCGTACAGCAACAAAGAGTAGCCTACAGGTGCTGCAACTAGAGAGAGCCTTCGAAAGCAGCAAAAGGCTCAGCACAGCCAAAAATAAACAAAAATATTAATTTAAAAAGAGTTTTCCCAGATTTTACTGAATTTGCCTCACACTATGACTCTACAACCTGAGCACAAATTTCCCATCTCAGACTGGCACTCTTCTGTACAAGCCAATAATGAAACACACATTCCTCTGGGTTATGAAAATTGTCCAACTTCTTCCCAATACAAAAAAGGAGATAAATGTTATTTTCTACTTGGGAAGTGCAGCACCATTGATCTTGAACTTCCACATCCTTACTCTGAAATACATTGATGAATTACATCTGAAATAAACATAGGACTTTAGCATCATCTGCAATGGCAAGGGTCTGTGAATGACAGACCCTAAATGCCTGGACAGCACCCGCAGACTCAGTCTTCACCTGCACCTCGCTGAGCAGACTCAAGTGGCTTGTTGAAGGTCACTAGGTGAGTCAGTATCAGTCGAGCACACTCTCAAGGTTCATCTTTCTACCACTGAAAACACCACAATGTTAGTTCTATCTCAGTCTTAAAATGTGAAGAATAAAATGGGACATAAACTGTGACGTAGACTCTGGCTGGAGGAGTCTAGAGCAGTTTTATTGAGGGGTAATATCCTGCAGCCGTTCAGAGCACGAGGATGGGATGAAGCTGAGGGTGTGACTCCCTGCTCAGCCACGCAGCTGTGGCAGGTCATTTAACCTCCCAGAGCCTCAGTGCAGATTAACAACAATACCTTTCTCATAGATCTGTTAGGAAGATGAATTTAACAATGTGTATAAAGCATTTAGCACAGTGCCCACCCCATTGTAAGTACTCAAAAAGTACCATTGTTGGATTGGGGTTGTAAACACTTCTATAAACATACAGAACTCTCTATTTGATGAATATCTGCTGGGTTTCAATGCAGCCTACTGTCTCCAAAGTAAGTGGTGCTATTTTTATAAACCCACAACATTAAAAAGTCATTACTAGCAGTGCTTAAGTATATATGTGTGATTAATACCTTCCACATCTCTGCTTTGTTTTTTTTTTTTCCCAACTACTCATCCTGGGTGGATAATTTTAATTCTAATAAAACCATAGATTATTATTATCAGTAATAGTGATGGCTTAGCTAGAGAGCTTCTAGAGCTTGGGAGCCTAGGGCTGGTGCAGATATTATTTGTCTGCCCAATAATCATGCCTCTCTCCCTTGTTCCCATTAGTACTGCCAACCTCCCACAGTAGAAATTTTCCCCTTACTATCCACTACTTACTTTCACAGTTTCCCTGGGAGCTGTGACTCAGTTCTGGCCAGTGAGACTTGAGGAGGCTTCAGGAAAGATTTATCCTCTGATGAAAACAGATGAGGACTTCCCTGGTGGTCCAGTGGTTAAGACTCCACACTTCCAATGCAGGAACTTCGGTTTTGATCCCTGGTCAGGATGGCTTAAGTGGTAAAGAATCCACCTGCAATGCAGGAGACACAGAAGACATGGGTTCGATCCCCAGGTCAGGAAAATCCCCTGGAGGAAGACATGACAACCCACTCCAGTATTCTTGCCTGAAAAATCCTATAGACGGATGAGCCTGGAAGGTTACAGTCCATAGGGCTGCAAAGAGTTGTACACAGTTGTACGCAAAAAACCACACACACAAGGAGGATCCCACATGCTACGCAGCATGGCCCAGCCTGGCCCCCAAATAGAAAGAAATAACTAAGTAAAAAGAAAAAAGACAGACACTACAGGAGAACAGATTTATCGCTGCCCTCTCTGTGCCCATCCGTCTCCCCATATCCACCAGCTCCTCCCCCCTTTGAATGAGTTTGGAGACACTTATGATATCCATCACAGAAGAAGCTATTTTCTGTCTAGGAGGTCACAAGTCTGCAATTTAAAAAAACATAACATACTAAGAATGGGAGAAGAGAGGGATGGATGGAACCTGCTTCCTGATGATACTGCTTGAGGCACTGAGTCAACTCTGGGTTGGTACCTGTCACATAAGATAATTGAATGTCTTTACTGCTCAAACCACTGTTAGCTGGGCACTCTCTTACCTGCAGCCTAAAGCATTCTAATTATGGGCTGAATTGTGGCCCAACCTCCAGCCCATCCTAATTGGTATGGGATAAATTATGCCCCCGGTGTTCTGTCTCTGTCTCAATCTCCTCCCTCTGCCCCTTTTCCCAAACTGTGAGGCTAGAAAACCCCCGATGTGCTAGACTCAAGGGCAGCAAACCTGGCGGATGGCTGGCTAGAGAGGAAGGCTGAAGCAAGACTCAAATCATCCATACTTGTGGGTCCCTGGTCAGAGGAAAAAAATTGTGGTTCCACTAAAACTAGAGAGATTTGCACTTTCATATATTGAATTTCTCACCCCTACTACCTCAAAATGGGACTATACTTGGAGATACAGCCTTTAAAAAGTAATTCAAGTGCACTGAGGCTTCTCGGGTGGCCCTAATGCAATCTGACTGCTGTACTTATAAGAAGAAGAGATTTGGACACACAGACATGAGGGGCACATTTACAAAGAAGCCTAAGAGAACTGTTTGCCAGCAGCTCTGGACTGCAGCAATATTAAAGGAAGTTCCTCAAGGCTGAAGGATTGAAAAATACATGATGAAAATGGATCTATACTAAAGAATGAAGAGCCTCAAATAAGCAGATAAATATAAAAAACTTTTCCCCATGCTTTAATTTCTTCAAAAGATCATTGTTTAAAGTGAAAACTAATAACCATGATTTCTGAGGATTATATCTGTAGACATAAACCATGTGATAATAACAAAAAGGCTATTATTTGGAATACCTCCCTCCCCCCTTTTTTTTGACCATGCTGTATGACTTATATGTAGACCTAAACCATGTAATAATACAAAGGATATTATTTGTAGTACCTCCTCCCTTTCTGGGGGGGCCATTCTGTACAACTTTCAGGACCTTAGTTTCTCAATCAAAGGTTGAACCCAGGCCACTGCAGTGAAAGTGCCCTGTCCTAATCACTAGACTGCCAGGGAACTCTCTGTAATAACCTTTACAAAAGAGATTGCTATAGATAAGACTTCTGCCCCCTCGCCCCCAAATTCATATGGTGAAGCCCTAACCCCAGGGTGAGAGAGGGCCTTTTAAAAAGTAATAAAGGTTAAATGAGGTCAAAAGGGTAGGACTCTAATCCAATATGAATGCTGTCCTTATAAAGAGAAAGAGACCACAGCGGCATGCACACTGAGGAAAGACCATGTAAACAAAAAGGTGATCACCTTCAAACCTAGGAGAGAAGCCTCAGGAGAAATCATACCTGTCAACAACTTGGTTTTCCAGCCTCCGGAACTATAAGAAATAAATTCCTATTAAGCCACCCTGCTGTTGCTGCTGCTAAGTTGCACCCAGTCTGCGGTATATTGTTATGATAGCCTCAGCAAACTGTTTCAGGGATCTAGTATACTATTTATTATCATGAATATACAAATACTAGGGCAATCACAAAAGGGAACAGAACTTAGAAAAGACTGATCGAAGGGTAAACTTTCAGGTGAACACGTTTATAAGGAACTCAGAGCCCAGGTACGCACCAGGAAGACCATGGTGATTCACTCTCTGCCCTGTGGTCTGTTTCTGCAAGTCACTGCCCAACCTCTTCCATCTGTCCCTTTTCCCAAACTGTGAGGCGGGAAAGCCCCTGGTGTGCTAGACTTGGGGGCAGCAAACCCAGAGGATGGCTGGCAGAGAGGAAGCCTCAGGCAAGACTCAAATCATCCATACCTGTGGGTCCCAAGTCAGATATTTAAACCTAAAGGAAAAAATCATGGTTCTATGATTAGTATTACTTATCATTAGTAGTAGGCTTCCCTGGTGGCTCAGTGGTAATGAATCTGCCTACCAGTGCAGGAGATGTGTGTTTGATCCCTGGGTTGGGATGATCCCCTGGAGAAGGAATTGGTAAGCCACTCCAGTATTCTTGCCTGGAAAAGCCCATGGGCAGAGGAGCCTGGCCGGCTGCAGTCCATGGAGGTCACAAAGTGTCAGATACGACTGAGCAAATAAACATCGATCATCAGTAGCAGACCATTATTATTCAGTTTTCAAGGCCGCTATTAGAATGATAAATTAAAAACTGACCAGAATCTAGAAATAGGGAAGAAAGTCTCAAGTACTGACACAATTCAAAATGCAAAGTAAAGCAAAAGGATGAGGAGGAAGAAGAAAAGGAAGAGGAAGTGGAGGAGGGGAGAGGGAGGAGGAAGTTAGAGCAAGCAAGACCATTACAAAGAAAATTATTCTCCATTTTCTACTGCTCACCAATCACAACATGAGAAGGGCACCTTCAGAACAGGATAGATTCCTGGAAGTGCCAGGACCTCTGGACAGAGGAGTAGACTCAGGGAAGAGAAAACAGGCCACTTGGCAACTCAAGAGTCTTGAGGCTGGGGCTCCTCCCAACAGGTCCCACTCACCCATGTCAGTGATCAAAGAGACACGAGGTATCAAGTCAGCATCCTGACTTGAGGATGCTGGTCCGCACTGCCAGTGATTCGAAATCGAGATTGTGAACAGATGTGCACTGAGCAGACTCCCTGGTGTCCCTGCTTCATGGCTTTCAATTCCTGAATCTATTTGCGGGACACCACAAGTGTTTTTGGTTATTTTTTGTTCCTGACCCAGCTGTTAGTCAACATTTTTCAACCCAGTGAGGATCTACTTGTATAAACTGCGTTATTTCTTAGGATGGGTACACAGGTGTTCATTTGGGGCATGCTCCTATCAATCATCTTTAAACTCTAAAGCTACTGTCACTTTCAAGAGATTTGCACTTTCCACTGCCAAAAAACACAGAACACCTACAGATACCTGCTGAATGAATTATCTTTAGAGACCAAGACATTAAAACTGTTCTCCCAGGCTACTGCTGCTGCTAAGTCGCTTCAGTCGTGTCTGACTCTGTGCGACCCCATAGACAGCAGCCCACCAGGCTCCTCTGTCCCTGGGATTCTCCAGGCAAGAATTCTGGAGTGAGTTGCCATTTCCTTCTCCAATGCATGCATGCATGCCAAGTCCCTTCAGTCTAGGGGTTTTCAATTGGCTGGGCATCAGTCCCTAGGGATGGGGTATGAGGGCCGTGAGGTTTGTTAGGAATGCAGATGCCTAGGCCCCACTTTGTGATAACATANTCTGGAGTGAGTTGCCATTTCCTTCTCCAATGCATGCATGCATGCCAAGTCCCTTCAGTCTAGGGGTTTTCAATTGGCTGGGCATCAGTCCCTAGGGATGGGGTATGAGGGCCGTGAGGTTTGTTAGGAATGCAGATGCCTAGGCCCCACTTTGTGATAACATAGTAGGTAGGGCCCAGGAATCTGCACCTTTTGGATCAGGCTTCCCAGATGATTCTAATTTGCAGTCAGGTTGGGAGCTATGGCCCCAGATGAGCCCTAAAATAGAGCAACATGTTGGACAAATTCAAAGTTTCATTTGCGAGATCACCTCTGTGGCTGCTTAGATAGTCACATCCTCAGATCAACCTACTCAGGGCACACAGGCAGGGACCCAGGAAGTTCCTTATCGACACAGAGTCTCTCACCTTAACAAGAAGAGCAGCTGCTTTTTCAAGAACCTTCATGTGTTCCAGGCCATAAAAACCAAAGGAGGAGAACAGCTACACAGAGGCCATTGCTGAATGCCAGGAGAGGTCTGAGTTCACCACCTGTCCCAGGTATATTCGGTGAGTCACCCGGGGCCTATCTCTGCAATAAGGCAGACAGAATTCCATCACTGAGTCTAGACTACTCTACCCTTCCAGGGCGGGGATAGTATTGAATCAAACTCCAGCCATTTCCCAGAAAACTACTTCATCTTTTTAAAGAGAGGAAAAGGGGGAGGGGAAAAGGAGTTTTTTCCTGATCACAGAGGGATGGAATCAGGTATTAGATTTATTTCTTAAAGGTCTGAGTCACCAAAGCTTGCTCTGAACTTTGCAACCTCTGGCCAACACTGTACTGGCGCTTTTTCTCAGAGGACGGTAGCATTTCTATAGAATTCCCTTGTTGCATTGCTATAGAATTCCCTTGTTCCCATCTATGTGTGTGTGAGAGAGAGCCTAGGAAGCCAGAGATGGGAAAAGATGAGGACAGTGAGGGCTCCTCAAGCATACACACAACCTCTGTCTCTTTCACTTTGGTTGACAGTCATGTTCTTTGCTGTTGTTCAGCCACTTGGTCGTGTCTAGCTCTTTGCGACCCCATGGACTGCAGCACGCCAGGCTTCCCTGTCCTTCCCCGTTTCCCAGAGTTTGCTCAGACTCGTGTCCATTGAGTTGATGATGCCATTTATAAGCTATGTTTTAAGGAACGCTTTTTTATTTTTGGCTGTATCACACAACATATGGGATCCAGTTCCCTGACCAGGGATCAAACCTGTGCCCCCTTCATTGGAAGTACAGAGTCTTAACCACTGAACCCCCAGGGAAGTCCCAGAGAAGTCATTTACTGAAATAAAATAAAACTCAGGAGTGGAGAAGGCTTGAACTAGGTGAATTTGGCTTAAAGGAATAAGAATCAGGCTTAAACAGGGTACTGGCCAGGTGGCTCCTTTCAAATGCTCACAGTGTCCTGTGTGCCTTGCGGAGTGCTGTGTTCCTGGAAGGGTTAGCTCCAGGGGACAGCCCTGGAGGTAGCATCCCTGCCTTCTATGGCTGAGAACTCTCACAACTTTCCCTGAGGACAGCCAAGGCAACTTTGAGACACCAAGAGCAGCAGAGACATCACTTCCTGTCTGGCTTGGAAAACCTGGTTTCATCCAATACCTGTTTCAAATAAGAGCCCCCACAGGTGAAAGGGCAACCCATTGATCACAAATGAACTGTAACAAACCTTTTAAAAATTTCCCTCATATGCAGGAAGGGTTACTGGATACCATAGCTTTTCTCCTGCCCAGACACATAAAACCCAGGTGCCCTGCTCTGGTTCATTTCTCTTCAGCAGCAGCAGCAAGATTTGCCTATATAATCACACGGTCTTGCAGCTGGGAATCACTGCGTGTGTGCGTGCATGCTCAGTTGTGTCCGACTCTTTGTGACTCTATGGACTGTAGCCTGCCAGGCTCCTTAGTCCATGGGATTTTCCAGGCAAGAATACTGGAATGGGTTGCCATTTCCTACTCCAGGGGATCTTCCCCACTCAGGGATCGAACCTAAGTCTCTTATATCTCCTGCATTAGCATGTGGATTCTTTACCACTGTGCCACCTGGGAAGCCCAAGAATCAATGAAGCTGTGCTACATGCTTGTTCTTCTCTGGGCTTCTCTGGCATCATCAGAGGCAAAAAAGGAAAGTTCATGTTAAAAGCATATGTGGTACAAGTCACCACTCTTCCTCTCCGCTCCAGTATGCATAAACACCATCATCTTGAAATGAGAGTAATTTGGCCAGTCCATCAAAGTTGACCACTTGCTTTGGCACACTGGATATGAAGAGAGGAATATCCTGCTTAACTAACACAACAATTTGGTAATAGAAATATATATCTCCACTTTTTAGAGAAAGCAATGGGCTCAAAGCTTAAGTAGCTTATCCCAAGTTATACAGCCAGTAGTAGCTGAGATATGAACAGCTGATTCCATCAGTGTCCTATGAACCAACCACTTTTTGACTAAACTAGAAATCATCTTAATTCCCAGTGTTTAAGGAAATGATAACAAGTGGAAATTTGGATTTAAATCCATTCTCTGTTATTAAAGAAACAAACCCCAGTGTGTTTGGGTTGCTCCAGGGAAGGCCCATTCCAGTGATCTCTCACCCATTTTTTTCTTTCTTTTTGGTGGGGAAGATGGCTGCATGCCTACCCCTCAGTCACCTCGAGTGAAATATCTTCATGTTTGACCAGCAAGAGATCAATCACCCATCTTGTTCTATATAAAAAGCACAATACAGAAATTCCCTTGTAGTCCAGTGATTAGGACTCTGCACTTTGACTGCTGAGGGCTCGGGTTTGATCCCTGATCAGGCAATTAAGAACCCACAAGCCTTGCGGGCGGCCAAAAAAAAAAAAAAGCAATCCTGGGAAAACAAACTTCGTGATGTCCAACCAGCTTTGCAGCTGGCTCTGGTGGCTCAGCAGTAAAGAATCCATCTGCAGTGCAGGAGATGCAGGTAGACAAGTGTTCGATCCCTGGGTCGGGAAGATCCCCTGGAGAAGGAAATAGCAACCCACTCCAGTATCCTTGCCTGGGAAATCCCATGGACAGAGGAACTTGGAGTGCTACAGTCCACTGGATTGCAGAGTTGGATATGACTGAGTACATACACACACACACACACACACACACACTGAATCTTTGCTACCTTGGTTCTGAACCATAAACACGTTTCCAGAGAAAAAGCAACTGCTCTCTAAAAGGATGAGTAGATGTTGTTTGATTATTGTGGAGCATGAGAAACTTTAAAACAAGTTTCTCAGGTAATTTCCATGCTTCACATGCAAGACCAAGAGAACAAAACCTATGGACTCAATTCAGTTCAGCTGCTTAGTTGTGTCCGACTCTTTGCAACCCCATGAATCACAGCACACAAGGCCTCCCTGTCCATCACCAGCTCCTGGAGTTCACTCAAACTCACGTCCATCGAGTCGGTGATGCCATCCAGCCATCTCATCCTCTGTCGTCCCTTTTTCCTTCTGTCCCCAATCCCTCCCAGCATCAGAGTCTTTTCCAATGAGTCAACTCTTCACATGAGGTGGCCAAAGTACTGGAGTTCAGCTTTAGCATCATTTCTTCCAAAGAACATCCAGGGCTGATCTCCTTTAGAATGGACTGGTTGGATCTCCTTGCAGTCCAAGGGACTCTCAAGAGTCTTCTCCAACACCACAGTTCAAAAGCATCAATTCTTTGTGCTTAGCTTTCTTCACAATCCAACTCTCACATCCCTACCTGACCACTGGAAAAACCATAGCCTTGACTAGATGGACTGTTGTTGGCAAAGTAATGTCTCTGCTTTTGAATATGCTATCTAGGTTGGTCATAACTTTTCTTCCAAGGAATAAGTGTCTTTTAGTTTCATGGCTCAGGTTTATTTCAATTATGCCTCTGGTCGTTTGAAATAGACATCAGAAGAAAGATGTTTATTTCAGCTTCTTATTATTGAGAAATAAAAAATATTTTGAAAATGGTTCATCTCCTGTGCTAAGGAAGTAACTTTACTTTGTGAAACTCAGAAGAATTGTGAATCCATCTTTGCACTATCAATTTACCTTCAGGGACCTGTTCAAATATTTTTGTGCATGTCACCAGCCATCTTGGTTTCCCAGGCCCTGGGGGGAACATGAGAGGGTTGCACAGTGCCATTCACAGAGTAGGAGCTCAATAATACCTGCTGTCTGAATAACTAGAGCCCTGGCAAGCTGGATGGAGGGGATGCACCTCTCAACTTGTATAAGGGCCAATGCTGTAATATAAGACTCATGGGCCAGATGGTCCCTAAGGTACCGCTCACCTCTCATTCTAGAATCATCTACCCACTACTGGCAGCTCATTTCCTCCTCTTAAGGCCAAAAGGCAGAATTCAAATTGACATTCACTGGTACGACTTAACCTCATTTACATTTTGCAGCAAGGTTCACTGATTCTTTTTCTTTTTACCTTTAATGACTCTTCCATTTTTAGCTATTGGGAAAACCCACTAATGGACAGAAGTCTAGAAACTGCAATTGGCTCAGACTCCCAGGCCAAAGTTATCAAAACTAGAGGGGGCAGGGAGCAGGAAGTAAATTGTTTCTCACAGGGAGACACGAAGGTTGAGGTGTTAAAAGCTCCTTTTTGGTGTTTGCTGAGTTCTTACCATGTGCATTTGGTATTAAAGGCAGGATGTGGGCAGCATGAGGCAAGCTGAGGTGATAAAAGTTTATCTGGCACCATACAGTGCCTTCTCTTACACTCTGCAGTGGAGCCGATTCTGTGAATACCAAACTGAGGGAGCCTTTCCCGATTTATCCAGGTTGGCCCCCGTGTCAGTGTCCGTGGTACTGGGGTTGCGCTAATGCTCCTTCCATGAGAAAACAGGTGTCCTTTATCTGTTATCAGCCACCCTCCCCTGCCTCCAAGAGATCACCCCATGCTCAACCCCCTCAATTTGTACCATGCAAAAACAGAGGGGATAGAGAATGGACTCTTGCAAGATGTGGAAGCAAAGCTAAATTCTGATTGAGGACAAACGAAATCTCCAAGAAGGAAATGTGTTCATTCCAAGGGGCTGATCCAAGCAGATGAGGATTAATTTAATCAACCAACTATGAGGTCTCTCAAGTGCCTGGCACTAAGGCAGTCTCAGCTTCAAGGATCTGCTATTCGAAGTTCCCTAAGTCATAAACCACCCAGAAACTGCTCCTCCCCCAACATAGGATTTCCTAATGGGTACTGTTTAGATGCAATCATTTCTCTCCACACACCCTTTCCTCCAATTTCAACAGAATAAAGAATTGCAGAGAACAGGTCTCCTAAAATGCTCTGTTCCTGGCCCCTGCAGTGTGAGTGCACATCCTCAGCTTCTGCCATTCCGTGGGGCTCCCAGAATAGCCTGTCCACAACACTCACTGCACAGAGGAAGACTATATCCAGTAACATAGCAGAAACAGAAAACTGAGAGACAACAAAGATAAGTAGATTTGCTAGCTCACGCCACCCCTTTTCTCACTAGATTTAAACAGAACAAAAGGTACTAAGATTAAAGTCTCCCTTAAAGAAAAAAAATGTAAGGGACTATCTGTGTAGAATTACTACATTTGGGGGGGAACCTTCTTATATTCAATATTTTATTGATCATTCTTAAATTAGCAGCTAATCTAGATGGATATAATGGCTTAGAAGGCTTATTTCTGTTAATGCAAAGAAATTAATACCAAACATTCAATGTCTAAGGTACCCATATTTTACAGGGAGGTAGATGGTAGTCCATTTTCCTAAACTTTATTTATTCAAATTACAGGTATAAACTCAAAAGCCAAGCCAAGAAGTGGCAGAGCCAAGTAGTACATATGGGGAGAACTGGTACTCGCAAAAAAAATCTACAAAACAGGCAGTTGTGTCACCACAACTTGCTGACTTAACTCCCCAGGACAGATCTAATTAGAAGGTGGCAATAAATCTCTCCAGGTGTTTAATTAAGTGTGATAATTATTTCTTTCCTTAAAGACGGATGGAATCATATGTTTACATTTCACAGCATAATGTTTCCTTAGTTAAAACACTGTGGAAATACTTTTGTGAAACACAGGATTCAAACCAGGATAAAAATATCTGCTGTGATAAGCAGCACTTAAAGTGATTTATCAGCTCTAAGTTTCATATGCCAGGGCACAATGGCAACTTCAAATCTGCTCTGTTCTGGTTATTTCCTTTAGCTATATAGTTTTGTTTTCTTTATGCCTCAATGAATAATTTCTACTCTATATGCCATTTTCCTGCCAGCATCTCATAAATGAAGTCTTATCAAGAAAGTAGGAAAACATTATGGGCATCTCTACTTTCACAGCAAGAACGTGGCAAGAATAAACCGAGATACAGAAGAATTCAGAGACAGTTATAAATTGGATGGGACCTCAGCAACCCGGGAATCATTTTACAGGTGGATTAGAGCACTGTCCTGCTATGAGTTAAATATGTTTTTTAAGGCAGAAATACACCCTATACTGAAATAGTATTGACCTCCGCAATAAAAATTATGTATAGAAGGGTCGAATTTATCAGTCTTAAGTAGCTCAAGGATTTCCGTTGTTTCAACATTGAGCACCCAACTATCTTCCTCCCTTGCTTCTCTCAGGGTATTGCTCCTCCTACCCAGTGCTGTGTTTTAGGAAGTCAGTTGGCTTTAGCAATATGGTGTTACTGAATCAATGAAGATCTTTTGGCCCCTAAATCTTGTTGGTCAACCTGGTCTTGAACTTGCCTACCAGCTGCCCAGGTTCTGAAGGCGCCCGAATGTTCTTGCATCACACACACACACACACACACACACNGACCTTTGTTGGCAAAGTAATGTCTCTGCTTTTCAACATGCTATTAGCAATTACTTTTTTGTTATTAAAAATTTAAATATTTTTATCTATTTATCAAGGTTAAGAATATAGCTATTATTGTCTGTGTGAAATTAAAAACCTGTTAGGCTTTTACTGTCCTTATTCTCTCCCCATTTCACAATTTTGATTGATGTAATCTAGAATTCAGATCTAAATTATTATTGCTATTTCATATTATCAACTTTGAAGACTTTTGAAATTTATTTTGTCTTATTCAATAAATATATTCGTGACTGTTTTTAAGATGTTAACCTAGGCTTAAAGAGTTTCCTTTGCTTTCTATCATCTCTTTTTTTATTGTGGCGCTTTCATTCTGTTTATCTTTCTTTATTCTTAGGTTGATTGGTTTGTATCCCTAAACTGTGGGTACAGCACCTTCAGAGAACTGGCTTGTAAGAGAATATTGGTCTTCCCTACAAATGACCTCTTCACCAAGTACAACATTATTTTCCATCCAACCTTGGGAGCCAGTCTTCATTTACTGATGATGGTCTTTGGTTCTCCAGAGGAAAAGTCAATGATTTCCCTTCCCTTGGGGCAGTGGTTCTCAACCCTAGCTGCACAAATCACTGGGTGAGATTTTTAAAAATACCAATGCCAAGGCTCCTCCCGGAATTAAATCAGACTGCTTAAAGATGAAGCCCAGACACTAGTATTTTTTAAAGGCTCTCCCATGACTTTTAATACATAGCTGTTGTTGAGAACCACTGCTTAAGAAATAAGCTATTTTTTCTTGCCTGGATGCTTGTATAGGTTTTCTCCTTCTCCTTAAATCTTGTAACATTCAACATGATATATCAATGTGACTATGCCTCTTCTTTATTGCCTCATAAACTTCAGTTCTACAAACTCAGCAATTTCCCCCTATTATTCCTTTGATTATTGCTTCCAATACATTCATTCTGTTTTCTCCTTTTTGCATTCTTAGGATATGTTGACTGGATTTCCTGCATCTCTCTCTTATATTTTCCTTATTTTATCTCATCATTTTATTGCTGGGTCCTTATAATGTCAGTACGTATTTCATATTTCTCTTTGGTATTTGACTTGCCGTCTACTGCCTCTAACAATATTTGTAATTCTGTGGTTTTATTTTTCATTTCCATACAATCTTCATGAACCACCATTAGCAAGAACCTCGCTAAGTCAGTTTGGCAAGAACTCCCCCCGCCCCTTCCACATCTAATCCTGCTCCGTATCTGACAGGACTCCTCATTCTTTATCACCTCCCTGGTGGTAACTGATCATCCTGACCCGTGCTCAGCTAGACTCCTGTTAGGTCCATGCAGCCAGAATACTCCTTTATCCCTGACGTTCCTTCTTAGTTGTTTTCCATCCACTGACTTCCATCTTGCTCTTCTGGCCATGCTGTTAAGTCACTCCAGTTGTGTCCAATTCTGTGCAACCCCATAGATAGCAGCCCACCAGGCTTCCCTGTCCCTGGGATTCTCCAGGCAAGAACAGTGAAGTGGGTTGCCATTTCCTTCTCCAATGCATGAAAGTGAAAAGGGAAAGTGATGTCGCTCAGTTGTGTCTGACTCTTCATGACCCCATGGTCTGCAGCCTACCAGGCTCCTCCATCCATGGGATNCACCAGGCTTCCCTGTCCCTGGGATTCTCCAGGCAAGAACAGTGAAGTGGGTTGCCATTTCCTTCTCCAATGCATGAAAGTGAAAAGGGAAAGTGACGTCGCTCAGTTGTGTCTGACTCTTCATGACCCCATGGTCTGCAGCCTACCAGGCTCCTCCATCCATGGGATTTGCCAGGCAAGAGTACTGGAGTAGGCTGCTGTTGCCCTCTCTGCTTTTGACCATAAATCCCCACTTTTACTTGGTGTATTCAGACTTCAACCCTATCTCTTTCCTCTACCTCAAAACCCCACTGAAGTAGTCTCCCTGAATAAAGTCTGCAGTTGGTACTGGTTCTGGGTCTTTTGGGGAGTCACAGACTCTTTTAAGAACTTGTTCAAGTTGACTCCTAGTCCCAGAAAAATGGCCACATCATAAAATTTGCATGCTACTTCACAGATCAACTCTTCCAGTCTCTGTGATCCCTGCATGAAGGCTCATGAACACTATGATAGACTCCTGGTCTAAATGAAGTTCTATCTTGTTCAGTATTTTATAATCAAACAAAAGGTGAGAGAGATTGGCTCAGAAATTAGTGTGTGTTCCTGTACACCTGTGGCATCCATATGACAAGGTGGTGCTTTCACTGTTCTAGACTTGGTTTGATGAAACCTCTTTAAGTTAAAAGGTTTTAGTGGTGTTCTAAGAGGATGACTGTCACTTATTATCCAGTCTTTCATTCTTGCCTTTTAGGTGTAATCAGCTGGATAATAGGTAGCAGAAATCATGTGGATTTTCTAGCAAGTGCTCACATATCCCCATCTCCTAAGTTTTACTTAGAAATTTAAAATACAATGATTCTATCAAGAAAGGGAGCGTCATTCTTTTTAATACAAGTATAGAACCTCCACATCTCAATCCTCGTAAATTACCAAGGTTATTTGTTTTTCTGCCCTCTTACCTTTTTCACTCCAAAGATTATATTTAGCTTTCTAATATATATCAGAGAAATAATTATTTTCCTTCCTTTGTGGGAAAATATATTTTCTGCCTGGATTTCACCTCTATTTTATCTTGAAATTCAGACTTTGATCAGGTTATGTTTGGATGTAGATTTCTATCCATTTTATTTATTTTTTTTCCTGAGACTTAAGAAATTATGCTGATCTGCAGGTTAAAATTTACCTTCAGCTTATAAATTTTTTCTTTGTTGTGGTCTTAAATGTTTTTCCTCTTCTGTTTGTTCAGAAAAGCCCCATAATCCACACAATGACTCTTCACTGTTCATGTATCACGTCTCTTATCTCTCCAAATGCCCACCTTCCTTACCTGTCTTCCCTATCTTATTCACTAGGGGAAAATTCATCAAGTTTATCAACTGTATTAATGATTCATTTTCTACATTATCAGTTCTGCTCCCCACTGTTTCTAATCAAGTACAAAATCTCTCAGTAGAGTAATTAACTTTAAAATGCTCTATCTCTCAACTAACTCCCTCCTCAACTCTGTTCAGTTTATATTTTATTTCCAAATGTATGTATATTTTTAAAATTAGTATCATTGTGCAGATGTATCTAAAAATTTCTATTCCTAAACTATAAATGTTTATATATATATATATAACTATATCTGACTTTTTTCTACCTTTTGCATGCTGTGTTTTCTTTCCTTTATACTACAAATTCTTTGTGGGGTTATGGTACAATAGACTAGTTGTTCCCCAATATCTATTTTCCCTTTGTCCCTAGTATTATAGTAGAACTCTGTTTTTTAGCTGGTTTCCTGGCACCTGAACTAAAACCTACACACCCCAGACTCCTTTGTAGCTGGGTGTGCTCATAAAACTAAGTTCTACACAGTGGGGGTTAAGTGGAAGTGCTCTGTGTAACTTCTGGGAAGTGTCTCTAAATGGAAGGGAGAGTGTCCTTCGTCATCTTTTCCTGTGGCTGGAATACAGATAAAATGACTATAGCTCTTGGACAGGAGGTAAAAACCATCAGCCAAGAATGGCAGAACAGCCAGATAAAAGGCACCCATTGAGTAGCACCAGATCAGGCCTGGACTGTCTACTTCTGGACTTTTTTTTTTAGGTTATAGTGAAACAAATTCTATCTTATTTAAGTTACTATTATTTTGTAACCGTCACAGCCAAACTTAGTCCTACCTGATATGGGAGTTTTCTGATATTTAAACAGTGAGTTTTATTTAGTTATCACCTCCAGAAATCAGGCAAGGAGGTTTTTTGGTTTTTTTTTTTAAAGTCTTAACTCTTTCTTAAAAATACTTTTAAGAACCTCTTAAATCTTAAAAGAAGGCATGTGACTAGTTCCTTAATCAAACAACTTCAGCAATCAGGGCCATGTGTAATCTTGGAAGGATTCCCTTCCTTGTTTAACAGAAATATAACGTACATATCATACACTTATGTAAATATATATGTAAAAATGTACATACTTACATAACACTGTGCAGATCTAAAAAATAGAGTACTTTCTACTACCCATTAGGCTTCTTCCCAACCTCTCTGAGTCACAACCCCTTGCTCTTCTGACTATGCCTGCGGACTAGATTTGATGGCTTTGGATTCCACACAAGAGCAGCTGTCCTGGAGGTATGTTACTCAGATCTCCCATCAAGAGAGCACCTGTCACAAGGAATACAATTAGTTGACAGTCTCCAGATGTGAGTGCCTCAGCTTCTGAGTCGAGATCATGCTCTTTCTGGATAGTGAGAGTTGATGACTGAACATGGTGGTACCAGGGTATACCATTTCTGGCTGTGAGGCAACCTTCTATGGATAACCTTTGTGTTGAAGCTCCTTTTCGAGCTAGCCAAGATTTCCCCAGAACTACACTACCGCCTGAGGCTCTTTCTACCCTTTCTTCCCTTCCTTCATTAAATGTCAGGGGTGAAGGCTTTCTCCATCCACTCCTATTCCCAGCAAATCTGCACTTCTAATTCAGTCTTGGCATCTGCTCCTCAATGAGCCCAGCCATCATTCTACTCTTTTAAGTCTGTTTTCTTTTGCTTAACATTATGTTCAGACTGATCCATTTTTGTATATAGCAGTAGTTTTTCATTTTTTGCATGGATGTGAATATTCTAAAATATATATATTTTTGACTTCATAAATAAAGCTGCTTGCTGTGACCACCCTTGCACACGTATTTTGATAGATACAAGTACTTATTTATGTAGAGTATACATCTAAAATTGGAATTCTGGGCCATAGGGTATACATATGTTTTAGTAGACACTGTTAAACATTTTTCTAAATTAATTTTTTTTTAAATCAGTTTATATTGCTACCAACAATTTATGAGAGTTCCAGTTGCTCTACATCCTTGCCAACACTTTGTATTGTTAGCTACTTGCTTATTCCTCTAATTAATAATGTTTACACTTATTGTTTATTGATCTATCAACTTATCTAAAGTGATTGTTAAAGTAGTTTATCCATTTTTAGTTTGTTTTTCAGTTTTACTCTTTTATTGGTTCTTATTCTTTGTATAGTCTGAATATCAGTTTTTTGTCAGTTAACATCTATTGCAAATATCTTCTACCAGTCTTAAGTTTGCCTTGTTACTCTCTTAATGTCATCTTTTAATAAACATAAATTATTTCTTTTAATAAAGTTCAAATTTTCAATCCTTTATTTTCAGGTTAGAGTTTTGGTATCCTATTTAAGAAATTTTCTCAAACAAAAGTCATGAAGATGTCGTGTTTTCCTTGAGAAGCTTTATGGGTTCACTTTTCATGTTTACATCAATGTTCTGTCTCACATTAATCCTATGTGTTGCATGAAAAGAAAGCGAAAGTGAAAGTTGCTTAGTCATGTCTGACTCTTTGTGACCCCATGGATTATACAGTCCACGGAATTCTCCAGGTCAGAATACTGAAGTGGGTAGCCTTTCCCTTTTCCAGGGGATCTTCCCAACCCAGGGATCAAATCCAGGTCTCCCATATTGCAGGTGGATTATTTACCCACTGAGCCACAAGGGAATCCCAAGAATATTGGAGTGGGTAGCCTATCCCTTCTCCAGGGGATCTTCCCAACCCAGGAATCAAACTGGGGTCTCCTGCATTTCAGGTGGATTCTTTACCAACTGAGCTATCAGGGAAGCCCTGATATGTGTTGTGCGAAGGTGAGGTCAAAATTTGGGGGGAAAAGCCATCTAAACTTTAATTTATAAAGACTTTTTTTTTTTTATTTTGTGAAGGAGCTGTGCTATTTGACAGACTTGGTGGTGTAATTCGTATCTAGGGTTTCTGTGGACACCATCCCCCTCTCCAAGCTCACTGCTTGTATGTGATACAGTTGTCCAGGCCAAGGCCTCTAGCCAGGTACATCAGCAAAGAACACTACAGCTAGTCACAGACTGCTGCTTGAGGGAGCCACTTAGGCCTCTCCTTCACACCCAGTTCCACAGAGGCAGTGAAGGTCTCCAAAGCGTGGGGAAACTATCCAACAATATAATTACTGCCACTGTGCATGGGCTCTCTGCTTGAAACATTTACCATTATTTGCTACCCTGCTACCTTCAAACTAATTCAATTTTCAAGAACCAAAAGAATCACTGATGGGTCCTGCAGTCAGCCTCCAGGCCTCATCTCTCCAGGTCAAGCTGCTCATTGGTGACTGGCAGATAGGCCCTGGATGTCCTTTAATCTGGTCCCAACTGCACAGGATTTTAGAAGAAATTCTTTGAAGTTTCTGGCATTCGTATGGTTTCCTTCCCTAGCTTCCAGTACTGATTTAGGGTTTTACATATTTTAAAATTTTCTAGGTCATTTTGGATGGGACTGGGAGGCAGGTGGTTCAAATATGTGCTCTCAGCCTCCCATATTTCCTCTGAAATATAGTAAGATGTCTTTCACTTTTAGCCTTGTGGGGATTGTGGAAAAAATTCTGTATGTCATGCCGCAGTCCATGGGGTCTCAAAGAGTCGAAACAACTGAGTCACTGAACTGAACTGAGGAGAAAACAGCATTTATTATTAATAGTAAAGTATTTAATAGGGGCTTCCTAGGTGGCAGTAGTGGTAAAGAACCTGTCTGCCAATGAGGAGATGTAAGAGACACAGGTTCGATCCCTGGGTTGAGAATGTCCCCTAGAGGAGAGGATGGCAACCCACTCCAGTATTCTTGCCTAGAGAATGCCATGGACAGAGGAGCCTGGCCGACTATACTTCCATAGGGTCTCACAGAGTCGGACACAACTGAAGTGACTTACCCCACATTTATTAATATTGGAAATATGCATTCATTTATTCACATTTATTATATATTTTACTCCAGTCTTTCTGCTGGGCACTTTCTGAAATATAATTGGGATCTTGTTGTATATCAAATTTTATATTACCTATAAGACTTTTTATTGTACTATGTGTATTTCTCCATGTTATTGATAATTTTTATTTTATATATGTGTTAAAATCCAATTTTTATTTGTTATATGTGTGTGCATATCTGTATTTGTTTACATAGACAAAGGAAAAACTGTGGAAAGAAAAACACTAGACTAAATGATTAAGGGTGTGGATCTTATGTAGAAAAGGAAGAATATAACTTTACTTCATAAACTTCAATATTGTTTAAATTGTACCACAAAATACTTTTTAAAATAAAAATGTTATTTTTTTCTCAAATTTCTTAATTCAATGAATATATCATATTTTATTACCCGTTTTATTATGTTGCTATTTACATGGTTTCTGTTCTTCTTATAATGTAAATGGCTTTGTTCCTAAAGCTTCATACATACATACATAACCCTTAGGATTTATTCCTAGAAGTAGAATTACTCCATAAGAACACTTTACAAGTCTACTTAATCATTTACCAAAATATTGTTTCACTTTCTACTTAACAAGTAGAACATAAAATTACTCTAAGTTATAATTAGGTTTGGCAGTTTAAAAAACTAACAATGGCGGGAAAAAAAAGTCACTGTGATAGTCACTTCAAAAATACTAAAACTTAAAATCTGCCCCCAAATTAAATTTGCCCTAATAGTGGCTAAAATACCTGTTAACAAAAGGTTTCATATGTAAGACCCAGAAAACCCTTATTTTGTTAAGCCCAGAGGTAGGAATATAGGATGATATGGTGAATCATGAAATCATTAGGCATTCAGCTGCTCTGTATGTTTCACTGTGGCTTCACATAGGGGTCATAATGATTACTGGAGCTCTAGCCGCATGCATTCCCATTCCAGACAGCATGAAAGACAAAGGGAGATGCTGAAAGAGGACTAATTACTATTTTCCAAAGGGATCCTATTTGGAAGTCCAGCAATGATTTCAATGGCTTTATCTTAGCCATATGATAAACAGACATTAAATAGGTAATAGAGCTGTGCTCAGCTGTGTCTGACTCTTGCAACTGCATGGACTGTAGCCTACCAGGCTCTTCTGTCCATGGAATTTTCCAGGCAAGAATACTGGAGTGGGTTGCCATTTCCTACTCCAGGGGATCTTTCTGACCCAGAGATCGAACCCACATCTCTTGTGGCTCCTGCACTGTCAGGCGGGTACTTCCCCATGGCACCACCTGGGAAGCCCGTCTTAGCCATAAGGCCACAGTTAACTACAACTGAAAAATATATCCTTCTGTTAGAGCACATTACTTCTTCAAATGAAATCAGGATTATGCTACTAAGTAAAAAGTGGAGATGGACAATGTATAGAAAATTGGCAGGCTCTACTGCACCACTATATCTTGTCCCTTCAGACAACAAGAGACATTTGCTCTGAAACCTTGAAAAGGGCATGTTATACCCCATATCCCTGTTCAGTGTTACGATGAGGAACTGAGTGTTGAGGCAGTGAAGGAAAACATGGCCTTCCAGCCCACCCCCTCCTCTGAAGCCAGCAAGGCAGTGGCAGCATGCATGATTTAGTGTGGGCTGGGGGAGATAGCTGTCCAGGAGCTTGAGACAGTGCCAAGCACCAGAGTGAGCAGAGAGAGCACCACAGCATGGTTTGGAGAAGCAATGAAGAGCATAGTGAAGAGGCAGGCTGCAGACACTAATCTGATTTGAGGCTCAAAGTCGGTGTCACCAAACGAACAACTGAAACTGTCCCTGAAGGAAAGGAAGACCTCATCCTGTTCTTACAAGAACGGAGGAGAGCCAACTGGCATATGTGTGGATCAAATCAGGAGCTCCTCCCCCATCCCACTCCCCACCCGAAACACATACACAAACAAGCATTTTTAAGCCATCAGGGTACCAAATTATTGTTTTCCCTACAATCTGTGACTTTTGTTGGGTCTCTCTGTGCTCTTCCACTCTCCTTTCACCTTGTTCTCCCTGCTATTTTGCCCCCTACCCCCTTATTAGGCCAACTTGTGTACTCTCTTTATTACAGTATCACTTATTTTTACCCTAAGAAGAATGTAATTTTGATAGGAAAGAGAGTTCTCATTTGACAGTCAAATGATATAATTTTGTGACTATTTAAAGCAAGTCATTTAACCTCTCTGAACCTTAATTCCCACATCTGTGAAACTGATGACTACTTACATATTTCCCAGGCTTGCTGAGTAAAGCAATTATAAAACACTCAGCAATGTAAAAAAAAAAAAAAAAATATATATATATATATATATACACACACACACAAAGGTTCATTCCTTAGTCTGTTTTCCACACTTCAGAACTTTGCTGCAAAGAAAACTACCAATTCCTGCTTCGAGCATTATGGGAGCTGCAGACTAGGGGATCCTAGGAAAGATCCCAACACCCAAGTAGCCCTGGAGAGGACACAGATTTGGAGACTGCTGGTCTCACAAGAAGGGTGGAAGTCTACAAAAACTTGTTTCTTCTAAGAAAGGAAGACAAGAAAATGAGGGAATAAGAGCCGTGGCTTGGAGGATCAGACCACTGGGAGGACAGGGTGGCAGATGTTCTATCTGGAAACATATTTGAGCTGGCCTCAGAGAGGGGAAGGAGAGCCTCCGATGTTGTGCTGAGACAAGAGCCTAAACAGGATCAAATGACTTGCAATAACCTTAGAACCATTTCCTGTATGAGGAATAACCATGTAAGGCCAAACCCTTATAACCGGATAAACCACCTAACCTTATAAGGCTAAATGAAAAAAGTTGAAAGCAAATCTGTACATCTATGATCACAGTTTCATGTACTGGGGATTTTTTTTTTATATATCATTTTTATTATTTTTTCTATATTCCAAATTTTCTATAATTAGTATATTTTTATATAATCAGAAAAAATGAATTAAAAACCATTTTATATTGGAAACAATAATAGCCTCAAATATAGAATTGGTGACATAACTATGGTAATTTAAGAATTATTTTAAAAGATAAAATAAAGTACATAAAAACAATATAAAAATTTGACTATGCTATAATAAACATAAAAAGCAGATGCAGTATAATTAAAACTATATAAAAATATAAGCAAAATAGAAGGGACTATACAGAAACATGAAAATTTTTTGTCACCAGCAGAGCCCATTAATAATCCCGAGGCAATCAAAACAGAATCCGCGTAATAAAATAAAGCCTAAGCTTCTTGTCCTTTGTGATTAATCTACTTTCACTTGCCCAAAGGGTGTTCCATGCAGTGGCCTCAAACAGGCACTTCAGACGGAGTTCCTCCTGAAAAATGGCTGCGCCTGACGAGGCTCGTGCAGTGTGCAGACACTGCGAACGACAGCTTAGTCCAAGATGGCGGCAGCTGGGCATGCGCGGAGAGGCTGCAACCTGCACTGCGATCTGAGCGAATGCCGGGAGCAGCACAGCTGCGCCCCTCCCCAAGAACTCTCCCGAGAACATCCCTGCGAAGATCTCTGTAAAGCAGCCACACCCCCTAGAGCGAGCGCTCCTACCTCTCTAATCAAAGTAAGAAACTTCTCTTTGCATCTGAGCCAAACTCAGTCCCATTCTATAGGCTCAAACAACACTGGACAGAAGAATCCTTGTTGGGGACCCATTTGGGAAGGTTTGGTAATATTTTCTGAAGGTCTTTTAAAAGTAAGAGCAATTTTAATTTTTTTTCTAAATTTAAGCATTCGTCAAGATTGTTTTATTACTTTAAAACATAATAATATCACTCACCCAGCATGCTGTGACACTGGAGATTTGGGAGGTGGAGATACCATCTACCAAGAGGAAGGAGTTTGAGATCAAGGATGGAAGTGCAGGGGGTTCCCACTTTTTTCTTGGAATTCATGAGGATGAGACGGGCTGTGTGATCTAGGAGTATGGGCTGTATCTTATGAGGTTGGGAGTTTGTAATCCCCAAGACTTTTTAATAAAACTGGGTTCAAACAAACTAGCCTCTTTTCTGCTTAAGCAAAAAAGATCTCTGGCCATTCTTGGGGACAGCCATGCTGCATGACTAGAATATAACAGAAAGAGAAGCTGCAAGAAGATGAATCTCCTGGAAGTGGAGTCAGGCACTCTTCACTCAGCTTTTCCTTTTTAAGTTGGGGGAGTATCCTCCTAAGTGAGCATCTGGAAGTTTCAGTGCTTTGTTTTTGCCCTGGCTGCAGGCATTTGCCATCAGCTGTCAGGCAGCTTGGAGGAACAGGGAGAACAGAGCCTCTGAACAGCATACCTGTGACTGTGGTCTGAAGTTGCTAACTGCAGCCACTAATTGACCAGCGTTGCTTAGTGGTCTCCAGTTATGTCCACTCTCAAAATGACACCCAAGCTGTTCAACCTCCTTTTCAAACCCTAATCCTGCATGACAAGGTAGAAGATTCTGTATCTCAATGTCATTCTCAGAGATGATTTTTTTCAACCGCAGAACCAATTGTTCTCTACATTGCTATCTCCTAATTAGCCCGTTCATTCACCCCGAACTCCATTCCTCCTCCCATTGCCTGACTTGCTTCATGATCTTTTCCAGATTGGGCTTCCCAGGTGGCACGAGTGGTAAAGAATCCACCTGCCAATGCAGGAGACACAGGAGACGCAAGTTTGATCCCTGGGTCAGGAAGATCCCCTGGAGGAGGAAATGGCAACCCACTCCAGTATTCTTACCTGGAGAATCCCATGAACAGAGGAGCCTGATGAGCTACAGCCCACAGGGTCTCAAAGAGTTGGACACGACTGAGCACAATACTCTTTTAATGTTTTACCTAGATTGTTGCAATAGCCTGGGAATTGGTTTCTGTGCCTCTGTTCCTAACAACCCCACCCCAAAACTACCAAGGTATTGTTTTTAAACAGATTTAGACTCCCGCTACTCCCACTATTTCTCCATTAAAAACTCCCGTTATTTAAGAGAGACTTCTGTGGTTCTTCATTGATTACAAGATATAATCTGAATGTCTTGGTCTGAGATTTAAGATCTACGTTTCCCATTTCATTGTTTACCACTAGCCCTGTGTTGTAGCTACACAGTACTTCTTAAAGGTCCTTCTTTCCTTAGTTTTTTTTTCTTCCTTTCCTTCCTTTTCTCTCTCTCCTCTTTCTCTTCTTTTTCTTAATTGAAGTACAATTGATTCACAATGTTAGTTTCAAGTGTACCGCATAGTGATTCAGCGTTTTACAGATTATATTCCACTAAAAGTTATTGCAAGATAATGGCTATAATTCTCTGTAGTATACAATATGTCCTTATTGCTTGTTTATTTTATGTGTGTGTTGGTTACTCAGTTGTGTCCGACTCTTTGTGAACCCATAGACTGTAGCCCACCAAGCTCCTCTGTCCATGGGGTTTTCCAGGCAAGAATACTGGAGTGGGTTGCCATTCCTTTCTCCAGGGGATCTTCCTGATCCAGGGATCTCCTGCATTGCAGGCAGATTCTTTACCATCTGAACTACCAGGGAAGCCCTTTATTTTATACATACCCCTGATTTGCCCCCTCCCCTTCAGTAACCACTGGTTTGTTTTCTATATTTGTGAGTTTGTTTCTGTTTTGCATATGCATTCATTTATACTATTTCTCTTTCTATATCTTTATTTCTTAAAACAGCAAAAACAAGAAACCTCAAAAACATAGGAAATAAAAATGAAAGAAAAATTTGCAATTTAACAACACCAATACATAATTAGTTGTGTCATTTGATAGTATCTTATTATTTCTTTATGTGCATAATTTCAAATTATAAATGTTTTTATTACCCCCCTATTTGAAGATGAAAAAGCAAAGATTCAGAAAAATCATGACAAGCTTTCTCATTGTTTCTTCACAGATCTAATTTACAATTTTAATCACAGGTTAGAAGGTATGAAACTTACTCCTGAAATGCAGAAGATAACTTTCTTCACTTTTCTCTGACTTAATATATCAATTTTGGTTTCTAATCCCATTCTTTGAGTGCAATGGAAACGTAACTTCAGTCAGTTTACCACACCTCTTTCCTATTCCCTAGGGGGGTTGCTGCAAATCCTTAATGTCACTTAGCTCCCTAGCATCTGCTTAGGGGTACATCACCTCGATTGTTCCTTGAGCATCCATTGAATGCCAGCTGCTGAAGAGACCTCCATTGTAACAACACAATGGGATGCATCTGATTTCAGGGCTCCCTCCTTGCCATTTCTGAGCGTGAGGGGGGATCATTGTTCAACTCTCACACCATGGCAGGGCTAAGGAACTCTGCAGGGCTCTCAACCATTTACCATGGCACCATTTCTTCTCTGGGGTCTTGCCTCCCCTCTGGAACTCAGCCTATAGAGCAAAGCCACTCCATAGCAGTGTCTGCTTCTCCTCCCAATTTCCTTTCTTAATTTTCTTCTTTTCTGTGCTCTAAAGGAACTAGACTCAGAAATCAGAAAAGATTCCTTTTCTCTGCTTGATGTTGTCGCGACCTTTTCCTGAGATGAAGAAGGTCTAATCTGGTGTTAGATAGAAGGCAGTAAAGGAAATACTGGAGAAAACTATTAATACTTTTAAAATATTTTTCTGACACAATAGCATAGATAAAATTTTGTTTTCTCTTTTTTAAACTGACCACAAGCATACTGAATATTATCACATAGTTTTTAAAATTATAATTTTAATGCTTGGATAATATATTGCTTAAATTCCATGAAGATGTGGCATCTGCTGTGTTCTTTTAGTGATGAGGGACAGTTAAATTAGCTATAATGGGGCTGGCTTCACAGAAAGTGTGACAGGATAGAGACTTTATATCAGAGATGATTTTAGGGTCCTTAGTAGATTCTTCAGAGAAGGCAATGGCACCTCACTCCAGTACTCTTGCCTGGAAAATCCCATGGACGGAGGAACCTGGTAGGCTGCAGTCCATGGGGTCACTAAGAGTCAGACACGACTGAGCAACTTCACTTTTACTTCTCACTTTCACGCATTGGAGAAGGAAATGATAACCCACTCCAGTGTTCTTGCCTAGAGAATCCCAGGGACGGGGGAGCCTGGTGGGCTACTGTCTATGGGGTCGCACAGAGTCGGACATGACTGAAGCGACTTAGCAGCAGCAGCAGCAGATTCTTACTATTGCTAGTAATAAGATATTAAAGATATGAACTTAAATTTGACACATTATATTTCGATTTCTATCCCTTTTTATATTGAACAAAGAGGTTCTATAGTTGCAGGCTTCCCAAGAGCATGATGCTTTGTAAAATATTAACTTTGTACCCCATGTCCTAATGCAGTTTACAATTGTCTGACTCTTTGTGACCTCATGGACTATATCCCGCCAGAATCCTTTGTCCAGGCAAGAATACTGGAGTGGGTAGCCATTCCCGGCTTCAGGGGATCTTTCCAACCCAGGGATGGAATCCCAGTCTCCAGAGTTGCAGGCAGATTCTTTACTGTCTGAGCCACCAGGGAAGCCCCCCTTATGATTGCATATATGGCATCAAATAAAAGCCTTTTGGATACACAGAGAGCTAGAATAAATAAGTAAAAAGTCTCTGCTGTTTAAAACAATATAGTTTTCTGGCTGCAATGCAATATCTAGTACACTAGATTTCAAATCCAGTGGTTCACATTCAAATTTCCATGGCACTTTTATTTTGTTTGCTTCTTATAGGATACAGTGGAAAGCAATGTCATTTCTAGAATTCCTGTCTGGAATGACTTCAGATATAGCAACCTGGTTAAAAAGAGGGTGATGGGATTAAGCAAATCATCCTAAAGCGGGGCCTACATAGCAAACACAAGATTTTTCTTTTTTTTTTAAGCTGAGTATTTGGGCTGATGAAGATTGGGTCTGTGGGCCAGGACTAAAATCCTACCTCCAGCCACCCAAGGGCACTGCCACTGATGTTAGGTACAGCATGGGATATCTGACAGACCTTTCTTGCTATATGATCTTGAGTAATATGCTTAACTTCTCTAAGTAATTTTCTCATTTGAAATATTGATAACCATTCCTATCTGCTAAGGTTGTTGTAAGGGCTTCCTTGGTGGCTCAGATAGTAAAGAATCTGCCTGCAATGCAGGTTCATTCCCTGGGTTTGGAAGATCCCCTGGAGAAGGGCATGGCTACCTACTCCAGTATTCTTGCTTGGAGGATTCCATGGACAGAGGAACTTGGCAGGATATAATCCATGGGGTCACAAGACTCAGAGATGACTGAGTGACTAATGCTTTTATTTTCAAGAGTAACAGATAAAGTACCTGACACATAGTAGGCACCTCAGTAAAGGGTAGCTACTATTAGTAGTATTATTGCTCATGAAAGGTCTGTGAGCATAAACGGGATGATTATGGAGGAAAGATGAGGTTAAAGAAAATGAACACTAGTAACAAATCACTTAGCCTGTGATATCTGACCTTTGGGGAAATTTAAAAGCTGATCATTGCTTGATTTCATGGTATTACCCTTCCCCAGGACCCCAAAGTATTATATGACATGTTTATTTGTCTAAGTGATTTAGCTTCTTGAGTCTTAGATTTTGTAACACTCTCAGTGCTACAAAGAGTATGGAGAGTTTCAAAATCCGGGTTTGAGATTTCCTTTAAAATATTAACAGAAAAGTAAACAAAGTATCTTCTTCCTAATATAACAGGATCTTCTCTTCCTAATGTAAGATACCATCTAATAGATGGCTGGCTTCATACCTAGGCTGACGATAGCATGTTTTTTAACTGCCCTACCCCTGCCTTCCATCATGCTTCCTCCCCGCTCCACCACAAATAAGCACTGGAAGTTAAAAGCTGCAATTCCACTTCAAACGATGGTCCAGGTCCATAGACAGGACATTCCAAAGGGCTAAGCAGAGCCTGTGCTTGAAATAAGAAAAGAAGGAAAACTGAAAATGGGGGCTGGTAACCACAGCATTTGAGGAGCAGCTCTGGGAGAAGAGATCTTAGGGAAACCCTGAAGTGGCTATAGGAAGTGGTTGGACACAACCAAGGAGAAAAGGTAACTGAATATATTATTACCCAGCCCCTTGGGGCAGCTGGCTTCACTTAGTGTCCTCCTCAAAACTTCTCTCGAATGATCTCTCCAGAAACATTAATATCAACCCCTGTATAAATGTCAATGATAAGTCTTAGTCGAGAATATTCTGGCTACCCTAGGAAATAAGGATTTCTCAGGAAATCTGAGTGCTTGGGCCAGGTCTGCTATTAGTGTTCTGGGAGAGCTCCAGGAAATGATCTCTTTTCACTTCACTACCTTCATTTGCATTCTTTTGTTTAACAAATTTTTGTGTTGCATCAACCAGCCAGGTATAGTGAAAAACCCCAATGATAAAACAGAAATATGGTCTTTGATTTTATGATGCTTATTACATAGTGTATGTAGAGCAAAACCAAACAACTAAATGAAATAATATAAATGATGGTGGTCCATCAGAGTGGTAAGGAAGGAACATTCAGGCCAAAGCAGCATGATGAACAGAGCCCCTGAGGCTGGGGAGATAGGTGCCCATGAGTACTGGTAGCAGAGGGAGGTATGGGGAGAGCCAGAGAGATGAGGTTGAGGAGGCTGCCCCGGGGGGCAATGCTGCAGGGACACCTAGGAGTGGGAAGGCCAGAATAGGAGTTTTACTTGAAGAGCAGTGAGAAGCCCCTGGAGGATTTTAAGTAGAGATGAGATGAGCCATGTATGGCTTGTGAATATTTCTACATTCCTTATTGACTATCCCCTTCAAGTAGTTATGGCCCAAGGTGGCTCAGCAGTAAAGCATCCACCTGCAGGGCAGGAGGCTCAGGACATGGGGGTTCGAACCCTGGATTGGGAAGATCCTCTGAAGGAGAAAACTGCAACCCATTCCAGTATTCATGCCTGGAAAATTCCACAGACAGCAGAGCCTGGTGGGCTACAGTCCATAGGGTTGCAAAAACGTTGGACACGACTGAGTGAACACACACACACAGTCTCTTTCATATGAGAAAATACTCCAACCTAAAGAATAGCCCTTGGATTAGAAAATCACTTTCTAGGAAACTGCTGTCCCACTTCTCTCCCGTCTGCCTGGAATTTTACCCTCCCCATTGTAACAAATCCCCTCATCTGAAATTTCTTGGCATCTTCCTGCAAGTCTCATGTCAAGGAATATCACCTGTATCTTATTAACCTTGGATGAACCACGTTCTAACTTGCCTTCAATGCCCTGTAAACCTAGAGTCACCTGATTGAAGCCTGTTGTCTTAGAATTCTAAACCATAATACTGCTTCTCTATGAAATCATTTACTTTCCCATACAATTTGCTTGAGAACTATTTGATAAGTTTGTTGTCAAGAAAGAGAGAAGGAACCCAACAAACATTTGTGTTGTGTCCTGTATCTCCCACAAAGATAAACCTATTCTCTCCAAATTATGGCCTCCAAAGACATCCTAAATCCTCCAGGCTTAAGTGTTTTAGGATATCCAGTGAGAACTCAGCAAACACCACATGGCAAAGAACCATAACCACAACGTCTGCTTCTAAGCAATATAACTCATGGGATCTGAGCAAAGAACTGGCCTTTCAAGACTCCATTTCTCACAGAAGTACATGTAATTTCTTCCTCATGCCTTAATTTAGCTTGGCAATATTTTGCAGTCCTTGTGCAGCTTTTGTGTTTTCCAGCTTGACATGGGTAAAGGAGAAGAGACGGCTCTAATACCTTTGGATTTTGTACGGATTGTTGATGCCCAAAGCCAAACTTTTCCAGCAGCTGGTAAACAGCTTTAAAATTCAGGATCTCTTCTTTTGGCTCTCATTTGCCTGAAGAGCCATAAATGTCAGTCTTGTAACTTCCTCACAAACAAAGCCCATTGGTAAGTCAGTAAAAGCAGGCGGGGTGTATGCTCATGACAAGCATGTTAAGACATTTCATTACCTTCTTTTCTTGATGGCTGTGCAAGATCAGAGCGGAGAAAAGAGCCTGCTCAGCTTACTGATGAACTGTGTTTCTAAAGCTTAGTTGAAAGATATACTTAGCATTCAACTGAAACATGCAAGTCAAATGAAAGGGCTATTTTCATCAGGTTTCCCTATAGTTTGAACAATTTGGAATAATTAGATTGGACCATTAGGCCAGAAATGAGTGCAATTACAATACATAGGCTTCTAAGGATGGTTATATTTATTGAGTAGGGATTGAAAAGCAGAATGTCTTTTCTTGCCTTTTACATTTATTCTCATCTTCTCTAAAAACTACCACTCTGCCTCTTCCTGTCAATTATGTCTAAGTTGAGGTTATTTTAAAATTTTAGTCTCTTCAGAATTATCTGGTTTTTTTTTTCTCCTAGAATGTTAAGTCTTCCTGGCAAAGTCTTACAATCTCTTTTCCTTGAACCTATAAGAACCTTGTTAACTACATGATATGGAGTAAACCAAACATTTGTGTAGTGTCTGTCTGCCTAGGAGATAAAGCTGTTCATGCAATGAAGTTCTGGAAGACATCAATAACCCCCTTTAGCTCTAGGCATTTTAGGAGTGTTGTCTTAAGAAAAAAAGACTGTTTTACAAACTCTGGATTTGTAGTGAGCCTTAATCTCTTGCAGTAAGATAATGAGTGTACTCTTGGGTAAATAAGTGAAGAAAAGATTGACAAAGAAATGAACATTTTGACTACTTTTATTCTTCAGCAGTAATGTAACAGTAAAAAATTTTCAAAATAAATTTTTTTGACCAAATTTTTAAAATAAAATTTATTACTTGATCCTACTTGATCTAATGCAGCAAACTCTGGTTTTTCTATTTTAGTTTCATGTGTTGAATTTTTTTAAAGAATAAAAACTGACTCATTCCAGTAAATTAATTGAAATAAATGTTAATTTATAATAGTGTCCTTAGTTTTTACCAAAGATTGTGTAAATGACCATACCTACTTGTAGATTTTAATAGGCCATTCTTCCAAATGACTAAAATTCCATTATAAAGGCTTCTATACATCACTGAGTTTTGTTCAAAACTTTTCTCAAGGGTTATGCCCATTAGTAAATTGTTCACAAAACCAATAACTTACTTTGAGGATTGAAATGCTTTGCTTAAGGAGCAAAGGATATATTTTGTGGAAAAAAACTCTTCAAGAATACCATTATGATACCAGAATGATTATAAAAAGTGATATCTATTGTTTGGTGAATTCTAGTTTTCTGTTATTCTACAAATGAGTCACAATTTCTTCATTTTCTAAATTACAAACTCCCATACATATAATGTGTGGTGGTGGTGGTGGTATGTGTGTGTGTGTGTGTGTGTGTGTGTACAGGGAGATAGTTAGAATGTGATATGATCAGTCAAGTTTAAGTAACTTGTTTTATGTGAAATGAAAAGAGCACACAGCTCATGAGAAAGTCAAAACTGGAAAAGCCAAACTAGCCCTCCTCTTTTTTAAATGTCTAGAAAGTTGCATTGGCTGTTATCAGGCATACCTCAGAGACATTGGGGATTCAGTTCCAGACCACCTCAATAAATCAGATGCTGTAATAAAATGAGTCACAAGAATATTTTAGTTTCCCAGTGTATATAAAAGTTATGCTTATACTATACTGTAGTCTATTAACTGTGCTATGGTATTATGTCTAAAAAAGTACACAACTTAATTTAAAAATTCTTTATTGTTAAAAATGCTAACCATCATCTTAGCCTTCAGCTTTGCTGGTAGAGTGTCTTGCCTCTATGCTGATTGAATAGGGTAAAGGTATTAATTGGCCTAATTTAAATATTGTTGTGTCTCCAGGGTATAGAAAAGGCTTTCCTGGTGGCTCAGATGGTAAAGAATCCACCTGCAATGCGGAAGGCCAAGGTTCAATCCCTGGGTCTGGAAGATCCCCTGGAGAGGGAAATGGCAACCCACTCCAGTATTCCTTCCCGGAGAATTTCTTGGACAGGGGGAGCCTGGTGGGCTATAGTCCATGGGGTCACAAAGAGTCAGACATGACTGAGTGACTAACACTATTTCAGGGTATAGGGAGGCCCAGGGAGAGGGAAAGAGACTGAACTTTGGTTGGTGGAGTACTCAGAACACACTCCCTCCTCCCCCAGTACACTAAGATCCAGTGCTTATCCTGCTCGTCCTCAGAACCTTCCCTGAATACGCCAGCCCAGGGAAGTTTGCCCCCTTGGTCTCTCCTCACTTACCATTTGACCCGTATCAATAACAGGCTGGTGGTGCCATTTTTCTCATCCCATGTTTATGTCTTATCTGTCCAATTAAATTCAGGGTTCTTAAGAGTTACTACCTCACTATCTTTTTTTTTTTAATTGGATCATATAAGAGCTCAGCATGGTGCTTTACACAGTGGAGTAGGTGGTCAACAAATTTGGTTGAATGATTAGACAGTAGATAAAATAATGAATGTATTTTTCAAGACTACCTTTTTTGCTGAAAGAAAAGAAAAAAGTTTAACAATCCTCAGGAGTCATAAATTTTTCTTTATGGAGAATCAAGTCCAAATTTGAATGACTTCAGGTTGAAGATAAATTCCATTTCTGCTGTTGTAGCAAGCCCTCTCATTTAACAGACAAAACATCCACCCAGCTGTAGTATCCATTTCAATTTACAGATTTTAACAAAAGAGAAATTTTTGAGGAGATCTGTGTTGAACTGGTTAGAAGGAAAGAAAGGAGTCAGTTGCTGAAGGAGTATTATTTGCACTTTCATATCCCCCTCTTAATATATTAAATTTTCTGTCTTCATATTTCTCTCCAGAAGCACCATTTTTCACAGTGGCCAAAGAGCTACTTAGGACTAGTTTTCCTTCCTGCTGTATTTTTGTCCGCATCACACTGCTCAGCTTAGATTAGAAGTCAGGGGGTTATTTTGTTTTTTTGTGTCCTGGACAGGTCTGAAAATAGACTTTGCAATTACAGAGCACTTAATATTTGTAAAGTGCTTTCCAATCTTTTACCGGTTTGTCTTTGAAATGCTATTGTTGATGTGAGCTACTTATCTTCTGAATTTCCAGATGGAGAAAGGGCAGAGAGGTTAAGTGGTTTGCCTGAAATTTAATAGTATGTTACTAGTAGTGCTCCGGTATTAATGCTCCACAATTCCTGAATGAAAAATGTTATCCACATTTCCTGTCTAATTTTGAAGGAAAACAGAATCCTAGAGCTACCCATTAGACACTTATTGGTAGAACGGTAGAAGTATTTGATTCCTGGTTTTTATTTGTTAAGAGATTAGAAGGAGCTTTAACAAAATAAGACCAATTAGAGAACTTTTAGAGGAGGAAATGGCAACCCACTTCAGTATTCTTGCCTGGAGAATCCCATGGACAGAGGAGCTTGGAATCACAAAGAGTCGGACATGACTGCAGCAACTTAGCAGCAGCAGCAGCAGACAACTTTTAAGTAACTTAGTAAACGAAGAAAACAATTTTGTGGAATAGAGATACACAGGACTTTTACATAGGACAATAAAGCTACATAGGACCTTTTTTTTTTTTTTTAACTTCGGTATCCAAATAGTCAAGAGCTCATGCTAAATGCTAACAGTAAAATTCTCCTTTGCTAAACACTTTTAAACATTCCATTTTATTTGAGATAATTTTATGCTTTGAGAAAAGGGGAGATGGGATCACACTGCTTATATGGGAGTTGAGATTATTGGTGAGGGTGACTACTTCTTCCATGAACTCATCCAGTGGAAAACACCAAGACCCCATCCTATGGACTTACCACTCGTGAATTCAGTGAGTGACCTGGAATGACCTGGCACCTTAGATTTTTTTCTTCTCTAGATCCATCTAGGTGACTTGTAAACGCCTCTTTCCACACAACCAAAGAAACCCATTTGGGAATGCTATTTTTCTCTGAATAGGCCTCTTGTGTTGTGATTGGCTTTGCTCTTGGGAGACAGACTGTAAATGGAGAGTTGCAATTGTTAATAATAAAGATTTTTACCCAAGTTCATTGCTACCTCTGCTCATACATGCTTGGTTTTCAATTTGTTACTCACTTGCAGGTGGAGCAGGGTTATATGCCTCTAACATCATTGATTAAGCAGTATAGCAATCTTCTGTCAGTATTTAAGTACAGAGCTACGGAATCCACTCCTTTTTAGGCCCACTTGCCAGGAATCACCTTGACCAGGCTTCAGAGGAATGCCCTCTTTGGCAAGGCTCTGGAAAAGCTGGATGGAGAGTAACTCATATCCTCCTTCTGCTTCTCTGTGAGTGAGAAGTGCTTTAAAAGAAAGAGAGATTTGCATATCTAGGAAGGTCACCATGGCCCAGATATTCTTGGCCTCATCTTTGAAACTGCTCATCAAATAGAGGTTAGGAACTCTGACATATTTGGAGGAAAAAAGAGATCAAATCAAGCAAACAAAGTTTTCAAAAGTTACTTCTAGAGAAAAAAAAGTATTCTTACTTGAAGTAGCCAATCTCCTTCATTCTCTGAGAAAAGATGCTTTGGCTACCTTCAGTTCAGTTCAGTTGCTCAGTCATGTCCGACTCTTTGTGACCCCATGAATCGCAGCACACCAGGCCTCCCTGTCCATCACCAACTGCCGGAGTTCACTCAGACTCATGTCCATCAAGTCGGTGATGCCATCCAGCCATCTCATCCTCGGTTGTCCCCTTCTCCTGCCCCCACTCCCTCCCACCATCAGAGTCTTTTCCAATGAATCAACTCTTCTCATGAGGTGGCCAAAGTACTGGAGTTTTAGTTCACAGTAATACTTAGATTTATTTGGAAGAAAAGAGTAAAATGAATTTTCAGCCCCTCTGATAGCTGCAACCATCTAATGAGTTCATAGAGCCAAGTCTTTAGAAGAAATATGGCCTCAGTCCCTGTTAATATATCAAAGTCTAAAAGTCTGTATAGTGTTACTGTTGACTTATTTTTGATGACTACATTCTTTTTTCCCCCCAACATATCATTAAGGGCAGGACTTTCCTGCCCCAGGATATTCAGAGTTAAATGAAAAAGTCATTTTGGAGGTAACACTCCAAAGTAATGTCACTATGATAATCCAAGGAGAATGGAACCATAGACTATATTTCTTTTTCATTTCACAACTGACATGTTTATTACCTATTTATTTCATTCTATCTCTCTGGAAAAAGGCTTAACATTAAAGATGATTTACCTTTTTTCAAAGTGTGTCTTTGGATGATGAGGAGGAACCTGGGAAACTATGGTAGAGTATTTGGTTATGGGTATACTAATAAAAGTCAGCATTCTCACCTCCTTCTACCAGTTTTCTAAAACTCCCTTTTATGGAGAGCCCCTAGGATAAGCTCCAGTTGAGCTTCTGAGTTAATGGCAGAAAATAATAACAGATGACATTTATTAGGTGCTGTGTGAGAGGCACTGAGACGATCAGTTTGCATATAGCACTCTACACAACAATTCTATGATAACACTGATATAAACCCCATGTTAATACTAGGGTATTATTATCCTGAGCGAGCAGACAGTTGATACTGATCTTAAGATGGTTAAGGCAGTTTCATGTGGTCACATTGTTCATGGGAAATAAAAATGGAAAGAATCTAGGCAGTTTTATTTAGAGCCGGGTCCTTGGCCCTTCCATGAGCTGCTTCTAGCTGCTTTTTGTGGGTCAACACCTGGGGAGGTAGGGGAACATCTTCCCATAGCTAATAGATCGTGGTCCACTGTTTGCTCTATGTTGAATCAAAACACATAAACTCAAGAAAAAAAATGTCCACAAAATACTGTGGAAGAGAATGAAACTTAATTTATGCTAAAGAATATATATATATATAGACACACACGCTGATGGGCTGAAAGAACCAAAAGAGAAGGACAGAGGTACTTATTTTGGTGGATAAAAATGACTGCTGTTTGTTTGAAGCCTAAAATGCTGGTTAGGACGAAAGTATCAGCCTGCCAATCTCTAGAATTAGTGATAAGGAAGCACAGTGGTCTCTCCCCATCCCCTACTGGAGGACTTTTTAACAGAAACTTCCACTTTACAGTCAGTGGTTTAGAAACCTCAAGAATCATATAATAATTTTAGGGAAATTGAGACTGAAGAAATAGTGAATGTGTTTAATGGATCAAATTACAGTGAGAATCAACATACATACATGTATTGAATATGTATGTGTGAAAAATGAATCTTGACCTCCTTACCTCTCACAATGCTAAAAAAACAATTCCAGATAGCTTATAGAACTAAATGTGAAAGGGTAAATGGTAAAGATTCTAGGAAATGACATAGAAAATATCTTTGTGACTTTAGAGTAGAAAAATATTCCTTAAACAAGACACAAAAAATTAAAAGACTGGCATATTGGACTTTGATAAAATTAAGAGCTTTTGTTATAAAAAGACATCTTAATTAAGAGAATAAAAACAAAAGCCACAAAATAGAATATATTTGTGATGCATAGAACTCACTAATGACTCATAGTCAAAATATTTAAAGAACTTCAATAAATCACTAAGAGATAAAACAGACAATCTAGTAGAAAAATGTGCCAAAAATTGAAATAGAGATGTCACCAAAAAAGATACACACATGGCCAATAAATATTATTAACCTTCAGAGAAATCCAAATGTAATTCCACTATACCTTTACCAGAATGGCTAAAATTAGGACTGAAAATGCTAGCAGTTGGCAAAGACATAGAGTAACACACACTGCTGGGAGGAACGTAAGTTGGCAGACTCACTCTAGACAACACTGTGGCAGTATCTCCTAAAGCAGAAAGTATGTATGTCTTATACCAAATTATTTCACTCCTAGGTATGTTCATGGGCTTCCCAGGTGGATCTAGTGGTAGAGAACCTGTCTGCCAGTGCAGGAGACGTAAGAGAGGCAGGTTCATTCCCTGGGTTGGGAAGATCCCCTGGAGGAAGGCATGGCAACCCACTCCAGTATTCTTGCCTGGAGAATCCCATGGACAAAGGAGCCTGGTGGGCTACAGTCCACAGGGTTGCAAAGAGTTGGACACAAAAGAAGTGACTTAGAACAGCACAGCACAGCACAAGTATGTACTTAATAGAAATGTATTCATATGTTTACACAAGGCATATTCATAGAAACATTAGTCATAATAGCCCCAAACTGAGAACAACCCAGTTACCAAAAAACGGGAAAATGGAGAAATGAATTGTGGGTATATTCATATGATGGTATACTCGAGAGCAATAACAACACAATGTACTGCCAACACAGGCAGCAAAATAGATAAAGCTTGTGAATGTAATGCTGAGTAAGAAAAGTTAGATGCAGAAAAATACATATCATAAGATTTTATTTACAAGAAGCCCAAAGACAGGCAAGGCTTACTGATGGCAATGGTGACAGAATTCAAGATAGTGGTTATGCTCCATAATCTCCTCTGCCTGACAGATATACTATCAAAAACTGATCTACGACCTTCAGTCTGAAGCTTCACGTGATAGGTACTCTCCTGCAATTCAAGAGAATATTGCTTGTGTTTCTATTTAAAATTTATATCATCTGCTTGCTTAGTAATTAGCAATATTCTTCTGTTTTCCTTTAATGTCTGTTTTCTTCTTCTATCAATCACTAACCCCCATCTCATTGTATACGAATATACTCACAAACTACTTCATAAGGAAAATAAGGTTGCATTTCTTAAAGATACTCCCAATGAGTTATTTAAAATAGTATTTTTACTGAAGTATAACATACATATAAAAAAGTGAACAAATCATAATTGTATCAATTAATTTTCACAAAGTGAACAATGTCATGTAATAAACACACAGATCAAGAAATAGCACTTTTGAGCACCCCAGGCCTCCCCAAAGGTAACCAAGCCCCCAAATCACAAAACAGTACTCTCTTTCTCTGAAGGAGGGTGTATTCCTGCTCCCAAAATTTGTTCAGATGTCAGAATTAATAATGTCACACATATACCAAGATGATATGAGAAGGTTTATTACATTCTGAGGCTTTCTGGGGAGAGTAGGGAAGGCCTCCCAAGTTGCTCTAAAATTGGCTTGAGTGATCAAGACAAGGAGACTGGCCTCAGATGTTTATGGTAGTCAAAGGATAGGGCCAGAGTGAGTGTTCTCTCATGTAAGAAGGCGCCTGAATGTTTTGGACCTCCCACCGATGTCAAAGAAAGGAACACTCAAGATTTTTTTTTTCATTATTCAGCTTATGCAGATGTGCAACAGAAGAGAAAGGGGAGCGGTAAGGTTTAAAAGATATCAGCAGTCCTACATCAAAAAATGGAGTCAGGCTTTTTATTACATGCAGACAACCTATATTTATTTCTTGCTTGTGCTGCGTGTCCATCATGGGCTGAGTGGAGCCTCTGGCCCATGACATGTTTACACTTAGGCTGTCAGGGCAACCATTATCTGGAACATCGCTAATCACTTTAATGGGGGGAAAAAGCCAATCTCACACCAAATTGTACAGCTTCTGCTGGAAAGTGACATGTGTCACTGTACTTGAATTTCATTGGCCAGATCAATTCATCTGGATGCAAAAGGGTAAGAAGACTACAGTCTACCATGTGTTTAACAGGAAGAGAACCAGAAACAATGATGAGATACACTGCTGTTACCATAGGTGGATCTTAAAGGATGAGTAGGGTATTGACAGCTAAAGGAAGAACTGTGTTGACACTGAAGGAATAACATGAGCAGGGATGTGGAAGGGTAGATGGTGTGGCCCAACCAGAGTCTGCTGACAATGAACATGTGGGAGATGAGATTAGAAAGAAAGGTTCAGTTTAGTAATAAAAAGCTTTGAAAATTAAGTATCTTGGGCTTTTAGCAATTGGATAGAAAGAAATATTTTGAGGCTATTGAACATGTATTTTCAGTAAGAATTTACACAAATAAAAAGTCAGGAAGCTATTGTAACAAAGACAAGTAGATCAAGGAGGTCTGAACTAGAACAGTGGCTGTGGGAGTAGGAAAGTGGAGGCTGGGGTCTTTGGTGGTCCAATTGGACATAAGGTGAGAAAGAATAGTGAAAATTATACCATTTTCTTCTATCTTGGATGAATGGAAGAATGGTGGAGACATTTCTAGGGCACAGAGGACAACATGGGGTGAATTAATAATTTGCTTCTGAAAATGCCAAATTTAATGTAATCAAGGACATTGGTATAGAGTGTATGTTTGTGTCCTCCCCTCAAATTTATATGTTGAAATTCTAATGCCCACTATGATGGTCTCAAGAGATGGGACTTTTGAGAGACGGTTAGGTCAGGAGGGTGGGGCCATTATGAATGGGATTAGTACTTTTATAAAAGAAATTCCAGAGAGTTCCTTTACCCTTTATGCCACGTGAGGAAGCAGAGAGAAGATGACTGTTTATGAACTAGAACGTGGGTCTTCAGCAGATACAGAATCTGCCAGTGCCTTCATCTTGGACATTCCGTCATCCAGAGCTGTTGTTTCTAAGTCACTAAATCTATGGTATTCTGTGACAGTAGCCTGAATGGTCTAAAACTGACATCCTAGTGTAGAGAAACACTCAAAAATTTTTGTCTAGCACCTAAAAAAAGAAAGAGGGCGAGACTTACAGATTCTAAAGTCAACGTCAGATTAAGACACATTGATGAGGTTGCCCAAAAAGAGACTGTAAAGTTAGAAGAGAAGAAGAACTTTAGAGAACATCTACATTCAGGGAGCAGGAAGAATATAAAGAAAGCTAGAAAAGAAAGCCAAGAAGAATCTGTCAAAAAAAGGAGCACAGGAACAGAGACAGCTGAGGACAAGGGGAGTGACGTACAGTGTGTGATGCTGCCGACTGGACCGTGCGGGAGGAACATCAGCAAAGATATGTTGAAAGGTGATGAGTGACTTGGGAAAGTCATTTCATTAATTTTATTTTTAAAGTCTTTATTGAATTTGTTACAATGCTGCCTCTGTTTTCTGTTTTGGTTTTTTGGCCGCAAGGCATGCAGGGTTCCAGCTCCCTGACCAGGAGTTAAACCTGCACTCCTGCACTGAAGGGAAAGTCTCAACCACTCTAGTGCCAAGGAAGTCCTGGAAGGCCATTGCGGTAGAGAGGTGGGTTTAGATGGCAGGAGGGTTAGGGCAAGAAGGGGGAATAAGCGAATATAGACTACACTTTGGGTAAGATCAAAACTGAAAAGAAGGTGAGTTATGTGTGGGAAAGCTTAGGAGAAAGGCAAAGTTTCTGGAAAGCTTAGCTGTATATCTTGGCATACTCTTCTATATACTTTCTTTAGGGCAAAGGTTTTAGTTAAAAAAAAATTATGCTATAAATCGAACACTTAATTCTTGGTAAATTTTAAAGTACATCTCTGGTACTTTATAGGTGTGGCCAAGGAGAATTCCACAAGGGTGGGCACATGACTCAGGAGCAACCAGACAGAGTCAGCCCCGGGACTGTGTTTGGAGTGATCCAGAAATTCTGCTGGGTTTTGGAAGCTGGCCGAATGTGAGCTGAGTGTGGCCAGTGGCCGTCTTTTCCATTACATGGGTTGAGCCTGCCTGAGAAAGCGCCAATGCTGAGGAAACCAGAGTGAGACAGACAGAGAGACAGAGTTGGAGATAGAAACCTGGCCCCAGTGGGATCCCCTTTCAGCTGTGCCTGTTCTACATCTGTACTTTTCTGGTATGTAAGTTACTCAATCTCGCTTTTTGTTAAAACCAGTATGTGTTGAGCACTCTGCCATTGCGACTGAGACAGTCCTAGTATAGTACAACATCACCTAAAGCTAGGTCCACACGCTCTCCCCAGGTACCTTCTATATGACAGTGGTATTTTTGAGAAATTAGCATCTGTTAAAATCTGTCCATCTGTAATTATAAGAATGTCTGAAGAGAACTGGTATTTAACATTTATCTTTCCTTAGACTGTTGATGAGTTTCACCGTAGGAATAGGAAAAATGTAACAAGATAAACGTTAACTTTTGAGTCATCAGAGTACATAGTTTTCTTTGAGATATAGTTATGGAATGCATATACATCAGATTATTACATTGTTTTCCTCAAATGGAATCTTTTAAAAGAAAGCCATCACCACCAACAAAAAGGTGACATCTTTTATCTTTCTAAAGGGAAAACTTTCCATCTCTGTGATCTAATTGCATAGTTCAAAACTCTAAGACTCTTCCCCCACACTCATAGCATGAGCTGTCTTTCTTATTTGTTTTTGGATTAGTTTCCAATTGACATCAGACATGGTAGCAAGAAACCCTTTCTCTTTTGTATGGTATCCAGCAGCATCAATTTGTGAATCGCAAATACTCAAACTCTCTCCTGAAGATTAGCCTTAACTAAATTGCTTGGGGACAAGAAATGAGAAATTCCTCCTCCATTTGCAGAATTAAAAAAAAAAAGAAAAAGAAACTAACTTTCAAAAGGAGCAGGAAGAAGCTTGTCCACAATAAATCACCAGCAAGCAAGTGTTCTGAGGACGAAAAGGTTGATATTAACAGAGGTGGCATTTTTCTTTCAGCAGAAAAGATCTTTCAGTGAATTTGGAACTAACAGCATTGAAAACCGAGTCAGCTGAGAGTTTGAATGCCATAAACTTAGGGAGAAATGTTATTGTGTTTTACATACTTGAACATGCTTCTTCCTCTAATTGGGAGGTAGTTGCATTCAAATGTCCAAATCATCTACAGCCCTTGTAAGTTCTACACACTTAAGACCACAGTTCACTTTTTGTTTATATGCCAAGGGGTTTTACTAATCCACTTAATTATCAGTGGGAATAAAGCATCAATGAGGATAATATTGTGGCACAACAAAGAGAAGTTCTTTGGACCCTGCTTATAATTATATAGAAATGATCTTACTGCATTATTATATACCAGAAATAAAAAGGCAATGGCCTGGAGGTCGGAAAACTGGTTCTTAGGGCCTGCATTACTGTTACCAATTTAGAACCATGGATAAATCCGGTAATCTCTCTGGGTCTCAGTTTTCCCAGCTGTTAACAAAGGGAGGATTCTATTGAGACATTGGTTGATGTCTTAGTTACTATTGCTATGTAACAAATTATCCCAAACTGACTGACCTAAAACAGCAACCATTTTATTGTACAAACAGGCTGTTTGAGTCAGATATTCAGGCAGTGCTCAGCTGGGCAATTCTTTAGTTTTTTGAAGCAATTACTGAGGTCACTCAAAGGTGCTCAGCTGGAAGATGAGGTATTCTTGAAGGTGGAAGACAGCCTCATTCACGTTTCTTGGCAGAGATGGGCTCAGTTTGTAGACTGAAACAGCTGCACATTGCTTGTCCAGCATGGTAGCTTCTCCAGCCAGGCAGTCTCATAGTGATCAAGCTTCTTACATGGTGGCTAGCTTCTCCCAGAGCAAGCTTAGTAACAGAACCACATAGTTCCAACCTCGCCTTAGAAATGATGCACCATCATCTTCACTGCATACTATTTAAAGGCAAAAGGTATAGATCCCACGTGAAGTAGGAAATGGCAACCCATTCCAGTATTCTTGCCTGGAAAATCCTAGGGACAGAGGAGCCTGGCAGGCTGCAATCCATGGGGTTACAAAGAGTCAGATACGACTGAGCAACTGATTTCACAGATCCCACCTTTGGATGGGAACGAAGTCAAAGAATTCGGCAGCAATATGTACACATTGCTACTGCGCTGGGTCTTTGTTGCTGCATGTGGTCTTTTCTCTAGGTGTCGTGACCAGGGGCTATTCTCTAGTTGGGGTGCATGGGATTCCCACTGTGATGGCTTCTCCTGTTGCCGAGCATGGGCTCTAGGACACGTAGACTCAGTAGTTGTGGCTCATGGGTTCTAGAGTGCTGGCTCAGAAGTTGTGACCCATGAGCTTACTTGCCTCATAACATGTGGAATCTTCCCAGACTACAGAGTGAACCCATGTCCCCTGCATTGGCAGGTAGATTCTTAATGCCTAGACCACCAGAGAAATCCAATGGCAGCTGTATTTTAAAACCACCACGACTACTTAAGTGGTTCCAAATATTACTTTTCATTATTATTTTCCAGGATTGTCTACATTCCCATATTTCTTTAACTCGTTCATCACATATTTTAGTCCCTACTCTGGATCAGACATATTGGGTAAAATTGAAAAGCAAAACAGAAAGATGATTTCTGTCCAATGAGGGGAACACACATTAATAGTAAGTATACAATTACAAACTCTGCTAAGTGCTACCAGAATCTCTGTGGTTTCACAACAGAGAGACTGGCTCAATCAAGACGCTGAGTCTCCCCAAGGAAAGAATTTGCAATCTAAAGAATGTGTTGAAGTTGGCTCCTTGAAAGGTGTAAATACATCATCACACAAGGCTTCCTCTTGTTGCCATGTTGCCCCTAAATCTTAGTCTCCTAACTCAGAAGACCCTTTCTCTCTACCCTACTTGATTACTCCTTGTTGTTCAGTTGCTAAGCCACGTCCAACTCTTTACAATCCCATGGACTGTAGCACTCCAAGCCTCCTTGTCCTTCACTATCTCCTAGAATTTGCTCAAACTTATGTCCACTGAGTTGGTGATGCCATCCAACCATCTCATCCTCTGTCTCATCCTTCTTCTCCTGCCCTCAATCTTTCTCAGCATCAGGGTGTTTTCCAATGAGTCGATATCTTTAGCAGTAGTTTATTTTGGAATTTACATGTTTAAATGTACCCAATCTCTTAATGTTCTTGTCCCCAGAACTTCTACTGGCTCCCTACTATTTGCTGCTGCTGCTGCTGCTGCTGCTAAGTCGCTTCAGTCGTGTCTGACTCTGTGTGACCTCATAGACGGCAGCCCACCAGGCTCCCCCATCCCTGGAGTTCTCCAGGCAAGAACACTGGAGTGGGTTGCCATTTCTTTCTCCAATGCATGCTGCTGCTGCTGCTGTTGCTGCTAAGTCGCTTTAGTCATGTCCGACTCTGTGTGACCCCATAGACGGCAGCCTACCAGGCTCCCCGTCCCTGGGATTCTCCAGGCAACAACACTGGAGTGGGTTGCCATTTCCTTCTCCAATGCATGAAAGTGAAAAGTGAAAGGGAAGTCGCTCAGCCGTGTCCAACTCTTCACGACCCCATGGACTGCAGCCTACCAGGCTCCTCCATCCATGGGATTTTCCAGGCAAGAGTAGTGGGGTGCCATTGCTAGATAGAATTAATTGGATTAGTACAGCACTGGAGGCCCTACATTTGCTGGCTGCATCCTAACTTCCTGGCCTTGTCTCCTCCTGCCCTATTTGTATCTATGCTCCAGCCATACCAACCTCCTTGCTATTCCCAGGGCATGCATTAGTTTTCACGCCTCTGTGTTTTTGTTCTCACTGATCTCTCTCTGAGGTGAGCTTCTCCCTGCCCCATGTCTCCACCACTAGTATACTGTTCATCCACTAGAATACTAGTATTCGTCTTTCCATGTCTTGCTCTAGGGCCATCTACATTAAAACCTATCTTAATCTCTGGGTATGGTTACTCTATCCTCTAAGTATTCTCTATAGCTCTTTCCTGATACTTCTTTTCCATTCTGCTTTGTTAGCTCTTTTTTGACCCCAGTAAATTTTAGGATCCTTAAAAATAGGAACCATTAAAAAATCATGCCCTCCAAAGAGTCTGTCATGGTACTTTCCCCATAGCAAGCACTCAATAATTGTTTGCAGAATGAACAAATGAATGAGTATGCATCATTTTGATCAGGTTGGAGGCATACAAAGTGCAAGGATCTTTCCTACCTTTCTGTATATTCAGCATTTAGCATAGTGCGTGGTACCCAATATCGATATGTTGTTGCTGTTGTTAAGTCACTCAGTCATGTCCAACTCTTTGCGACTCCATGGACTGTAGCTCACCGGGCTCCTCTGTCCCTGGGATTCCCCAGGCAAGCACACTGGAGTGGATTGCACGTGCGTGCGAAGTCACTTCGATTGTGTCTGACTCTTTGTAACGCTATGGACTGTAGCCCGCCAGGCTCCTCTTTTCATGGGATTCTCCAGGCAAGCATACTGCAGTGGGTTATCATCCTCTCCTCTAGAGGATCTTCTTGACCCAGGGATTGAACTCACATCTCTTATGTCTCCTGCATTGGCAGGCAGGTGCTTTACCACTAGCACCACCTGGAAAGACCACCCAATATTTCTCTGTAAATAAGTGCAGAGCTTTCACTTGTACATGTTGTAAAAACCACAGAATCTATTAAAGTATTTTGCACACAAAGTTGGATACATTTTTAAGCACTTAACACTAAATGATAAATTCTTTGAGATAGGAATTGTGTCTATCTATGTGTTTTATACTCTCAGATATTGTTTTATATGTACAAATCAGACATGAAATAAAAGTGCTTGTAAGTCATTTCTTGAGTTCAAAAGTTATTCAGATAGTGTTCGTGTTTATTATATACACATCTCTCTGTGTGAATATATATTGTATATATACACAGGTATTAGAACTCTGGTCAAACATATTTGCCATGGATTTGGATATGCTATGAAGGAAGTAATCTCTCCTGAAAAGTAATAACCACTTCTAGTAAGCCTTTGCTATAATAACTCAATAAGCCTTAAGTAGGTCTCAATCTTGTCTTTCAGTATTACTATTACAAAATTGTTGCCACTGTACTTGTTCCCGCACTGGTCTTTATTGTATTTGAAGAGGGTGAAAATGATGACTATCTGCGTAGAGTGGCGGAGGAGCCAAAAAGCTAGAGGCAGAATTGATGATCATAAAGTGAGAAATAATTAGAGCTAGAAGGGGCTAGAAGATTAGTGAGTCCAGATAATTTATTCTAGTGGTGAAGCAACTGAGGTTCAAGTTCACACTCTTGCCTTTGTATCCCATGATACTCAATTTTAGGGATTCAGAAGTTAAAACGGTGGACTTCACAGATTAAAGGAAGCACAAAGCTTATTGACTGTTTTTCCTCAAGGGTCTCTNAAGATTAGTGAGTCCAGATAATTTATTCTAGTGGTGAAGCAACTGAGGTTCAAGTTCACACTCTTGCCTTTGTATCCCATGATACTCAATTTTAGGGATTCAGAAGTTAAAACGGTGGACTTCACAGATTAAAGGAAGCACAAAGCTTATTGACTGTTTTTCCTCAAGGGTCTCTTCCAAACAGCACGGTTTCAGAACACACCTGTTGGATCCCAGTCAGAATGTAGTAAGCACACACTTATTTAGACCACAAATGACATTATCCATCCATCTTGGAAGGCATAGTGCTCACCCCACGACCTCTCAACGGTTGCTAAGATGTCCTCTGATTTCGTCGACCTCTGTATGTCTTGGTACCTTGACCTTTAAGGCTCCCTGGTGCCAGAATGTCTGTAGCTGTAGGATCAAAGACCCACAGGGGAAAAAATCCACTTTTAACTGAGATGGAGATCGGATGAGTTATTAGGAAAAACAGCTATATACCCGGGAAACCTTGTTCCTCTGGAAAATGCCTGAACTGTAACCCATATACAAACATCAAGCCCTAAGATCTAAATACAACACAAGCCAGAGACAGAGTCTCCTGCCTACCAGGCAGGAGTCACATTTCATCTGCCTTCCAAAATGACTTGAAGTGCCCAGCACATAGTAAGTGCTTAATAAATATCTGTGAAATAAATTAAATTAATGAGGTGGCATGAAATGAAAGAAATGAATAAAGCAAAATTATGAGCAAAAGATCAAGTGAGAAGTTAACATTTTTTAAAATAGGGTGTTTGATATTTAAGTGTAAGTCGTGAAATTAAATCTAAGTTCTTTTTGTAGTTTACTAGCAGTCAAGGTAAAATGGCAATGCAGTGGGATTTGCCTAGTTCTTAGTGTGGAAAAGAATATGTCTTTCCAGGGTGTCACGTTTTCTCTTTTCTATCTCTTGGGGAAAGTTGAGTTGTGTGAGAAATCTTCCTACGACTCCAAAGTGGCATTTACATCTTGAAGAAATGTGAAGATTCTTCTTTAGTTTGCAGCCAAAGTGACTTTCAGCGACAGTTTGGTAATCCCCCTCCCAAGTGTTGTCCAGAGTCTTGCTTAAAGAGAGGAACTCCATTCTGGTTACCATTCCTTCCCTGGTTGCCTGTAACTGCTGCTTCTCCACAATCCTCAGCTAGGTCCTACTGTTTGAAACTGAACCTCAGAGCATTCTTAAAATATTTTCTAAGCCCTCTCTCCTTACAGATGCCCTTCTTCCACTAGTCTTATGGACTGAGACGCTAGGATATTTTTGCAGTACTATACTTAGCGTGGCTTATAATCCTTGACCATGTTATCTCAGGCGCCCCCTAAGAATCCCTTAACAAATAAAGTAACCCGAGTAGAATAAAATCCTTGTTGATTGATTGATCTGAGGCTTGCAGTGCACTCAGCCCAGTCTTGCTTTACAGCTTTACAGGAGAGTCCTCTGGCTCCCTCTCATTCTCTTTCCACTTAGATATATTCCCCTATTTACAGCCAAGCTCCATATTTTTCCTTCTGTTTTTCTCTATCTCTGTAATAGTGTCCATCTCCTTATCTGAAGTAATAATTCAACTTTGAGCTTATCTTCTTCACGATATTTGCCAAACAAAGCAAATTGTGAGTATTTGCAACTTTAAACTCATTTTTAACACTGGCATGTTTCTTTTAGCCCCAGAATTTGGGGACTAAAAGGACCTTACAATTAATTTTAACTCCTTTGTCTTATAGATGAGAAAACTTAAGACCACAAAGATAAAACAGTTTTCAGTCCTTAGCCTGGTAAATATTGAACCCATTAAAATTTCTTTCTGGTGTTTATTTTCTTAATCATCTCTGTTTTGTGGACTAGGAGATTTCATTTCCCAATTCTTTACACCTTGTCCTGTGGCCAGTACCCTGCATATTCTCAGTCGACAATAAATTCATGAACTAAATCAAATGATATCATCATTAATTTATATTTTATTTCACTTGAAAATAATTAATGAATTAATAAATAAATTAGGGTTCCTTTAAGATAAAAATAAAACACATAAAACCTCTCTGTCATTTGGTTATTTCCAGGCAAAGTTGATAACAGGTGAGTTTTTCCACAGTTCTACGTTAGTCTCATCATTATGGCGTATTAATTACCAACACTTTTTCACCTATCAATCCTGACAACCCTTTATACTAAAAATATTTATTTTGATACTATGAATTTAAAAAGCCGTCATGATTAGGTAAACAGTCTATCCAGTGGATAAATTCCCTTTTTCAGGATGCCAAATGAGCAATGAGAGTCTTGTTTATGAGAAGTAGATTTATAGAAAAGAAAAACAAATCAGCCTGTGCAGAAGCTTCTACAAACAGGAGATGTGAGATGTGTTCAGAACAAAGAAGGGGTCATCCTTAAAAAACACAAGAAGCTTTGATGTGTTCCCCTGCCTAGAGCAAGGTGAAAGGGTAGAGTCTTAAACAAGCCTCATCTGTGTATTTAAGTTAAATGACGCTTTCAACATGTACAGGCAAGCAGAGGGGTTACTGAAATAGCAAAAATGCCAGCTCTAGGCCTGGTGACTATACAAATAGGTCAAAAGTAAACTAAATTCCTTTTTATTCCTCATAGGTTTAACTATAGGAAATAATGTGTCCTCAAAAGGGAGTGATCAGATAGTATAAGAATGCAAATCTGGCAGAGTACTAAAACCCCAGTAAATTCGGACATTTTACATTCTTGCCCATAATTTAAAGTTCCATACTTCTTTCTAGGCTTGTTACGTTTCCTAGGCTTGTAACCACTGATACTTTTGACAAACCTTGGAAACAGTGACTCATTTACAAAGACCCGCGTATCCGAAAGAACACCCACAGGATAATGAAAGAAAGGTGTGACAACTATGCTTGTTTTGGCTCCTCCTGGGGAAATGTACGAGCCCTTCGTGCATTTGTACATGCTCAGTCGTGTCCGACTCTATGAGACCCCATGGACTGTAGCTGGTCAGGCTTCTCTGTCCGTGGGATTTCCCAGGCAAGCATATTGGAGTGGGTTGCCATTTCCTCCTTCAGGGGATATTACCGACCCAGGGGTTAAACTCTCATCTCCTGCACTGGCAGGCGGATTCTTATCCACCCTGCCTACTGGGAAACCCCTTATAAGCCCTGCAGATATTTGCAAATTTTTCCAGAGATAGCACATTTGTCATTACAAGGTCCATCCAGTTACTATGTAATGAGTTATAGATGCGAATACTGTGTAAACTGTGTCTCAGAGCATCTCTGACATATATCCACTCAGCTGCAGTAGAGAGCTTAAATCTGTTTGACAAACCTCTATAATATCTAGAAACATTGCTTCTAATGTGTAACTTCATCCTAGTTCTAGGACTTTTCATTTCTGAAATCAGAAGTGTTTGCTATTTTGGTAGTAGAAACTTGCCTGCTCACTCTCCTCCACTGACATGCAAGTGAATTAGTGTTATTAATAATTCTGTGCTGAAATGGACAAAAGAAGCATCAAGAATCTGGGTTGTTGTTGTTGTTTTTTTCTGTCACATCTGCAGTCTTTGCTTGGCAGATTCCACTACCTCCCCAGAAGGATCCAAGAAGGGAGACAAAGAAAAGAAAAATGACAGAAGATGAGAAGGCTAGGCCCCTCCCTTCACTGTTTATGGGGTAGACCTATGGTTTCTAGAGGGACATGGTCATCATCAGTCAGGAGGATAGGCACTTGTTCACTTGTTTCCAGGCAGTACTCACCAGGCACTTAGCCCCCAGAACCCATGTCTGAGGCAGAAACTCAGTTACTGAACCAACTCACAAGGCCACATGTGGAGAACCAAGGGCGATTTGATGTGGAATCTCAGGGGACTGGCCTGAGGTCTTCTTGCCTTGATTGTGTCTCTAAGCAGGTCTGTCTGCATGTGGAGCCCAGAGCAGGGTCTACCATGTGGGGAACAGTCAGGCCACTACAGTTACGCAATTTGCACACGAGAGCACCTGGCCAGGCTGAACTCTAGCTCAGAGTTCCTATTCGCCAAGCATGGCACCTCATACTGAGTGTGTTGACTTATTGGAAGCACCTGTTAAAAATCCCTAAAGGACTCCCTATGTGCTTGGGTGACCCAGTCGGGAGGTGGATGTGGCCCAGAGCTCATAATTAGGCAGGTCTTCCAATGCACACTTCTAGAGATATCTTTGAAGCTGTTATGGGCGTCTCTGTAACTGTAGGTATAGCATCTTCAAGGCTATCTCCCGAAGTGTGACTTGCAGATTGGAAGCAAAAGACTGGCTCATCACTCTCCTTCACACTGTGTCCCCTTCACTACCAGACATCTATCGCTGGTTGCGAGATGTTTGTGTGAATCCGAAAAAGGGAGACCCGACCCCTCACCAGCAACCATGGTTTGATAGAGAGTGAGCCAGATTTGAGTCCCACTCTGCCTCTGGCCAACCTGCACTGTCACCCTTGGTGGCTCTGACTATATGCCAGTTTTAAAACAAATCTGTAAATCATTTTGCAAGTGGCAAAATTATATTCTCTTTGCCTAAAGTATTAAATGCTATCACAACTAAAAAATTCCACAAGTTTTGTAACTATGTTTTAGCACCTCTGTGTCTTAAATATATCAGGACTGTCACTAAATAGAAGTGGCCAGGCTCTTTCTCTCTCTCTCACTAACCTCTGAGAAGCCCTAGCCAAGGAATAGGAGGGAGGGTGGCAGGAGCTGGAGTGAGGAAGGCTGACACCTTCCACTGCAAGCACTGCAGCTAAAAGGCTGCTTGTCAGCTCTAATCATTTTTCCTGCAGGAAATGTCATTGCTTCATTGCATTGCAAGAAAATGATGTCATGGTGTGGAGCCCTGATCCATTTCCTGACTTTTAACCTGAATCTTGTAACCTTTTTCAACTGTACTGAACCCAGAAAAAAAATCAAACACATTGAATGTAAAGGCCTTAATGTGTCTCATTAAGGCCTCTGAGGTTCTATGATGGGGGTGACTTCTGCCTATATGTTAATGATTGAAATACAGTTTCGTTTGGGTGTTACATTCTCAGTATGGCATGGGCCCAGGACACATCTTTAAGATGCGTCTGTAATTTCTTGGCAGAAACCTTTGCTATACTGAGTGAAATTAGTGAAGACAATGTTAAATTTAATTAGGAAGCCTTGCTTAGTTTTGGCTTTGTGGTGGTGGTCTTCGCTGTTAAACTCTGTGTGAACGTGAATAATGGTCCCTGAACTGATATTTAAAATTTTACATACTGCATTTGTGTCTCCGTGTCTTAGGATTGGTTACAACCCCAGCCTAAATGACATTATTAAGCTATTTCCTGGAATGTCAAGGGTTGAAATTGCCCTGTCGAGAACGACTCTGTTCTTTCAGAGTTTGAGAGAGCAGGGGCTCAGATTGCATTCTTGCCCTGTTATTGTAAGATTTTCCCTGGCAGGAAACCACTAGATCTCAGAAAATTTGCATATATCCAATGAGAGTGATCTCCTGTATGGAGGTTTTCAAGATTGCATGACAACACTGTGGAAGAATCTCATATGGGGAAAGGGGATTTTTTTTTGCTTTCCCCAAGCCCCATTTTAAATAGTTTCCTTCCCACAAGCTGATGTGTCCACATTCAGAGTTATAAGTAACCCAGCCTATTTTCCCGCCTTGGCGCCTGCCACTAGTCCAGTAATATCAACAGCCCCACAAAACTGAGAACAGGCTGTTTAAAGTAAAAGTGCCTTATTCTTTGCACTCTGTAAAGCAAATTTTTGGGAGTGGGCATGTGATGATGAGCATTAACCGTTTAGTTTCCCCAGGCAAAGGCATAGCAAAAACCCCAGTACTTTGTACATGCAAGAGCTGTAAATAACTGGACATATTTCTTTATTTCTGATTAACAGTTTATACCTGGGATTCCAGTTAACCTAAAATACTTGCTGTTGGCCTACTTCTCATATGTATCCATTTGGGATTCTCAGAATTGTGCACATTTTGCTGAGAGTCACTTGCAAAAGTTCCAGGAAGTGACTATTGGATTTACCGATTCAACAGTTGGTGCTATAGGGGCTGGAACGCCAACTGTTGATAAAATGCCCAGATTGTTGTTATTTAGTCGCTAAGTCGTGTCTGACTCTTTGTGACTCCACAGACTGTAGCCGCCAGGCTCCTCCGTCCATAGGATTTCCCAGGCAAGAATACTTAAGTGGGCTGCCATTTCCTCCTCCAGGGATCTTCTTGACCCCAGGGATCGAACCTGTGTCTTCTGCTTGGCAGGCAGATTCTTTACCACTGAGCCACCTGGGAAATCCAATCATACTTATACCAGTCTTAAAAATGCCCGAGTCACCTTAAATCCTTTTAGAACAGAATAGGATATAAATAGGAAAACAAAACATAAGTAGACAAATAAGTAGCCATGGTGCCCAGTACTAGCTGGGAATGCTCAATTAATATTAAAATGAATTCAAATAATATACTGATAAAATTGAAGTCCCTACTTGTATAATCACCAGGCCCAGGGTTAGATACCTTAGTACTGGATTAAGTGACAGATAAACATGTGTTGATTTAAGAGCTACCACTGGGAAGCACCTTAAAGGCTTCCATACACCAGCAATTGAGCTGTGTATCTTTGAACATGTCACTTAGCCTCTCTGAATGTTAAGTTTTCATTTGTAGAATGAAGGTATTTAGCACTGTTATGTCTATGGTGTTAGGTCGAAAATTTTCTGTACTTCTCCATTCTCAAAAGAATGGACTTTTTAGAGACTTATATTCAAAGGCATGTAATAACTGTGTTGAACAATCCAATATCACTTGACACGAATTTTGAGTGCTTACTGTGTGTAAAATAGATAGCTAGTGGGAAATTGCTGTGTAGCACAAGGAGCTCAGCTTGGTGCTCTGTGACAGTCTTAGAGGGGTGTGAGCTTGGATCAAAAGGAAGGAGATATGTGTTTACATATAGCTGATTCACTTTGTTGTACAGTAGAAACCAACACAATTTTCTAAAGCAATTATCCTCCAATTAAAAAAAAATAAATACATAAAAACTTAAAAAAAAATTTGAGTGGCTTTCTGCTGTATGCTTGACTCATATAGTATCACTGAATTCTGCAAGTCTGGAGATTAGCCTGGACCATTAGCTCCATTTGATTAGGGAGGAAACAGAGTCTATTGCCTAAAATGACAGAGGGCCAGGAGCTGAATCCAGGTATTTTTCATTCCTAGGTTGCATCCATTCTCGGCTACACTACACCAGGGTATCTCAAACTTTAGTGTGCTTCAGGATCACCTAGAGGAGGGCTTCCTAAAACAGAATGTGGGACCCAATACCAGAGTCTCCAATTATTACACATTCCCCGCTGATGTTACAGATCTTGGATCCACATCTGAGAACCACTGAACTGTGCTCACAAGGGCTAAAGATACAAGACCAAGACATAGAGGACTGTGAAAAGCAGGTCTCCAGCCAAGACAAGAAAGACCTCTACATTTAGAGCCATTCAATAGCTGATAGAGGATGCCTTTTGGAAATGGCTGAGCTGTCAGGAGCATATGGATCTTGGATAATCAATGAAAATTTGGTCTAAAGTGCCTCTACTAAAGTGTTAGTCACTGAGTCATTTCCAACTCTTTGTGACTTCATAGACTGTAGCCCATCAGGCTCTTCTATCCATGGATTTCTCCAGCCAAGAATAGTGGAGTGGGTAGCCATTCCCTTCTCCAAGAAATCTTCCTGACCCAGCGATCAAACCGTGGTCTCCCTCATTGCAGGAAGATTATTTACTGTCTGAGCCACCAGGGAAGCCCAACTAAAGTCCTTTCTAATTAATTAAACTGTTTGTCTTAAGTGCCAAAGACCAGCTATAGAGAGGTCGGGAGGAAGGCCCATAGGCCCCCTGCAGGAGACCTTTCTCATTATGCCCACAATTCAATTGTGCTTTGAAGATTTAGAATCACTTCCATAATGGCAATGAAGAAAGGCTGAAAAGTGTTTCCTTACTTTGGATAATATGAAATTACAGTTTAACAGAACATCACACAAAGAACAAGAGGAACTTAAAACATTTATTCACTTCTATTTCTATTTCAAATTTTAAAATTCTATGACAACAATGACTTATCAATTTTTGTATCACAGCATATAAATCAGAAAAAAGGTTAACTATCAAAAGGGCTAAAATGTACAATTATTTCAATTTTTATAAGAACATAGAGGAAAAAAGTTTAAAGATCAAAATAATTTTAGAAATATTTCAAAATCATGGTCACAAATATGACAAATTTAAGAGGAACAGTGCTTCAAATTTATTGTCCATTCCTTTGACCCTAGGGAGAAAAAAATGCAATACTGTTTATTTCTACAATTTATCAAAGAAAATAGACTGTCATTTCTGACATTTAATTTAGCCTTTTTTATGTCACAGGAACCCAGTGAAGAATGACTCAAGTAACAGCATCATGGTACCACTTAAGGATTTAAGAGGAATCACTAGAGAGAACAAAATTGGTGATATTGGTGGAGGGGGATCGCAGAGAAATATGAAAAAAGAAATACATGAGTCATAAAATATCTGGCATATGCATGAACCAGTCTGGAAGAACCATTACTCTTGTAGGCAGGGGTTGTCCATGGAGTGGGGACACTCTCTATTTGTTGTCTCTTTCAGTCATTTGCTGTTTGTTTTGTCTGGTTTGGGTTTTTTTTTGAAAATTACGGAAGGCTAAAGGGCACGTTCTGAAATCTTGGCTGAGCCAAGAATTTAAATTTGATTAGAATCGAGGGGAAGAGAGCAAATATGTGAGGACTTGCCAAATACTGTGCTCAGTATAAGGGTCCTAACAGTAATTATATCATTTCATTCTGCAACATGTGAGGTAGGTGTTATCTCCATTTTACCAACAAGGGAACTCAGGCTCAAAGAGGTTCAATATTGATTTGTTCAAGGCTACTCAAATAGTTAATGATAGAAGAAGCCATTACCCTTCAAACTGTTTGACTTAAACAGTATATATCAGATTCTGTGTGTAGCCTACTATTGAAAGCAACTCTTCAATAAACCACTACTCCTTGGTGGTGGTGGTTGTTCAGTGGCTCAGTCATGTCCAACTCTTTGTGACCCCATGGAGTACAGCAGGGAATTCAAATCTACTTTTCTATGTATTCATTTCTGGAGATTCTTCTTGGATTCCATGACCATAGCAAATTTCCCCATGACATGTAAATTGTCTTTACATTTAAAATTTTCCTGCTGTAGGTTTAAGTAAGATTTTAGCTATGGCTAGAGGAAAAGAAGTACGGCAAGGCTGTATATTGTCACCTTGCTTATTTAACTTATATGCAGAGTACATCATGAGAAATACTAGGCTGGAAGAAGCACAAGCTGGAATCAAGATTGCCAGGAGAAATATCAATAACCTCAGATATGTAGATGACACCACCCTTATGGCAGAAAGTGAAGAGGAGCTAAAAACCTCTTGATGAAAGTGAAAGAGGAGAGTGAAAAAGTTGGCTTAAAGCTCAACATTCAGAAAACAAAGATCATGGCACCCGGTCCCATCACTTCATGGGAAATAGATGGAGAAACAGTGGAAACAGTGTCAGACTTTATTTTTGGGGGCTCCCAAATCACTGCAGATGGTGACTGCAGCCATGAAATCAAAAGACGCTTACTCCTTGGAAGGAAAGTTATGACCAACCTAGAGAGCATATTCAAAAGCAGAGACATTACTTTGCCGACTCAGATCTGTCTAGTCAGAGCTATGGTTTTTCCAGTGNGGGAAATAGATGGAGAAACAGTGGAAACAGTGTCAGACTTTATTTTTGGGGGCTCCCAAATCACTGCAGATGGTGACTGCAGCCATGAAATCAAAAGACGCTTACTCCTTGGAAGGAAAGTTATGACCAACCTAGAGAGCATATTCAAAAGCAGAGACATTACTTTGCCGACTCAGATCTGTCTAGTCAAGGCTATGGTTTTCCCAGTGGTCATGTATGAATGTGAGAGTTGGACTGTGAAGAAAGCTGAGTGCTGAAGAATTGATGCTTTTGAACTGTGATGTTGGAGAAGACTCTTGAGAGTCCCTTGGACTGCAAGGAGATCCATTCAGTCCATTCTAAAGGAAATGGGCCCTGGGATTTCTTTGGAAGGACTGATGCTGAGGCTGAAACTCCAAAACTTTGGCCACCTCATGGGAAGAGTTGCCTCATTGGAAAAGACTCTGATGCTGGGAGGGATAGGGGGCAGGAGGAGAAGGGGACGACAGAGGATGAGATGACTGGATGGCATCACCAACTCGATGGATGTGAATTTGGGTGAACTCCGGGAGTTGGCAATGGACAGGGAGGCCTGGCGTGCTGCGATTCATGGCGTCACAGAGAGTCGTCCACGACTGAGCGACTGAACTGAACTGAACTGAGAGGATATAAAAATGACATTTAGTACTGCAACTTGCTTCTCTCTTCCTCTTTTGATTCTCACACTCCCAGTCTCACCTTTCTTGCTCACCTTAGTCCCTGAACCTGAGGAATGCATGTGCTCAGAGAGGAGCTGAGTACACGTGATGTCATGTGAAGGAGTGTGAAGGGGAAAGCAAGGGAATGATACAAACGGATCTGAACTTGAGCATTCCTTCTAGTGCCTGTGTGGAGGATACTTTTTAAGAAAGAGATTGGAAGTGAAGAAGTCTGAGAGAATATGGGAACCACACCAGGGTCCCCACGGTTGGTATAGCGAAAAGAAGACAGAGTGGAGAAACACTTGGGAGGTACGGTGGTACAGCTGTCAGGAGAGGAAGTGTCATAACGTCTGGATTGGTTCCTCATCTCCCAAAGCCTCCATTATGTTTCGCCCTCATTACTTCCTCTTTTTCTCTCCCTTCTTTTATTTGAAGAGGGGTCTCAGGCATCCAATAATAGCTGTCAAGTATTCCCGTCAATTAATAAAATTTAAAGTGTCCACCCAACAATGTTGCAATCCTAAATGGCTTTGTATTCATAGATTAGCACCATTACAGTCATTCTGAAATATTCACTAGCAGAAATTGAGTTTTCTTTGTTGAAAACTGAATTTACATGATTATAGGGAATGGAGGCTTCTGATTTCTACTCAAGTTTCTGTCCTATTATGAAATAAAAATTTCTTCTTTCTTTTAAATCTATTTCTAATTTTTAAAACTATGACATTTAAAATTTGTTAAAAATATATTTATAATAATATTTTAGATTGAGAGTAAGGAACAAGGGGGGAAGCCTATTAGGATATTTTTTTATTAAATGTTTCAATTGATTGCATGTTAAAAGGAAAATATGTATATTCAAAACAATACAAAAGGTAAAATTCAACAGAAAGCAGTTCTCTGGTTGCTAACCCCTCCCCACCTATTGCTCCCTCTTTGACAAAATATCAAGCTTATTTTAATACATTACAATGGGCACTTTAGTCTCATTTCCTCTCTTAGTAAGCTGCTATCACCCTTGGCATGGTCCCATTGATTAAATAGAAAGAAAATATCCTGGGAAAAATACTTCCATTTCTAAAATATGGGATAATTTTGGTCCGTGAGTAACATAAGAAAAATTGTCCATGAAAAGCATGATTATGCCAAGTCACGTGGAGTGTGTAAAACTGGAGATACATCACCTAAGAGGTGTGATCCAGTATCAAGGAAACTGGCCTCCAGGCCCTGCAAACCCTGGTAGAGAACTCTGATCTGACATGAATACCTCGACATCCTCATCTGTGAAATGAGTTCAATGAGCTTTGGAGTGTTGTGAGGAATACAGCAAGCAAAGCACCTGATGAACAGCAACTGCCCAATAAATAGCACCTACAGTTATTCTTCTATTCCCCTGTTTTACGTAACTACTATTATTATTCCAAACAAAATTATGAGATAAAAGGAATAGTGATGCCTTGACCTGTGATTCTTTTTCTAGACTCTGATTTTTCTACTGACCAATTTGAGAAGACTACACCATAGAATTTATGAGGAAGAAATACAGTGCGTTCTTACAGTGGCACAATCCTGCTTGAGTTTTACTGGATCTACCCAAAGGGATTAGTTCCCAGAGGCACCAGAAAGACCTTGCTATATAGCCCAGCATGGAACCTCAGACCTTTAGAAGAAGAGTCATAGATGAACTTGTTTCCAAACACTTTGCTATTGCAAATAATGCAGAGTAGGTTTTCTGGAAGATTAGGAACCAGTATATTGCTGCTAATCTGCCTTTAGTTTGAAGAAAGGAAAGTCATCCACTTATAATCTGTCCCCATGTTTTAAATTGCATTTAAAGGGTTTACCTACACCTTTTATGACAAATATTTCTCAATTCATTGAAAAAAAAAACCCATCATATCACATGATAAGGGAAAAATATTTTCTTTGCCCCTTTCATTAAAAAAAACAACCCCAAACATAACAATGAATAATGAAAGGAAAACAAATGAAGCCATTCCATTCCCTGGAGGAGGGGCAGAGTAGCTGCAGGGGACAGCTGCAGTGTGTCTGGCATCCCAATTCTTTCCTTTCTCATCACTTTATTACTTACTGAACCAAGAATGTAGACAATTTCAGCTACGGTTGTTTTGCATTTTAATTTTTCGACTTAAATTTTATGTGGTGCTCATTTGCCCCATGCACTGAGTACTAAGCCCACAGGATCACTTCAGTGTGTTGTTGTATGGAGCCACACAAGCAGGGGACTCTCAGTCCTTTCCCAGCTCCACCCCTTCCCATGAGGCCCTACAAATTTGGAAGGACTCATTGTCTTGGTCAGCCTGGACTGCTATAACATACAACCAAAGAATGGATGGCTTAAGCCACAGATATTTGTTACAGTTCTGGCGGCTGGACTTCCAAGATCAAGGTGTCAACAGAATCAGTGTCTGGTGAGAGCCCACTTCCTAGTTTGTAGATGGTCCCCTTCTTGCTGTATACTGTTTTGGGGAAGAGAGAAAAAGCACTGGTCTTTTCATTTTCTTATAAGGGCACTAACCCCATCACAGAGTCTCTGATGACTGCCATGACCTCATTGAAATCTAATTACCGCCCAAAGACCCGCACCTCTTAATACCATCACAGTAGGGAGTTAGGGCTTAGAATTTAGGGGTGATAACATTGGAGAATGAAATGGCAACCCACTCCAGTATTCTTGCCTGGAGAAGTCCTTGGACAGAGGAGCTTGGCAGATTTCAGTCACAGTCACATAAAGTCAGACACGACCGAAGCAACTTAGCATGCATGCGCATGGAAGAATATTTAGTCTGTGGCACTCACAGCATGCTTTCGTGTTTGTCAAAATCATCAAGCCCTTCACATCTCTTTCAAACATTTCTTCCTCCGATTTTAGTTGGGTACCAATTGACTGCATGCTCACACACCAGCACTGTGTGACCTTCAGTAAGATGTTATCAACAGTTTATGCCTCTCCCTTCGCCAATCCATATGTTGAAACCCTAATCCCCACACTGTGATGGTATTTTGCAATAAGTTATTTGGGAGAAGTTTACATGAGGTCATGAGTATGAAGCTCTCATGATGAGATTAATGTCTGTTAAAAATAGGGGACAGTAAGATTGCTCTTCTCTAGAACTGGGCCCTGGAAAGGCTATGTGAGCACTCAGTGAGCAGGCAGTCATCCACAAGCCAGGAAGAAGGCCTCACCAAAAGCAACCACGCTAGCACTTTGATCTTGACTTCCAGTCTCCAGAACTGTGAGAAATAAATATGTGTTGGTTAAGCCACCCAGTCTATGGCATTTTTTAATAGCAGCTGAGCTGACTGGGACACAAGATGACTTCAATTCTACTAAACTGAAAAGGCACAGGAAGGAAGAAATAAAGAATGTGGTGATTCCTAATGGGTGCTTGATTCATTTTTGAAAACATGTTTTTGAACTTACAGAAACAAATCCTTAGGAGGGCATATTTTTCATCATGATATTGACTGTTGCATATGGATCTGAAAAAAAATTGATTTTGTTCTACAATACAACCACAATTTCCCCCAAATCCTCCTTCAAACCACCACTTTCTTCTTTTTATTTTTTATGATTTTTCATAGCTTTCGAGTTTTCTGCTGCTGCTGCTACTGCTGCTAAGTCACTTCAGTCGCATCCAACTCTGTGCGACCCCATAGAGAGCAGCCCACTAGGCTCCTCCGTCCCTGGGATTCTCTAGGCAAGAACACTGGAGTGGGTTGCCATTTCCTTCTCCAATGCATGAAAGTGAAGTCGCTCAGTNTTGATTAAATAGAAAGAAAATATCCTGGGAAAAATACTTCCATTTCTAAAATATGGGATAATTTTGGTCCGTGAGTAACATAAGAAAAATTGTCCATGAAAAGCATGATTATGCCAAGTCACGTGGAGTGTGTAAAACTGGAGATACATCACCTAAGAGGTGTGATCCAGTATCAAGGAAACTGGCCTCCAGGCCCTGCAAACCCTGGTAGAGAACTCTGATCTGACATGAATACCTCGACATCCTCATCTGTGAAATGAGTTCAATGAGCTTTGGAGTGTTGTGAGGAATACAGCAAGCAAAGCACCTGATGAACAGCAACTGCCCAATAAATAGCACCTACAGTTATTCTTCTATTCCCCTGTTTTACGTAACTACTATTATTATTCCAAACAAAATTATGAGATAAAAGGAATAGTGATGCCTTGACCTGTGATTCTTTTTCTAGACTCTGATTTTTCTACTGACCAATTTGAGAAGACTACACCATAGAATTTATGAGGAAGAAATACAGTGCGTTCTTACAGTGGCACAATCCTGCTTGAGTTTTACTGGATCTACCCAAAGGGATTAGTTCCCAGAGGCACCAGAAAGACCTTGCTATATAGCCCAGCATGGAACCTCAGACCTTTAGAAGAAGAGTCATAGATGAACTTGTTTCCAAACACTTTGCTATTGCAAATAATGCAGAGTAGGTTTTCTGGAAGATTAGGAACCAGTATATTGCTGCTAATCTGCCTTTAGTTTGAAGAAAGGAAAGTCATCCACTTATAATCTGTCCCCATGTTTTAAATTGCATTTAAAGGGTTTACCTACACCTTTTATGACAAATATTTCTCAATTCATTGAAAAAAAAAACCCATCATATCACATGATAAGGGAAAAATATTTTCTTTGCCCCTTTCATTAAAAAAAACAACCCCAAACATAACAATGAATAATGAAAGGAAAACAAATGAAGCCATTCCATTCCCTGGAGGAGGGGCAGAGTAGCTGCAGGGGACAGCTGCAGTGTGTCTGGCATCCCAATTCTTTCCTTTCTCATCACTTTATTACTTACTGAACCAAGAATGTAGACAATTTCAGCTACGGTTGTTTTGCATTTTAATTTTTCGACTTAAATTTTATGTGGTGCTCATTTGCCCCATGCACTGAGTACTAAGCCCACAGGATCACTTCAGTGTGTTGTTGTATGGAGCCACACAAGCAGGGGACTCTCAGTCCTTTCCCAGCTCCACCCCTTCCCATGAGGCCCTACAAATTTGGAAGGACTCATTGTCTTGGTCAGCCTGGACTGCTATAACATACAACCAAAGAATGGATGGCTTAAGCCACAGATATTTGTTACAGTTCTGGCGGCTGGACTTCCAAGATCAAGGTGTCAACAGAATCAGTGTCTGGTGAGAGCCCACTTCCTAGTTTGTAGATGGTCCCCTTCTTGCTGTATACTGTTTTGGGGAAGAGAGAAAAAGCACTGGTCTTTTCATTTTCTTATAAGGGCACTAACCCCATCACAGAGTCTCTGATGACTGCCATGACCTCATTGAAATCTAATTACCGCCCAAAGACCCGCACCTCTTAATACCATCACAGTAGGGAGTTAGGGCTTAGAATTTAGGGGTGATAACATTGGAGAATGAAATGGCAACCCACTCCAGTATTCTTGCCTGGAGAAGTCCTTGGACAGAGGAGCTTGGCAGATTTCAGTCACAGTCACATAAAGTCAGACACGACCGAAGCAACTTAGCATGCATGCGCATGGAAGAATATTTAGTCTGTGGCACTCACAGCATGCTTTCGTGTTTGTCAAAATCATCAAGCCCTTCACATCTCTTTCAAACATTTCTTCCTCCGATTTTAGTTGGGTACCAATTGACTGCATGCTCACACACCAGCACTGTGTGACCTTCAGTAAGATGTTATCAACAGTTTATGCCTCTCCCTTCGCCAATCCATATGTTGAAACCCTAATCCCCACACTGTGATGGTATTTTGCAATAAGTTATTTGGGAGAAGTTTACATGAGGTCATGAGTATGAAGCTCTCATGATGAGATTAATGTCTGTTAAAAATAGGGGACAGTAAGATTGCTCTTCTCTAGAACTGGGCCCTGGAAAGGCTATGTGAGCACTCAGTGAGCAGGCAGTCATCCACAAGCCAGGAAGAAGGCCTCACCAAAAGCAACCACGCTAGCACTTTGATCTTGACTTCCAGTCTCCAGAACTGTGAGAAATAAATATGTGTTGGTTAAGCCACCCAGTCTATGGCATTTTTTAATAGCAGCTGAGCTGACTGGGACACAAGATGACTTCAATTCTACTAAACTGAAAAGGCACAGGAAGGAAGAAATAAAGAATGTGGTGATTCCTAATGGGTGCTTGATTCATTTTTGAAAACATGTTTTTGAACTTACAGAAACAAATCCTTAGGAGGGCATATTTTTCATCATGATATTGACTGTTGCATATGGATCTGAAAAAAAATTGATTTTGTTCTACAATACAACCACAATTTCCCCCAAATCCTCCTTCAAACCACCACTTTCTTCTTTTTATTTTTTATGATTTTTCATAGCTTTCGAGTTTTCTGCTGCTGCTGCTACTGCTGCTAAGTCACTTCAGTCGCATCCAACTCTGTGCGACCCCATAGAGAGCAGCCCACTAGGCTCCTCCGTCCCTGGGATTCTCTAGGCAAGAACACTGGAGTGGGTTGCCATTTCCTTCTCCAATGCATGAAAGTGAAGTCGCTCAGTTGTGTACAACCCTCAGTGACCCCATGGACTGCAGTCCACCAGGCTCCTCCATCCATGGGACTTTCCAAGCAAGAGTACTGGAGTGGGGTGCCATTGCCTTCTCCAGAGTTTCCTGCTATGTACTATATTTACAAAAGAGAATTCTAATTTTCAGGCAGACACTTGAAAGTGAAGCTTTAAAAGCATTTTCAGTGTTTTGTTTATATGAAAAAGTGTGAATCAGCAGCATATTTTGCAATGTTTATTAGTTTTAAATAAAAAATTTAAAAATATTACTTATCCAGTTCAACATGTAGGGAATCTAACAACACAACTACATGAAGATTTGTTTAAAGTAGAGTTACTATGTAGAATTCTGTATCCCAACAAATGATCCACCTTTCCTTCTAAAAAAGTTGTCTGTTTTCTAGAGTTTTGATAAACGATCCATTTATTCTACTGCTGAAAATTGTACCTAATGTAGCTGAGATTTCTGCATGATAACAAAGGTTTGTTCAAGCTGCACATATTTCTTTTGGGCTCGGGGCAACAGTGGTGTATTTATTAATATAGGACATCATATTATGTCAGCCACTCATCCTTGCTAATGAAATGTGATTTTCCACCCCTACAGTTTAAGTGGCATCAAGTCATCCAAGAACATTCACCAAAGACATGCTTATTAAATTTATCTAGAACCCTCAACCACACTAGTACTCCATTTTATATAAATTGTATAACTAAAATTCTGTTCAGAAGTGATATTAAGTAAAGCTTGTGCTAGGAAAAGAATTTTCATCAGAATCGCTTGGGACATGTGTTAAAAATGCACATTCCCTGCCTCCAACCCCAGAATTTCTGATGTCATGTGAAAGGACCTGGAAAGGATTCTGAAACCTAGTTTCACAGGAACACTGGGTAATTCTGATGTCATTGAACCACTTTGAGTAACACGTTGCAGTTCTACTGGGTCCGAGACTCAGCACAGAAACCACACACCTAGAAACTGTTCTGAGCAAGATGGGCAAAGGCAAAAATCTGTGAAGTCACAGAATCTTTCTCTGCTTTCAATAATTTTCTCTCTCCAGGCACTTTAGGTGGTCTCACTGTTGGGTTTCCATGGGGCTGGCGTACCAAGCTCTGTATATATTTTTTCATTCTTTTTTCCCTATCCTTCATTCAAGGTTAAACCTCAGTGTTGTGGGGGTTATGCCTAAAATGATAGCCAGATGTCTGATTAGCCACCCATGTGAAGGAGTTATGACTGTCAACTCTTCAATGGGTGGTTCTCCTAGGCATATGTTCCTTTTAACAAATGACTCTATAAAGTTAGGTCATTCACCACAAGGGAGGGATCTCAAATACTAAACTGCTCTGGCAGTACAGTGGGGATGGTGATTTTGGTATGCTTGCCTTGTTTCTCAGAAAGTTGCTTGTAAAATCAACTCTTTTCCTAAGAATGTACAGGATTTCCTTTGCAGATTTATGAAGACGTTGAAGAGGGCAAGATTGACCACAAAAGGCATCAAGAGTGCCAAATTCTTGTCTTCCAGCTTTACTGGTTGGTGTTGATAGGATTAAACTAGAAAAAAATTGGCTAACATAACCCAAATTTATTTGACCCTGATATAATCCTAACTTGAATCATAGGGCCAGTATAAGAGTCTGTAGTGGGAAATATACCTTTTTAGGCTGTTCAACCCACAGAACAGAGACCCAGTATCAACCATAGGAATTTTGAACCAGAAGTCACTTGTGCTATTCTTCCAATAAACCCTCTCTAACCCTCAAGGAAGCCAAAGCCTCGCATCTTAATGGTCTGACAGAGGAGCAGAGGATGCAGGGTGGGTGATGAGGGAGCCCAGGATCAATCTGGCCTAATGAAGAGAAATAGCTCTGAGGTCTGAATCTGGTCTTACTATCCACTAAGCTGGCCAAGTCATGTAAACTCTTTAGCTTCCGTTTACTATCTGTGAAATGGACACATACTAAATATTCAGTTTATATTTCTATTGTCATATCATTAATATTATCATCAGCCCTTTTGGAAAAAGAAAGCTGAATCTCATGTTGATGTAATCAGTCTCTTGGCTGGGGTAGAAGTAGAAAGAGGGGGAAAATTTTGGTTATACAAGATACACAGGTAAATAAGAGAGACAGATCAAGTATTAATATACCAAATTTTCCATGTTAGCATTTAAAAGGGAACATGTGTCTGCCCTGTTCTGGAAACTTACGCTGACATGTCCATTCTGGATAAGTCTTGCAGAAAGTGTGATGAACACTGTCAGGGACACACAGAGCATGGCAGAGCTCAGGCACAGGTCGAAGGCTTGCAGTGTCAGATGGTACTCTTCATAGTGTGGTGGGTCCACACAGACTGGTGGGAATTTTGCATACGGAAAAGGAAAAGCAACTGCATAACCGAGGTAATTGATCCCTGCAATCCCTGAGAGTGAGTAGAAGCAATATGGGCCAAGGAGAGCAGAAACCAAGGCTACTGTAAAGTGAAGTGGGCATCCCATCATGCTCAGAATCACAAAGGCGAAACTAGCTTCCCACTGAAAATAAAACATAAACAGATTATTACTTTGGGAGTTCGATTTTTTAGAAGCTTCTTAGCAGCCTGAGGGAAAAAGAGAGGCTGCCTATTAATCTTTCCTACTGGGAAATGAAGGAGAAATGGGTTACAACCACCTCTTTAGGTTCTTTTGTTTTCCTCTTGACCCTTCAATATGGGAGAATAATATATCAACCCACTGGGGCAGAAATGAAATCAACTCCATTCAAGAAACATTTATTTATCTCCTATCACATGTTGAGAATCAGTCTAGGGTGGGAAAAACAGAAATGAGTGAACAGAATCCCTGCCTTACTCTGAAAGTGAAAGTGAAGTCGCTCAGTCGTGTTTGACTCTTTGCAACCCCATGGACTGTAGCCTACCAGGCTTCTCTGTCTATGGGATTCTCCAGGCAAGAATACTGGAATGGGTTACCATTTCCTTCTCCAGGGGATCTTCCCAACCCAGGGATCGCTCAGGGATCGAACCCTGGTCTCCCACATTGGAGGCAGACGCTTTAACCTCTGAGCCACTCTAGGACTTGGTTATTCAGACTGTGGGCCATAGTCCAGGAGAACTGACACCTTCTGGGAGCTTCTTAGAAATGGAGAATCTCAGTCCCTTGCAGATCTTCTGAGTCAGAATCTGCATTTTAACCAGATCCCCAGGTAACTCACACATAAAGTTTCAGAAGCCCTGCTGTGGCCATGGGAAGAGGAGCTATAATCTGCTCAAGGTAGTCTTTCTGTACTTGACTTTATACTGTTGAAATACAAGACATAGACTTTTCATCCTTTTTATTAGAAGAGGCAGTAGAGAAATTGGAGAGAGATACCAAACAGGAATTGAGAACTTGAAAATGAATCATTAAAACAGACAAGACTACAGATCCATTTTTGCAAAATGTAATTCAGGAAGACTAACACTGGTTCTGTTCTTCCCAAACTATTAATGAAATACTTAAATACCATAATCACAGTAACTTGTAGGAAATGCTTGGAGCAGGTATCAGATAAAATTCAGTTATTTAAAGCAGTGTTTTATTGAAATGCATCATAGTAAGGTATAAAATAGACAAAATTCAGTTTTAATCAGAAATCACATTCTTTGTGTTCTGTCCTGAACTAGTAGAGATTTGACCTTCAAACTTACTCTGCCACTTTACTTGACATCTATATATTTACCAAGTATCTCTGCGTCCACTCTTTGTGAGCCCACAGTAGGAGGATACCAGTTGTGATGGCCTGTAAAAGGAACATGGTAAAACAACATCCATGAGAGAAGGTACCTCTGGAAAGGGTTCAATCTGCTTCACAGTTTGACAACTTTATCATGAACTGGAAGGAATTGCAGACAGCTAAATGGGTTTATGGCTTTGATCGTGTCCTCATCAGTGATGCCAATGAGGAAAAGAAGCCATCAGTGTCACAAAGACACAATTCACACAGGCTCATTTTTAAAATTTTCTGTCTTGCCATTGCCATCACAGTTATAACCTTTACTACTGTAAGACGTCACTGCAATAAAAGCTTGGCTTTATAACCCTTGCCATATGTTTTATTTTGATTAATAGTCTATTGTTCGTCTCTCTCACAAACTGCTAAAATTACAAACAGAAGGAACTGGAATGGAAATGTGTCACGAAACTTCCTCCCCACCCCACCCCACCCCTCG